>JAKSZT010010873.1:7448482-7856773 GCA_026826555.1 Tolypeutes matacus | reverse complement strand
ATCACCACCACCATCACCTCTACCATCACCATCACCACCATCACTATCACCATCCACATACCACTACCATCATCACCAACACTATCACCACCACCATTGCCACATCCACCACCAACCACCATCATCAGTTCATCACCACCATTACCACCACCACTATCATCACCATTATCAACATCATCACTACTACCACCACAAGTGCTATTAGACATTTACATATACCCCTTTCTGCTAAACATTTTACATTCACTCTCTGATTCAACAATGGAACTTACCTGAAGTATAAAACATAACCTGTAGAATTAGCCATGCTCCTAGGAAAGGGCTCAGTGACTTGGCTGAAGAATGGGTTTGGAGGAATGCCTCTCTGTGTCTGTCCATCCTGAGCTCTTGAAATGCAGTTCTGGAAGTTAGCAGTGCCTGTCCTATTGTGTTGGCCTCCCTAGCCTTGCCTGCCCTTCAAGGTCTTCTTTAGACCCTATTCTCCAAAAGGGTACCCCTCATCATACCAGCCCCAGCAAATTTCTCTTTTTTTCTGAAATATAAATTGTATTTATAATAAATAGCCTGCATTTATCTTATGCTTACTGTGTAGCGGGTTTTGTGCTCAGTTCTTTCCATGGTTGGGTTATCTCATTTAATTCACACAACACTCCTGTAGGCAGATATATCATTATGCTTATTTGACCCATGAGGAGACTGGAGCTTAAAGAGATTAAGCTTTGCCCAAGGTCATGCACATGGAGTCAGGAACTGAGCCCCACAGACACTTCTATGCCTGGACACCGGAGGACTCTGTTCCTTGCAGTTTATCACCAAATTTCTCCATGTACCTCTTTCATGACAGGACCCCGCCAAACCCTTCAAAATCCCCCAATAGCACAGAATAGTGGGTATGAGGGGTCTGCTACAGGCATTTGTGTTTCTTGATTTACTTGCTGATGCCTGTCAACCAAAGACTCCTAAGAAGACACCTGTAAAGCAAGGTTTGGTTCATTGTTTTGTGGTAATGAGGGAGAACACATACCATGGGGGAGACGGCTTGTCTCTACTGGTAAGATAATGTTAGAAGGGGGCTTATTATAGGATTTCAGTTTGTGCTAATTTGGGGATGTATTCAAGGAAGCAGGGTGTTGCTATAAATTGGGTGCTATGGGGAACAAGGGTAATTTTATGATTGTGTATCTTTCTAGACCTTATCTATCAGGAGGAAAGAGTAGGGTGCTGCAACAGCCGTAACTGTTAAAGAAGCCAGAGTCACTCACATGCACCGGGAGGGGGGGAGGTTTGGAGCTGTGCTTGGACAACGCTCATGTTTTGTCTGTATTCAAACACAATTATGCAGCGCTCTTGCGTTTGCCTTGCTCGAGGTCACAGAGCAGTTTGTCTGGGGCTAGTGCTCTAAAGTATTCCTTGTGTGGAACAGAATCCTTCCGCACACCAGGGCTTAGCTGTGAGCACAGGACCAGCTCCCAGGATCACAAGGTCCAAGCCCATCTCCCAGGTGTCAGGGGCCCCTTTTCTCTAACTCAGGAAATTAGTCCTGGACCTCAAAACCAGTGGTTTCAAAGCAAACTTAAGAAATGGAGGGCAGAGCAGGAGCCAGGCTCACCAACGGCTTAGGGACCACTGTCTCTGAGCTTCCATTGAAATCTACTTCCAAGCATGTGTTATATGTCTTACGGGAGGAAACCATGGCGGTCAAGAAAAGAGGCTCTTACAGAGACTGCTTGGGCCTATATTTTCCCTTCACCATGTATTCGTTCTTGACCTCAGGAACATATCTTAACCTCTGAGCTACCATTTCCTCATTAGGTAGAAGGAACATAATGGCACCTTTTCTAAGAGTTGTCATGAGAATCTATGATATAATATATACAATGTATTTACCAAGTGAAAGACATAGTAAGTCCCCAATAAACGATAGCAAACGTGACTTTAACACGTCTTCTGCCCCTCTCCACCCGGTGCTCCTGGCCCACTGGTCTTCATTCTTTCCTTCAAGTGTGCCAAGCTACTTCCCACATTAGGGCCGCTTCCTGGTTGACGCCTCTTATGACTGTGTGGCAGAACAACATCCCGAAAAGATGTTCAATTCCTAATCCCCAGCATATGTTACCTCACATGGCAATAGAGACTTTGCAGATGTGATTAAGTTAAGGACCTTCAGGTGTAAAAATTATCCTGGATGATCTGGGTGGGCCCAGTGTAATCAAAAGCGTCCTTAAAGAGTTTAAGAGGGAGGCAGAAGAGCTAGGCTGATGTGTGGTGAGATGGACTCAATCTACCAGTGCAGGCTTTGAAGATGGAAGAAGGGGCCATGAGCCAAGAAATGTAGGCAGCCTCTAGAAGCTGGAAAAGGTGGGAAAATGGATTTTCCCCCAAAACCTCCAGAAGCTGATAATATGTTGATTTTAGCCCAGTGAGACTTGTGTTGGACCTCTGTCCTATAGAACATGTAAGGTAGCACGTTGGCTTTAAGCCACCAAGTTTGTGTTAATTTGTTACAGCAGCCATAGGAGATCAATACAGACTCGATCCTTCTCATTCAATTGCAGCTCAAATGCCACCACTTCAGAAGTCCTCCCTGACTGTTCAAACTAAATTACATAACCCACCCCCTGCTCCAAGTTGCCATCAAAACATCCGATTTTTATTTTCACTTAGCACTATATGAAATCACCTTCAAATTGATTTCTTTATTGATTCTCTTGTACCCCATCAGAATGTAAATGCCATTAAAGCAAGAACTATTCATCTCTGTATAAATAATAGCTAACAGAGTGCCTGGCATGCCTGGCACTTAGCAGGTATTCAGTGAATACTTGTTACATTTTGTATTTTCCAAACTGACCTTTGGGAAACTTAACTTATGGTCTAACTCAAGCAACAAAATGTAGAATAAGGAATTTGTATGCAATTTTTTACAAATATTTTAAGATGAGAAAAGACCAACAGAAAGGTGTTTAGAAAGAAGGACTTAGGGTTGTAAAGGGATGGCTCATCAGCATATTTGGAACAAGTATTATCATCTCTTCATCTGTGAACAACATCAGTAATTTACTACCACATTCTTTCCTATTAAACCTCACACAGTGCTTCAGAATCCCTCTCAACACAAAACTCAAGGCATCCACTACACATTAACTGTACTTGGAATACAAAGTAGAACTTAATTGCCATCCTCAGAGAATAATGACTCAAATAAATGGTGTACAAAATTGTAGAATTGCAAAACTAGGGAGAGTAAGGCTGGAGAAAAATAATAATGGTAATCCAAACAATGATAATATTTGATTGACTGCTTATGTGTCAAGCGCTATCCTAAGCATGCATATCCAATATCTTATCCAATCCTCACATCAGTCCTATGAAATGGGTCCTATTTTTATCTCACTTTTACAAATGGGGACACTGAAGCATTGAGAAGTACCTCCCCCAAGGGTACAAAGTTAATAAATGACAGAACAGATATCTGAAACCCAGGACATTAATTCTGGACATCTCACCATTAGTTATTTTATATATTGTCAACTTGGGATGTGGAGTTTAAGATCTCTTCCTTTGAATATATGAAAAGCTGCCAAATAGAAGAGGGATTAGATCTCTTGTGTTCTATGTGGCTTCAAGGACACTGAGGACAACCTTTCACATTTGCATAATATACTCCCATAATTCATGTGTTTAATCCTCAAAACAACCCCATGTGGTTGTCATAGTCACAGGAATCTGTGACTCAGAGAGGAGAATTGCCTTGCCCAGTTCACACAGTTGAAAGCTGTCATGGTCAAACCTCAAACCCAATTCTCTTTACTTGATGTTCTGGACTCATTCCATTATGCTCAATTACCTGTATCATTGATTCAACCAAACTTGACTCTGACTGAGTCACAGAGCTTGAACTCTGCTAAGCTCTGAGAATTCAAAGACAAAGCAACCCTGCTTTTAAGAAGTTGAAAGTCAGGTGGAAGAAATGCAAAATAGTCACTCTAATATAATGTTATAGAAACAACAGGAGTCACGAAGAATGTCCAGGAGAAGAGAGAAAGGGAGCCAGTCATTTGTCTGGAGGTGAGGAGTCCAAGGAAAATTCCAAAGGCGAGGTGACAAATGATCAAGAGAACACATGGATTGACAGGCACGGCAGGGAGATAACTCTGCTTTAATAGAAGATAGAACTTCCCACCAAGTTTTCCAAACAGAGAACTCATTACTTCCGACTACATCATAGAAGGATTTTAAGTCTAGGCTGAATGAATGGCCATAAAAACTCTAAGTACTGACCAAAACACTGAATTTGGTGGCCCTTTAACCCTCTGCCAGCCCAAAACTTGTACAAGATCTTGAATTAGCTAATTATTCGCACAATTCAATTCCATTCCACACACATTTGGTGGGCACCAACAAGCTTCAGGCACTGGGGCTTCAGTCCCTATGTTTGAAAAGTTCTCAGCCCAGGTAAGAGAGATACATAAACTACCACTGCATTTTCTGATAAGTGAGCTCCTGGAGGTGTATGCTCATTGATATATGGTGCTTCTGCTGGTTACAAGAATTTTCTATACAGCATAGCTCTTCTTTAGAATGACCCTAGAAGGATCATTCATTTACTCATTCATTCCACAAACATTTATTGAGTGCTGGTTGCTGAGAGAAAATTCTTCAACCTAAAAAAAAAAGTCTTCCTAACTCTAAATATAACTGAGATGAATCACCATTGACTGAGGCCTAAAGGGATATGGGTGGTATCTGGCATCCTTGCACTGTTTCCGTAGCAGCAAAAAGAAAGTTTGGAAGTTTGTCCGTTACTTGTTAGGAAAATCTTCAACAGGAACTTTTCAATTAGGTAATAAAAAGATCAGGTAATATTATTTATGGCAGGTTTCATTCCACGATAGATTCTTGTGGTAGATGGAAAAATGGCCCCCAAAGGTGCCCACGCCCTAATGTGAATACATTACAAGGCAGATGGACACTCTGCACTGTGATTAAGTTAAGGATCTTGAGTTGGGAAGGGTGTCCTGAATTCCCAGGTTGTCCCAATGTAATTACAGGGTCCTTCCTTATAAGATGGAGGCAGGAAGGTCAGAGTGAACATGTTACACTACTGGCTTTGAAGATGAAAGAGGCTCGTGAGCCAAAGAATGTGGGTTGCCTCAAGAAGCTGGGAAAGGCAAGGAAACAGTTTCTCTTCCAGAGCCTCCGGAAGGAGCACAGCTCAACCCATACCTTGATTATCGGACTTCTGACCTCCAGACTGTGAGATAATAAATTTGTGCTGTTTTGAGCCACAAAGTTTGTGATTCTTTGTTACAGCAGCAGTAGGAAACTGATACAATACTCTTTGTTGACTCCTGTTTATCAAAAATATTAATCACGTAACTATGATGTTCCAGAAATTGTGCCAAGTTCTGAGAATACAGAAGTGGCCCAACAGTTTCAGTCCCTGCTCTTAGGGAACTTATTTATAGTCTAGTGAATAATAAACAAGAAAACAGCCACTAGGCTTGGCATCATTATGCCCATTCTAGTGATAAAGTGAAAAGGCACAGAGGAGCAAAAGAAACTTTTCCAAAGTCTTTTGAGTCATATACTGCCCAGACAGAATCCAAACTCATGTGTTTCACAAAAAACCCAATGCCATTTCCACTTCTGTCTCCCTTTCCATGGGGACAGCTCAACGATGCAGATCTAAAATTCTTTCACCCGCCTAACCCTCTTATTTTCCTCTAAATTCCCTGAGAAGCTGCGTACATCTTTCCTCTCGTGGGATAATGGCTATTTCTAAAACTGCTTTGAACCATGCTACTTCTCAACTTTCTTCTATCTGGGATCACAGACATGTATCTTGTTATATGCAGCCCTAATGTTTTGATTATTTTGATGCAAATCCATCACCCATAATAAATTCCCCTGCTTTCCAAATGCAATTGATTTTAGAAGCCTGAAAGCAAAAACTAAGTAATCTCTGACAGTCTTTGTGAGTGTCCATGACAGGAGAGACCTAAGTGGCTGAAAGCCACTTTCCTACCCGCCAATCTGACGGGAGATTTTCCTTGCACAAACACATACCCATATGGTCTTGCCTTTTTGGACATATGTGAGCAAATAAATGTAATTACGAGCAAGATGTAATCACAGTTGCTTTACTATTAAAGCTGTTGCATGCTCTTCTGGCTCGGTTAAGAATATCTGCAGAAGGGTAGAATTGCTCACTCTTCTCCCCAAAAGAAAACCACAGCACAAGTAGGGCCCCTTCCATGTTACATCTGCAGAAGTACAACATTTAAGTGCAGAATTTGGCTTTCCAAGAATTGAACCAGAAAACCTTTTAACAGGAACAGCAGGGAGGGAAAGTTTTTTCAATCATGATACTCAATGAAGGATTATGGAAATGGAGGTCATTGCACAAAACAGAATTGCAAATACAATGAGAAAAATCTTCTCCTCTGTGTAAATACATGAGGACAATTTATCCTTCTCTGTTGACCTATCAGGGGATATTTTCAGCTTCTAGAAAAAGAAAAGGAAAGAAGCCACATGCCCAAATGGATACCTTCAGAATGACATGCTTGGCTGGTACCTGGTGGTAAGAGTCTGCTCCTCTTAGATGGAAACAGGTCCCTGCTGCAGAAGGTCAGTGCATGATACGCACCTGGAGGTAGAGAGACCAACTGAAGACTGTCACCTGCACTGGGTCTCAAAGAAATGGAAAACTCACCACTGTCAGAATGCCTGCATGCCAGTTTATTGGGCCAGTGATACATTTAATATGATCATTCTTGGACCATCTCCAAACTCATTTCACCTCTCAGGAACAATCAACCCTACCAACTGGGTTATTTGTGAGGCTTTGAGGAGGAAAGGAGTTGCATTATTTAATGTATCTGATTTTTAAGCCATAATAAAAGATTTGTAAAAGTAGCATCTTTCTTCTGCCATCAGTATGTATAATGGGGTGTGTATTCGTCAGCCAAAGGGGTGCTGATGCAAAATCCCAGAAATCTGTTGGTTTCTATAAAGGGTATTTATTTGGGGGTAGAAGCTTACAGTTACCAGGCTATAAGCATAAGTTACTTCCCTCACCAAAGTCTGTGGCCACTTGTTGGAGCAAGATGGCTGCCGATATCTGCCAGGGCTCAGGCTTCCTGGGTTCCTCTCTTCCCAGGGCTTGTCTCTCTCTGGGCTCAGGTTTTGCTTTTCTCCACAAGGCCAGCCGTAGACTATCAGGCGAACAGCTCATCTCTTTTCCCAGAACCTTCTCTCCTTCCTCACGCCCAAGCTCCCCTGTGTGCTTGCTTCCCTGGGCTCCAGCATTAAAACTCAGCATCAGAACTCTAACTCAAAAAATTCAACTCTGTCCTTTGCCATGTCTTTTATCTTTGATTCCCCACCCACCAAGGGGCGGAGCTCAATGCCCTACTGACATGGCCCAATCAAGCCCTAGTCATAACTTAACCATGCCCAGATGAAAGACCAGCTTACAAGCATAATCCAATATCTATTTTTGGAATTCATAACCATATCAAACTGCCACACTGCTACAGGGTGGTATATCCAAACATGAATATGCTCTGTTTCAGATTCATTGTTTTTAATATTCAGTTGACATTTCTTGATCACTTTCAGTGAATGAATTGGCAAACTGCCCCACCACTGGGATTGTAGAGGAGAATAAGACCTGCAGAGGCCCTGCCCTCCAGCATCCTGTTGTCTGGTTAGGAAAGACGTGAATAAACAGATTTTATCAACAAAAAGCAGTAAGTACTATATAAGAATAGGTGAAAGGGGTCTGCTTACTAGGTTTGCCCACACTAGGTCCCAAAATCTTGACAGATTATGAATTGGGCTTACCAAGTTCAAATCTTTAAATGGCAAAGTGTTTCTTCTATTTATTTATTTTTAACTTAGAACTTTGTATTGAGAACCAAGTGTTTTATGGCAAAAATTGACATATAAAATAAAATAAATTATATAATATTTCCTATACACTGAACTTAAGTAATGCTGAATTTCTTCAATGCTAAACTTCATGTTTTCTTCAATTTTAACAAAGCTGAAAGTAGGATGTGTCTTCTATCAGTGGAATCTCAAAAGTATAATGGGTAGCATTTTTTTCATTTTAGATATACATAAAATCATGCTGCCTTACAGTTGATGGCATCCTAGATGCTGTGAACTATGATCAAGACAAATATATATTAACATACCTTAATTTAATAATAATTACCTACTACATAGTCCTGATTATATAGTGGTATGCTGATAAATGTTTAACAGCCAGTTCTCTGAGAAGAAAAAGAACAAAACATGGATTTGTAGCATTTGGCAAATTTTCACGGTGTCAACTCTCCCATCGTGGTCGATTTGGAGGTACTGAGGTGCCATCTCTGATCGCTGAAATGGGGAGAGATGCAGGTGATCAGCTCCTGACTGCCTGAACAACACTTACACACAGATACTTCCCAACCAGGAAGGCCCAGGCCGCAGGAAGCAGCTGCAACCGCCTGGAAGGCCCTACCAGAATGTATTTACTGAATATCATCCTAACATATCAAGTTATATATAATACATGGCAAAGTTCTGATATTAATTTCCAGCTCTTTCTCAATAGGCTCTTAGCCTGTGTTTGTAAGGGAAGTATTTGTCCTTATCCAGCTCAAATCCTTTTTTCATCAGCTGCTTTTGTGTCAGCTGCTGCCTCTTATTTCTGTGTAATAATATCCACATCCCACGGCAATCTTCATCAGAAAGGGGCAAATGTATACATGCGGGGTTTTATAGAAATTGCAGAGCACAGTATGTCCCTGTCTCCAAATGTTCTGAGCTCATACTTGAAGTCCAAAGTCTTCATCAACTGTATCTATAGCTCCAGCAGAGACGGTTCCTAACCTATAATTACACAGCTCTGACCAATGGGTAAAGAGTGCTCACTGCAATTATTTTTGTTAACCAATTACCAAGAGCGTGAAAGCTCGCTAATATCTCTGGCCTGCTTTCTTTTACCACGCCTTCTTTGTGCCAAAGCATTGCAAAAGGGAAGTCTGATAAGCAAACCTAGTTTCTCCAATGGAATAAAATAAACCATTAAACTACTTGTAGGATGAGGACTTCAAACTTTTCCCTCCATTTCAGCTAAGTCCTTTAGCTCATGATTTCCCTTTTATTTTTTTTTCTTCCTATTCTATCAAACATGCTCCCTCAAAAATTCTTTTTATTATTTAACTCTGTAAACATCTGTCAGGTATAGGTTACATATGGATTTCACATGGTGTGCTTTCTCCAAAGGGAAAAAAATATACAGGAGACTTCAGGGTGCACACACACAGATGGTTACTGAGGATATCTTCTTTCTAGCTTGATCATGACAACAGCATAGCTTGAGCTCTTCCTCTCAACTTTATCTTCTACTAAATTAACTTTTAAAAAAGAAAATTTCTATCTTTATGTCTACCCAATTTACTTTCAGACAGTTCTATATTTAAAAAAAATACTCCAAGTCTATTCAAATGTGGTTAAACTAGAATTATTAAAATTTTTATAGTTTATAAAGCTTAATAAGAACAGTCCATTCAAGTTAGAAAAAGAACTTCAGTAAATACCTACTCCATCCCCCAAGCAATAATGAATCCTTGCCCTGAAAGCCAAGTGCTAGGATAATGGCTCTGCCCTGTGCGTGCTGGGAAAGACAAGGCGCAGCCTGACGCCCAGGGCTGCAGAGTGGTGCCGTGAACTGCTGGCGCTCAGAGAGGCTCGGGGCATAATCGGGAGAGCTGGGTTGCAGGTCCTCCTAGATCAATAGCTAGGTGGCTGCCCAGATCACTGCCAGCTTTAGCATTCTGTAATCTGAGATTTTCATTCTCTGAACAATGAATACATTTCTCAGTGCCTAAAAAAAAAAAAAGAGGTAGCGGGGTCTCATCTTGTGTCTATGTCATTTGAGGGACAAGGGGAGTGGGGGCACAGAGGTTGGATGTCTAGTTCCTTTCACGGGTGGGGTGGAGCTACCCAGTGGAATCTATCTACAGAGGTTTTAAAAGCTACCACTGTAGGTGAGACAGCCTGCATTCTGGCCTGTGACAGCTGAATATTGGAGAGGTAAAATGAAAATAAACAAGCTGCAGTAAATATTTAGACATAAAATTTGGTTACTGGGACTTGAAGTCTGGGTCACGGGCCAACTGTCCAAGCTAACATGCCCAGTGGAAAAAAATCCACTCCTTCCTTCCTTCCTTCATTCTGTTTAAAAAAAAAAAATCTCTAATAAAAATTAGAAATGTGCCATGAGATTAGATAAAGCTGTTGTAGTTCAAACAATATTTTGCAACAACAAAACAAAATCAGGGCTCTGTGTGCTCTCTGTGTCTGCACATCTTCTATTTAGGAGGCACCGAGAACCGAACCCGGGACCTCCCATGTGGGAGAGAGGCGCTCAATAGCTTAAGCAACCCCCGCTTCCTGCTTTGTTGTGTCTCTCATTGGGTTTACTCTTTGTGTCTCCTTGTTGTGCCATCTTGTTATATCAGCTCACTGCACCAACCAATAGCATCAGTTTGCTGCCTTGTTCTTCTTCTCCAGGAGGCACCGGGAACTGAACCTAGGACCTCCCATGTGATAGGTGGGAGCTCAATCACTTGAGCCACATCTGCTTCCCTATCTTACCTCTTAATTTACTTGTGTCATGTCTATACCCCCTATACGAGAATGCAAGTGCCATTCCCGCAGAAAGTTGCTTGCTTTGTTCATGGCCAAATCCCTTGGGCCTGGAAGAATATCCAGAACCCTAATATAGTATGTTTTTAATAAACAGCTGTTGAATGACTCAATCAATAATTCAATCCAAGATTATAACATCAGTTAGATCCATACCCTCTGTGCCTTTATGTTCCTATTTTATATAATGGATAAATGTTTCTTTATATAGTAATAATGTAATCAATCATGTACATGTTATGAGTTTAAATCCTTTTAATTTCCTATGGAATCTTTTTAGAGTAGTCCTAGATACTTCCATTTCCACTTAAAATACCGTTACAGAGAACTGATTTATCTTCCTGCATGAAACAACCAAAGAACAGACAAAACATAAGAAAAAAATGGTATGCAAGACACTGTATATTAGGCAATGAACAACAGTTATCTGTGAGGTGAGCCCTGCTACAGCCCCAGGTTCATCAACCTGGTGAAGGACATCTAAAATGATCAACAGCTAACATCATACTTAATGGTAAAAGACTGAATGCTTTCTTCCTTTGGTCAAGGCGAGACAAGGATGTCTGCTCTTATAACTTCTACTCAGTGTTGTACTGGATCTTCTAGCCAGGCAATAGGCAAGTAAAAGAAATAAAAGTTATCCATACTGGAAAAACAAAGTAAAACTCTACTTATTCACAGAAAACATGAATATCTAGGTAGAAAATCTGGTGGAATCTACAAAAGAAACCACCAGAAATAACAAATGAGTTTAGCAGATTCAGAATCCAAAATCAATTGTATATCTACATAGTACAAACAAACAACTGGAAATGAGGAAAACAAATACCATTCACTATATCATCAAACAAAACGTGAAGTACACAGTGATAACTCTAACAAAAGATGTGAAAGACCTGTATGATGAAAACTATAAATATTACTGGAGAAATTAAAGATTTAAATAATGGGAAAGATATGCCATGTTCATGGATCATAAGTCTTAATAAGAAGAAGATGCCAGTTTTTCCTAATCAAAAGCCTAGCACAGATTGCTGCCGACACCTGAAGCTCCATCCCCACCGCAAGCAGGGGAGGAATGGGCGTGAAGCTTCATCTGTCTCTCTGGGCAACTACAGTCTAGGCCTGCACAACTTGGATTATTACACAGGGCTCTGTCCCTAGCCCTGGCAAAGAAGAAAGGTGAGAGAAGATTCATAGGTCCCTGCAGCAAAAACAGGCAGCTTCAGCTCCACAGCTTATAGCACCAACTACATCCTTGGCTCTTACAGCAAGGGAGAAAGGGCATGAAAGCCCTAAACTGAAGAGAGAAACTGCACCCAGAATAAATATATCTAATAAGCCAGATGCCAAGACACCAACAAAAAATTACAATCCATAC
Organism: Tolypeutes matacus; assembly: GCA_026826555.1. NCBI lineage: Eukaryota > Metazoa > Chordata > Mammalia > Cingulata > Chlamyphoridae > Tolypeutes > Tolypeutes matacus. The sequence continues at coordinate 7,844,682 of JAKSZT010010873.1, read as the reverse complement.
CAAGAAATAGGAAGATATGGCCCAGTTAAAGGAACACAATAAGCCTCCAGATGACATAAAGGAGTTGAGACAACTAAACATAGATATTCAAACAAATCTCCTTAATAAATTCAATGAGATGGCTAAAGAGATTAAGGATATTAAGAAGACACTGGGTAAGCACAAAGAAGAATTTGGAGGCATATATAGAAAAATGGCAGTTTTTATGGGAATGAAAGGCACAGTAAATGAAATTAAAAATACACTGGAGTCATATAACAGCAGATTTGAAGAGGCAGAAGAAAGGATTGGTGAGCTTGAAGACATGGCCTCCAAAAATAAACATACAAAAGAACAGAAGAAAAAAGAATGGAAAAAATTGAACCAGATCTCAGGGAATTAAATGACAGCAAAAGATGTGCAAATATATAAATCATGGGTGTCCCAGAAGAAGAAGAGAAGGGAAAAGGGGCAGAAGGAATATTTGAAGAAATATGGTAGAAAAATTCCCAAACCTATTGAAGGACATAGATACCCATGTCCAAGAAGCACAACAAACTCCTATCCAAATAAATCCAAATAGACCAACTCTGAGGTACATACTAATCAGGATGTAAAATGCCAAAGACAAAGAGAAAATTCTGAGAGCAGCAAGAGAAAAGCAATGCATAACATATATGGGATACCCAACAAGATTAAGTGCCAATTTCTCGTCAGAAAGCATGGAGGCAAGAAGACAGTGGTATGATATATTTAAGATACTGCAAGAGAAAAACTTCCAGCCAAGAATCTTATATCTTGCAAGACTGTTTTTCAGAAATGAGGATGAGTTTAGAATATTCACAGATAAACAGAAACTGAGAGAGTTTATAACAAAGAGATGGGCTTTACAGGAAATACTAAAGGGTGTGCTATAGACTGAAAAGAAAAGACAGGAGAGAGAAGCTTGGAAGAGAGTCTAGAAATGAAGATTATATCAGTAAAAGTAATTAAAAGTCTCAAAAGAGTGGTGAAAATAAAATATGACAGATAAAACCCAAAGGTCAAAATGGGTGAAATAAAAACTGCTTTTACAGTAATAACATTAATTGTTAATGGATTAAACTCCCCAATCAAAAGACACAGACTGGCAGAATAGATAAGAAAATATGAGCCACCTATATGTTGTCTGCAAGAGACTTACCCTAGACCCAAATATACCAATAGATTGAAAGTGATAGGCTGGAAAAAGATATCTGGAGTAGCTATATTTATATCAGATGAAATAGACTTTAAAAGACATTAGTAATGTGCAATCTGAGTTGGACGTCAGGAAAAAAATCCATTTACAATAGCAACTAAAAGAATCAAATATTTAGGAATAAACTTAACCAATGATGGAAAGTGCTTGTATTCAGAAAACTACAATGCACTGTTAAAAGAAATTTCAAAAGATCTAAATAATTGAAAGAGTTTTCCATGCTCCTGGAATTGGAAGACTGAATATCATAAGATGTCAATTCTACCCAAATTGATATACAGATTCAATGCAATCCTGATAAAAATTCTACCAGCATTTTTTAAATAAATGGAAAACACAATTATCAAATGTATTTGGAAGGGTACGGGGTCCTGAATAACCAGAAACATCTTACAAAGGAAAAGTGAAGTTGACGGGCATTACCTAGCTACAGTGGTAAAAACAACATGGTACTGACATAAAGACAGACACATAGACCAATGGAACCAAAGTGATGGTTCAGAAATAGACCCTCACATCTATGGTCAAGTGATTTTTGACAAGTCTGAAAAACCACCCAGCTCAGGCAGAACAGTCCATTCAACAAATGGTGCTGGGAGAAATGGATATCCATAGCAAAAGAAAGAAAGAGGACCCCTATCTCACACCTTATGCAAAAATTTACTCAAAATGGATTTAAAAAAATATATACTAAATATAAAAGCAAGAACCATAAAGTTTCTAGAAGAAAATGTAGGAAAACATCTTCAAGACCTGGGGGTAGGTGGTGGATTCTTAAAGGAGATAAGAGGAGGACTGAGATGGACTACTAATGTCTAATGTATGTAGAAGTTTTAATGAACTTTACTGTAAAGTATGGAAATATATAGAGCTGACGGTAACACATTATAGTGAGTAACAGCTGGTTTATAAATGGGAATGTGGCTGGAAAGGGTAGTCTAGGGATGTAAATGTCAATTGAAAGAGAGCTAGAGAATAATTTAGGGACTGAATAACACAGTAACCCCGAAGCTGGATGAGAATTGTATTTGCTGGTACAGATACAAGAGTGTCATTTGAAAACTAGAGCTGATATACATCACTATTGCAGAGTGGTGGGAATGTGGAGAAGCATGGGAAAACTACAACTGAAGTGACCTATGGACCATGGTTAACAGTAATACTGTAACATTCATGCATCTATGCCAAAAATGTACTATGTTGGTAATGGGGGAGTATGGAAAAGTGTGCCAGATGTACTCTATGGACCAAGGTTAATGGTAATAGTCTGATGATATCTCATAATCTGTAACAAATGTTCCACCATGGTGTAGTGTGTTGATAGAGGGCAGTTTTATGGGAATTTTTCACACATGCATGATTATTTTATAAGCTCAGAATTTCTGTAATAAAAATATTTTTTTAAATAATAATAATAGGGTGGGTTGGGGGAAAATACACCAAATATAAGATATGGACTATAGTTAGTAGTAAGATTTTGATGATATTCTTTCATCATTTGTAACAAATGTCTCAAAACAATGCAAGGTGTTGGTGGTGGGTTGATGTATGGGACCCCTGTATGATGTCATGCATGTTTGCTTTATAAGTTCACAACTTTTACTATACACTTATTGTTTATATATAAGTGACATATTTCAATAAATTTTTTAAAAACAGAAAAAAAATAGACCCCTCATGTTCATGGATTAGAAGAATTAACATTTCTGGTATGCCATTATTCTCCAACATAATATACAAATTCAATGCAATCCCTGTTAAAATTTCAGCAGCCTCTTTTGCATAAAAGGAAAAATTGATCCTTAATTTTAAGTGGAACTGCAAGGGGCCCTGAATAATCAAAACAATCTTGAAAAAGAAAAACAGGAGACTCACACTTTCCAATTTCCAATTGCATTATAAAGTGACAGTAATCAAAATATTGTGGTATTAGCACAATGATAAACAAATGCATCAGTGAGACAGATATGAATGTCCAGGAATAAACTCATACATCTATGGTCAATTGATGTTTGACAAGAATGCTAAGTACATGCAGTGGGGGAAGAACAGTCTCTTCAACAAATGATGTTGGGAAAATTGGATATCTACATGCAGAAGAATGAAGTAAGACCCTTACCTCACACCGTATACAAAAATCAACAAAATGAATGAAATATAATGTAAGAACTAAAACTATAAGACTTTTAGAAGATAACATTGGGGCAGAGCTTCATGACTTGGGATTTAGCAATAGATTCTTAGATATGATATACACAGTACGAGCAACAACAAAAAAAACACAAAAGATAAATTTGATTCTATGAAAATTAAAAACATTTGTACATCAGAGGAAATTGTGAAGAATGGGGGAAAATAGTTTCAAACTATATATCAGATAAGGGCTTAATATCAAATATATAAAGAACTTTTACAATGCAACAATAAAAAGACAAACTACCCAGTGAAAAGAGAGGCAAAGGACTTGAAAAGACATTTCTACAAAAGAGAAATATAATTGACTAATAAACATATGAAAAGATGCTCAACATCATTAGCCATTAGGGAAATGCAAGTTAAAACCACAATGAGATACCACTTTACACCCACAAGGATGGCTATCATTTTAAAACCAGAATATGACAAGTGATAGAGAGGATGCAGATAAATTGGAATTCCAGTGCATTGCTGTTGGAAATTTAAAATGGTACAGCCACTGTAGAAAGCAATAAAGAGGCTCCTATACAAAATTAAATACAGAATTACCATTTTCCCCAGCAATCCCACTTCTAGATATTTTACAAAGAGAGAAAAACAAGGTCGCAAGTAGATACTTGTATACCAATGTTTATAGCAGCATTGTTCGCAATAGCCAAAAGCTGGAAGCAACCCAAGTGTCCATCAACAATTGAATGGATAAACAAAATGTAGTACATGCATGCAGTAGAATATTATTTGTCCATAAAAGATGATGAGACATATTGCAACATGGAAGAACCTTGAAAAAATATGCTCAGTGAAATAAGCAAGACACATAAGGCAAAAATTGCTTGATATCATTTATAAAAGATGACTAGAAACAGCAAATTCACAGAGACAGCAGTTTAGAGGTTACCAGGGGATGAAAGCATGGAGGGAGGGAGGAAGGGGAAGCGTGTATTTATAAAATCAAGAAAAAAATAAATTAAAAATAAATTAACTAATTAATTAATAAAATGTCTACTCTTAAAAAGACACTGTTAAGAGAATGAATAGAAAAGCCACAGACTGAAAGCAGATATTTGCAAATCATACCAGATAAAGGACTTGTATCCAGACTATATAAAGAACTCCTGAAAGTCAGTAATAAGAAAAATATAAATCAATAAAAAGGATACATGGATGTTAAATAAGCACATATAAAGGTGTTCAACATCATGGGTTATTATGGAATTGCAAATTAGACTACAACAAGATACCACTACAAACCTATTAGAATGACTAACATTAAAAAGGCTGGCCATACCAAGTGTTGGAAAAGGATATGAAAGAACTGCCACTCTCACACATCACAAATGGAAATGTAAAATTGTTCAACTACTTCAGAAAACAGCATGGCGGTTTCTTAAAAAGTTATACACATACCTATCAGATGATCCATCCAGCTATTCTATTCCTAGGTTTCTCCATCTGGGTCTTTTCATTACCCAAAAGAAATGAAAATATGTGTCCATAAAAAGCCTTCTAAATGAATGTTCATATTAGCTTTGTTTGCAACAACCAAAAACTGGAAACAGCCCAAAGATCCCTCAAAAGGTGACTGGTTAAACAAACAGAAGTATGCTTATATAATGGGATATTTCTTAACAGAAAAGAGAAAGAAAAGAATGACCTATTGACACACACTACAACATTGATTAATCTCAAAGTAATTATGGCAAGTGAAAGAAGCCAAACAAAAATGAGTACATACTGTTTAATTCCATTTATATAAAATTCTAGGAAATGCAAACCAATGCATAATAGCAGAAAGTAGATCAGTGGTTGCCTGATAGGAAAGAGTGCTTGCAAAGGAACACAGGAAATCTTTAGGGGTAATAGATATGCTCATTATCTTCACCCTGTGATAGCTTTATGGTGTATAAATATATGAAAATTTATCAAATTTTACACTTTAAATATGTACTGTTTATCAGATACTGATTATATACCTCAATAAAGCTGTTTCAAGTATGGATGGGAATAATTTTATTGCCAGAATTCTTAACATATACTCTTACATACAAAGTGGATTGATTATTCAGAATAAAGAGGTGGGATGAGCTAATGTGAACAACCATATTTAGCACTATTTATTTGTGTGCTGGATATTGGAGTTTGATTATGAAGGTATTAAGTAACAAGTTTAATTACTTTCTTCCTTTTAAAATTGGCTGTTCTGGCATGTATGTATTCATTCATTCATTCACTCATTCATTCACTCATTTGATAAACAATTATTGAACACTGACTACACAACCAGCCCTCTTCTAGCTAGTACAGTATTTTTTTTTTAAATTGTACCTATTTCATAAAGATTTCATTCTAGTGAGGGAGATAGACAATTATTTTTAACTGTCTTACATAATTCAGTCTGCCAGTCACCACAATTTTGTGAGTCAATATTTTCATATCAATCACTTTATATGCATACACATGCATACATCCTGTTGGCTCTTTTTATCTGGTACTATGATGATCCTTGGCCAATTCAACATGGCTGGATGCAGTATTTTTTTTCTAGTGCACATTATAGGATCAAGGTTTGAAGAGTCATAATGGGATACCCATATGATGTGTGTGGTAGATTGAATTATGTACCCCAAAAAAGGACATGTTCTTAACCTGCATTGCTGTGGTGTAAACATAAACAGTATTTTTGAATATATTATGTTGAGTCAGCAGGTGGCCTCATTTGTGAATAAAATCTTCAAAGGTACTATTTAGATATGGAAAATTGAATCTGGGTGGGGCTTCTTTTAAATATAATAAATGTTTTTTATAAAGAGGTTTTAAATTACAGAAAAGTTACATTGAAAGTATAAGAGATTCCCATATACTCCACCCTTTCTCCCTCCCCCATCTTCCCCTATTAATAACATCTTACAATTGTGTGGTACATTTTTTATAATTGATGAACAAATATTTAGCATTGCTACTAACCAAGGTCTATAGTTTACATTGTGGTTTACACTTAATTCCAATGCCCTAACAATGCCCTATGTTTAACCTACTTTTCCCTCCCCCTCCCCTCCAAACATCTGGTAACCACTATCTTTATATCAATGTTACAAATTCTTCCATTACTACAGTAATAATAAGTCTCCTTTGGTCCATGGTTGCATTCCCTCCTGTAGCAGTTTGGTATTGTTTATGAATTCCAAAAATAGATTTTGGATTATGTTTGTAAACTGATCTGTTTCTCTGGGCATATTAGATTATATTGGATTCAGAGGTTTCACTTTTACTTGATTAAATAATGAGTAAGGCTTTGATTGGGCCATGTCAATCAAGGGGGTGGGGACTCATAGAGAAACCACACCACAGAGAAGGGAGGTTGGAGTTTTAATGCTGGAGCCCCAAGAAGTAAAATACACAGAGAAGCAGATATGTGAGGAAAGAGGGAAGGCTCCAATAGACACTGCAGAGGCCCTGGGAAGAGAGACTAGCCGTTCACCTGAAAGTTTACAGCTGGCCTTGTGGAGAGAACAGAGCAGCTGAGCCCAGAAAGAAACGAGCCCTGGGAGAGAGATGAGACTCTTCCCAGCCTACAGCTGATATGGGAAGAAGCTGGGACCATGGAGCCTTAAGGGGAAGAGGAAGCCTGAACCCTTGCAGACATCGACAGCCATCTTGCCCCAACATGTGGCAACAGACCTTGGTAAGGGAAGTAATATACGCTTTTTGGAGAGTAACTGTAAGCTTCTACCCCAAATAAATACCCTTTTATAAAATCCAACAGATTTCTGGTATTTTGCATCAGCACCCCTTTGGCTGACTAATATATCCCCTTGTGTTTGTTCATTCATCAAACTTGAAGATTTGGGGATGGTGATGCCTGCTCTGCCTTAGATTGACAGGGGATTAGACCTTATGGGGCAGATGGAAGGAACTCTTTTGCTTGCAGTTGTAGATACTCTCTGTTTTTTGAGGTGGGGGTTGTCCATCATCACTATTTTGTTATTTGTCCTGGGTGAATCCGATAAACTGGGGAGTAGGTATTGGCACAATTCTTCTGATATTCAAGGCTCAACCAGCATATGAACAGACAGAAGATTTAAGTCTCTGAGACATATATTTAATGGCTATAGTGCTAATTACAGGTTAAAATAAAGGGGGTAAAAGAATCATGTGTAGGGAGGCTATAAATGAGTCTAACTCTGTTACACTGGAGAAATAGATTGTCATATATTCCAAGGTAGCGCCCACAAACAGGGTGCTGATTTCAAGGGGTTGTGTGTATTGCCTATAGTGTCCAGGTTGCTCTAGAGCCCTCAGAAGCACACCTGTTTGAGACTTTGTTCACAGTGGCAGTTAGTGAAATGTGCCTGAAACGTGCATAAGTATAACTTCTGGAATGACCTCCTGACACATTTTGAAATCTCTTAGCCATAAAAACTCTTTTGTATTTGATGTTTCTCCCTTTTGGTCAAGGTCTTTTTCCAAATGCTTCAGTGGTTGGTGCTTGGTAGTAATCCCTCAGTGCCAGGGAGGCTCATCCCTAAGAGTCATGTCCCATGCCAGGAAGGTAGTGTGTGTGTTTGCCGAGTTTGGCTTATTGAAAGGCCACATTTGAGTAACAAGGAGGTTTTCAGGAGGTAACTCTCAGGCAATAGTTATTATTAGGCTAAGTTTCAATTTTATAAGAATAAAGTTCATAGTTACATGCATTAATATTGAGGGCTTGACACATTGGTCTGTTTTCTTTTAATAAGCACTATGTGCTCAAGAGGTTCTTGCCCCTCTCTTTGAGAACATAGCAGAACTCCCCAGGATGGGAGTTTAATACTTTCTTGTTTATTGTGTGGGTCTCCACCCATTGAGATAACATCCTATGACAAGATGAACACATTCATATTCCACAGAAACATGCCCCAGGTGCACCCTGTCCCACACATCCCCCCACAACTGACACCCTGCACCAGTGACACTCTCCTGCCATATTTGCCAAAAGAATACTACCACAATTGTATTTTCAACCACAGACCTCCACCTCCCAAGAATTCACCTATTCCTTTCTCCAGCCACCCCCCCCAGTTCCATGGATAGCCCAACCCACCCTGTTCATCCTCACACTCCAACACTGTTGACCCCACTTACATCCCTGCAATCACCATCACCCCCATTCACTGCCAAACCACCCCTTTCTACCTTATTATAGGTTCTGCCCAGATTGCACATCAGCTCACCATTCTCTACTCCCCTTCTGGAAACAGACAATTAAAATACTAAACTAATGGCTGACCAATATGTGGTATATAAATACAATGGTATATTATTCAGCCATAAAAAAAGAATGAAGTTCTGATAGATGTGACAACATGGGTGAACCTTGAAAATATTATGCTAATTTAAATAAGCCAGACACATAAGGAAAAAGATTGTATGACTCAACTTATATTAAATATCTAGAATAAGCAAACTCATAGACACAAAAAGTAGATTAGAGGTTACCAAGGACTGGGGGAAGAGAAATGGGGAAACATTGCTTACCGGCTACAGAGTTTCTGTCTGGGGTGATAAAAAAAAATTTTGGTAATGGATAGAGGTGGTAATAGCAAAACTTTATATTTATATTAATATCACTAAATGGTACACTTAAAAATGGTTAAAATGGCAAATTTTATATTATTGATATATTACCACAATAAATAAAAATAGAAACAAAAAGGCTTGGTACAGTCAAATATGGAATACCGTAAAAAAGAGATAATTTTATTAAAAATGTTTAAATGGAAAAAAATGCTATGCTAATAGATATGTAGCTTTTATTGGACAATTATTTTGTGTGCTACTATGTGCAGTAGAGCTGAACAAGCAAGTAGGCCTCCTATCCCTAGGAGTGTAATGTCCAAACTAAGAGATGGGCATAAAAAAGAGGGATTATAATAAAGTACATGCCATGGAACTGCCTATTGCAGAAGCAACATACAGAGGGGTTGTCCCAGACTTCCAGGCAAAGTGAAGTTGAAGCAGTGGTTTTACTCTCCAACCATTCCGTGCCATCCTGTATAGCTGGTGCAGCTTCATTTCCCAGGGTCAAAGGCTGTGTTCCAGAGTAGGTCTCCAGGTGGTCCCATGTCATCAGCAGCATAGTTGGCCTTCTCCAAAGCACAAGAGAGAAAAATTGGAAAGACAGAGAACATCAGGCCCCAGGCCACTGCATATAGGAGATAATAGCTCACTATGGCCAAGAAATATTTAAACTGTGCTTGGGGCACATTTTACTCATTCCTAAAGAGATAGGACATCTATTCCCCAAAACTTTGCATTCCCATTTTTGGAACTGTTCCACATGTGGCTATTTTTAGCTATATCATCATAGTAAAGGTGATCAGCCAAGGCATCAAATGCTGAATAACACCAATACGTACCTAATAAAAGAGAGTGCATATGGAACGGCATAACTGTCAAGCATCGGGTATATATACATCAAACGTGCTTTATAGTGAGGCAAATTCCCAGGGGTGCTTAAATTCTAAATCAAATCACCTTTCAAATGCCAGCAAAAACACTTATTCCATGAGTCAATATCAGATTTCCGATGCCCAGAATTGTCTCCCTTCTAACATTTAGGAAGAAACACAGTTTCTAGCATGAACGGCGCATCAATAGTGCTTCATGAAATAACATAAAAGAATAAAGCAATTCTTTACGCAGCAAAGTGGTCTTACAGGAAATTTGCTGTGGTTTGCCTCCTCTGAGACCCAGTCTTCATGAAGGAAGCCAAGTACAGCCAGCGACAGCAGCAAATAAACGTGCTTCTAATCACCTGGCTTTGGGGTAAGAGCACTTTTAGTGGAACCACAGTAGTTGCTAGTGTTTTTTAATCAGAAATCCGTTACCCTTGTCAGAAGAAAACTACCCCAAGTTTCCTGTATTTAGCACATCCCTGCCACTGGTCAGGCCCCGCATCCAAAAGAGGCAAGCATCAGGGAATCGTAGATTATTTGAACCAGAGAGGATGTGAGAGCACCTAATCCAAACCCCTCACTTTACAGAGCTGGAGACTGCAGCCTAGAGTGTCAGGGGTTTCTCCACTAACTCATTTCAATAAACATCTGGAATGTGCCATGCATATGTCACCTAACCCCCACAACATCTTCATAGGAGTCAGGCTAATTTTACAGATGGAAAAAATGGGACCACAAGTGCTTTACATTGGCCACGCTATTAAGTGACAGACCTGGACTTCAAAAACCCAGAAGCCCAGTTGTCTCTCCAACATGACTCTAGTAGTCAGAAATGTTATAATCTATAGTCCAGGCTTTTAAACTTGCTCTTTCAGTAAAGCAGTAGGACTTGACGATACTGCAGGTGTTTAGACCATTTTGCCTTGGCTAATCCTGAGAGGCCAGTGGTGTTAAAGCTGCTGTGATGCCTTTGGCTCTTGGCTGTGAACCTCTTTAGATGAGTGCTTATTGTTCATTCTATTCCTTGTAGGTTTGGAATAAATGGAGCACAGAGGCCATTCTCAGAAGGAAAAATCAAATCAAAGGGTGCAGCTGGGTCGAGCTTGTTTCTGGGAAAGAGCTATGGCACAGAAGCACTCACCTGGTTTACAAATGCATCCAGATCCCATAGAATCAGTCACTCACCACAAGTAGAATGTCCATACTGATCTTTCCAAAATGCGTGTCTGGTCATATCACTCTCCTCTTCCCTACTGCCCTTGGGATAAAGTCCACACCCATTAATGGGGCTTACAGAGCCTTTTGTGATATGACCCCTGTCCCCCCATCAACCTCCTTCCTCAAGAAACTGACCCACTGCCTTACCCTCTCATATATTCATACCCACTTTCTGTTCTCAGCCTGTTCTCTCTCCCTCACCTCTAGAAGCTTGCACAAACTGCTTCTTCAGCTTTCTCAACCTTCAGTTCTCAGCTCAGATATAATTGCCCTTGGAGGACCATCCCAGTGTCCTTGATCCTGTAATAAAAGTACCTGGTTTGATCCCCCTATTCTTCTTATATCACATCCTTTATCATACTGCAGTGGAATAGCCTGTTTAATTTTTTCTATCTATCTACCACTAAATTGTAAATTCCATTTCACCATCATACCCAAAGCCAGGCTCAATGTCTGACATATAGTAACTGCACAATCATTATGTGTCAAATAAGGAGTGAGTTAATGAATGAATGGATGGATGAGTGATGCTATGACTTGGCCGACTGGTTATGCTAAGGTTGCTTCAATTGAAGGCAACAAAGAATGACGGGAATTTTAGACTTGTCTTTCCAAGTGATTTTTTTGAGCTCATGGAGTCAGCCCAAAGCAGTATCTGTGTCCAGAAGACCTCTCAGCATACATACAAAATGATTATTTACCACATCACTTGAGAGGCTCCAGGAAAATCCAGCCTGTTCTAAAGGATCATCAGTCAACAAAGGAGGAGACCCTAGAAGTAAATACGTAATGTCTTCTGTGCTATTGAATTTATTCCTTGTTGATACTTAAATGAAACTGGAGATAGACAGATGCATAATGAACAAAGACTATAGGAGAAGGAGCTGTCCATGGGTAAAATGAAATCACTTCCGATTACCTCCAATGTACAGCAGTTATGAGCTCCTGTACACAATTTAAAGGTAATATTGTAATTTAAAAGGAAAAAAAAAAAAAAACATTGCCAATTGAACTTAATGGCAAGTGACATCTTGGCTCAGCCGCGATTAGACTCAAGTGGCCTTCCGCCAGTGCATTAGTGGCAGTGACTTCTCTGGGTTCACAGAGGGTTAATTCTGCAGTCCGTAGGGACAGCTTAATGGTCCTGGTTATCCAAACCCTGATTTTGAGCAGAGGCCGCAGATTACGTTTCCGCGGCATATCCACAGACGTATTAGGATGTGAAGTGAAGATGACGGGAGGAGAGTAGCTCCTTTCTCCTCGGAAATACCCCAAGAGAGTTTCCTGCCGCGACCTCCTCAGACCCTGGGTTTGCATTAGAGTTATTATCCTGAGAGAAGATTCAGTTAGAGCCTCCAATTCATTTCTTATAGTGCTCTCTTGTTTATTCTTGGTGGCAGCTAACTTGTAAAATTTTATTATGATTCTTCCCTTGGTTTGTGTCAGGGAAGGGATAAAAATTTTAAAAAACCAATCATTCTATCATCAGACCTAAATGCAGTTGTGTAAATCCATACCACGGCCATATGTCTTCAGTTTGTTCTGCTCCCCGTGGTCATTCTCTGAGTTTAGACTTCATGTTTCTAAAAGGCCAGAAGTCTGAGGGAGGGAGGAAAGGTCAAGACTTGTGGGTAGAATTGGGATAGTGACCACACTAATTTGGACTTCAAATTTCATCCTCCGTCCGTTCTGGTATTAGAGTGATCTTGATCAAGTGGAGGATAACAAAGCACTACCACCTGTAATTGGGAATTTACCAGTATTAGCAGGGCTCACTGGAATTGCCATGTGTAGACCTTCCCAGCTTCCATCGTCCCCAGCTTTAAGCTCTATTCTCCGATTACACTAAAATATACAAAGTACCTATTGTAGGTCTGAAGTTTCCTGAATGTATGACTCCCTTATGCTGTTCCCAGTGTCAGAACATCCTCCATTCTCTTCCTTCCCACTCTCCCCTCGCTGCTATTCATTTTTCCAGAATTAATACAGACCAAGCTGGTCCGGTAACACCCTAAAGAAGTCTCCATCACAGAACTTTATCAATCTTTTGAAACAATCCATTGATTATCTTTATCCCTCATCAAACTAAACTCTACCTGAGAATTCAGACCATGCTCTATCCATCTGTGTGTTTCCAAAGCCTAACACATTGCTTGGTGCCCAAGGGTGCCCAATATGTCTTGACTGAATGCTTCATGCTTTAGCCTAGATGTCATTACTTCTAAGAAGTGATCTCAGTCTTCAAGCCTTGATGCTCCTATAATGCACTCACAATCCCACTTGCAGTATTCATTGGCATTTCTTGAAATTTCCCACTTGTTTATTTCTCCCTCTGGAAAAGAAGCTTCTCAAGGGCAGGAATTCAGAAGTGCATGCCTAGAGCCAAGCACAGTGCCTACAAAAAGTAGGTGCTTAGTAAAAGCATGCTGAATAAATAAGAAACAAAGTTTGCAGAGAAATGCACCCCCTAACAACCCACCAGAGTCCTATAATTTGATTGTCCCTTAAAACATAAAAGAAAAATTCTAAAGAAGAAGGTTGTGGTGGATTGAGTTATGTACCCCAATTTGGATATGTTCGTAGCTTTTGTCCACATTCTGGTGGGTGTGGACCCATTGTAAATAAGATCTCTTCAGTTAAGATGTGGCCTCATTGAGTCAGGTTAGGTTTTAATCTGGATTAATGGAGTCCTTTCTAAGCAGAGTGAAAGAGAAAAAGAGAAGCCAGGAGAGGCCACCATGTGCATTGTCATGTGACAGAAAAGCCAAGGCCCAAGGATCACCAGCAGCCAGCCCCAGAATGCCAGTCTTTGGGAAGAAAGCATCTCCATGCCACACCCATGAGCCACTAAATTCCTATTGTTTAACCATTGTTTAAGCAAATCTTTTTTTTTTTTTTAAGGCAGTACCGGGGATTGAACCCAGGCCCCAGGACCATGTACATGAGAAACAGGCATTCAACCACTGAGCTCCATCTGCTCCCCTAAGCAAACCTTTCATATGGTATTTGTTTTAGCAGCTGGGAAACTAAAACAGAGGTGATGAACATGAAAAGGAGGAAAGAAAGGGAATTGTCGTATTCAAATTATTCCGTACGTGCAGACTCTGTGCTGGGCACTTGTTCTCTGCCAGGGAATTCTGTTTCTATCTAGATGCCAGGAGAAAGGTACAGAAGAGCAGAGCAAGGGTTCATCATGGTATTGAAATGATGAAAACATGATTTAGAGACCATAGAAAAGTCTGTTTTGTTCTAGAGGTGTTTTCATCTGCTCTCAGTCTCTTTTTGTCCTCCCCCTACTACCTGCCACCTCTCTCAGACCCTGAGGATAAGTAAAACTCACCATGAAAGCAGATGGTTCCCTGCTATATCTGTGTTAATCCAAACTTCCACAAGTGCTACCAGGCATTGTTATTCCTACTGAACATCCTGCTCTGCCACCATCACCCAGTAGGAATATTGTACCACGGTCCTGTGGCTTCTGAAAAGCCCAGAACCACCATACTGTCATAATGTGATGACAGATGAAAACTGCAAAATTAAATTCAAGCACATCTTGCAATTTTGTGTTTAGCCTTCTGTTGCCAACCCAGGAGGTGCTTATAAAACAGCTTGAGGATTTATACCACTAACGCCTTCCCTAAGACAGTATTGTCTTTTGGCAGTCAGGGTGCCACCAAATTGCTGGGTTTGGTGATGACTGTGTTAAGGGGATAAGGAAGGAGCAGAGAAAAACAATGGGATTAATCTTTCAGCTGTCTTTTAGCTGGGTGTGAACAAAGGCTTTGAGTTTTATCATGGCTTCCAACAAATCAGATGGAAGCATCCCTAGCTCCAGTCCCCATGGTTTCAGTTTGGGGTTTGTCTGAATATAGGTTTCATTCTCACCTCTGTATTTGACTACATGCATTCGCAAGCCTGAGTAGAAAGGAGAATTCATTGTGTTTCCCATTCTCTGCAGATCCCAGGTTTATATTTGATTTCAAGGAAGAAAGCTTTCTTACCAAAGCTGCTAAGGAAGTGAATTGTAGATAACGTTGACTATTCTCTCAAAGTTTCTGCTTCAACCACGAGTGTAAGGAGCCATATTAATAAATGGCTTATGCAATGGTGGAAGTGGGAACCAAGCAGGAATGTTAAAGGGTAGGGGTGAGCTTTGCTTTAGTGTGGTTTGGGGAAAGCTGTATAGTGCTACATGATAAAAGACCAGCCTCTGAATTAAGTCATCTGAACTTATTATTTCTGTTTTTGCAAGGTTTTTGGTCAAGTAGACTTTTTATTGAAGTTTAACATTTATAGAGCAATGTGCAAAATTATAAGTATACAGATAGATGGATTTTCACAAAGTGAACATAACCCTGTAAAACTAGCATCCAGAAAAAAAAATAGAACATTATGAAAAACACAGAAAACCTGCCCATGTACCCTTGTGGTCACTAGCAAACTCCAAGGTACCATTAACTTGACATCTGTCACCAGAGATTAAATTTTGCTTGCTTTTGAGTCATATGGTATCAAGTCTTTTGTATCTGGCTTGTTTTGCTAAACATAATTCTTGTGAGACTGATCCATGTCTGTATACAGCTATATTCATTCATTCTCAGTCCTGAACAGTGTTCCTTTGTGAGACTATCCACAATTCACTTCTCTATTCCCCTGTTGGTGGATACTGGGTTGTGTGGAGGGCCTATTACCAAGAGTGCTTCTAGGAACATATGGATGAACTTCTGGATAAGTTTCTACGAGTAGAACTGCTGGGTCACTTATGTTCAGCTTCAAACTCACCTGAATTTATTTTCACCCTTACAACTTTTAGTTGAGTGCCCTTAAACAAGTCATTTAAGACCTCTGGAGCCTGTTTCTCCATCAGTGAATGGGGAAAACACTGCATTGCAAAGTTCTTTTAAAGATAAGTAGTATAAAGTCTCTAACACAGTTCTGATGTGTCAGTGATAATCATCCCAAAGATACTTAGTCTCACTACATAAATATTCCATGTGCTTCCCTATATTTCCTGCTTTTGCTGCAGGTCAGATGGAGCCACATGATTTGAGTTCTGGCTGATGGGATATGGGTAGTGTCTTAGTTTTCCAGGGCTGCTAAAACAAATGCCACAGACTGGTTGGCTTAGACAACAGGTATCTCATCAGTTTGGAGGCAAGAAGTCCAAAATCAAGATATTGGTAGGCCATAGTTTCTCTGAAGTCTGTGGCATTCGTGTGGTGGCTTTCAGGCAACCCAAAACTTAATCTCTGCTTTCCTCGTGGCAATCCACCTTCTGTCTCCCCCTCACTTCTCCCGTCTTCTTCTGTTTCCTCCTACCAGGTCCAAATTTCCTTGCTTAGGACTCTAGTCACATTGGATTAAGGCCCACCAGGATTCTGTTTGTCCCCCTCTTAAAAGGCTCTTCGAAGATCCTGTTTATAAATAGGTTCACATCCACAGGACTTGGGGCTGGGGCTTGAGCCTCTTTGTGGGGGGCATGATTCAATCCCCAACAGATGGATATGACATATGCTGCTTCTTGGTCCCTGAGTCATCCTTCGGCTCTCTCTTCCCTTGCTGCAGAGCCCTGGGAAATAAGCATCGAGATGGTGGAATCACAAGCTGAGAGGGAAACCTAGGGGTCCCCGTGTGCAGCAAAGGCTCCACTGACTGGCATTTGGCATGTGGCTTGAGCAAGAAAGAAACTTTTGCTGTATTAAGTCACTGATGTTTCCGGGTTTCATTGTTACTGCAGCCTGCCAGGGACTATCCCAATGAATGCAGTACTCAAGTGATGGGACATGGCTCCCTCCCAAGAGTTCTATGACTCAGGCTCAACATGGACATTACACATTGCCACCCTTTTGAATGGCAAGGAAATTCTTGCTGTAATTAAAGAGAATGATTTGAAAAGGATCTTTTGTTGTAATATAATAGAGGAATCCCTCTTCTCTGTTGAGAAACCAGATTGTAATTCCAAAATAGATCTGATGTACCCCAATCGTAACATTGCCTTCACAAAGAGAAGGTCCTCGGTGATTATTAATTAAAATAAAAATTCCTCTCCCACCAGGTTCAAAGCCAGCCTCGTTCTTTTGTTCCTATAAAGGCTTTCTTTCTTCATGTTCCCTGGTGTCTGCATGGCCTATGAGCCTTCTCCTAATGATTAAACTCCTATAAATACTACAAAGAATGCTTAATAAGGCTTCGGTGTTTTTCTGGTTGCTATAGAGACTGTTTAGAGTAGGACTTTAAGTACGTGTAAATATGTATTTTGGACAGTGTTTAAAAACACGTATAATTTACCCAGCAATAACAGCTACTTCAGAGTGTTGCAGTTCTGTGCGATAAGGCATATGTAAAGCATTTTATAGTGTGTTATTTATAGTTATTTACTTAATAGCCTGAAACAGCTCCTTCCATTGTGTAAAGGAAACAGGCATTTACCCTGTTTTAACAATGAATATCATTTACTCCATTTTAGCAACCGATGGTCTTGGGTCCCAAGCAGGCTGGTAAATATGCAGTTGGTGTAATGTTGATGTAAGAACTGAAGCCATGTTGACAGAGAGTTACTAGGAAAACAAAGGGTCCTGCTGATGGGGTCTTGAGCTCATTAGGGAAGCTGTTGACTGAGCCACTCTGGCATTATCGGAAACCCTGGAAAGAGGCCATCACATGCTTTGAAGTTACCCCCAGGGATGTACCCATGGGTGAAATAACACCAATGATAATAGCAACAGCCAATAGGTATTGAGCAGCCTTGACTCTGGGCCCCAGGCATGGCGCTGAGTGCCTTATATTCATGACCTCACGTAATCCTCGTAACACACTCGCTCTAGGAGATGGGTTCTATTATCCTCTCTGTTTGTCAGATAGGGAAACTGAGGCAGAGAGTAATACAACTTGCCTTGAATCATCATGTAGCAAGTAGAGGGTAGATTAAGAAGTTGAATCCAGGTCTGTCTCACTACAAAGCCTGGGCTCTTGAGTACTGATGCTCTACCGGGAAGTTCCTGAGTCATGCAGAGATTAATTCTTTCTCAGTAATATATCCCTCACCTCCAGCACACGCACACATGTGCCCACACACATCGACCTTCCAAGCACAGAGTTTTTGGTGATGGTCAATTCCATTAGCCAAGGTTAAGGCATGTTTGGCAGCTGACAAACATCTGCATTGTTGGGGTCCTTTACATAGACCGCCCTCTACAAACCTCACCTCAGCTTTGGATGATGAACTTCATTATCTACTTTGTTCAGATGAGGAATCTTAAGCTCAAGCCAAGTAACTTGTCCAACGTCACACTGTTTTCACATAGCAGAGCCAGTACTGGACACTGATAGCTGGCAAATGTGCTTATTAAAAATTTTTCTAAAGCAGCTCTGAAAAATTCTACTACCTTCCCCAGGTCTAGTTGAACTGGTTTTCTATTGTTCTTAGTTCCTAGAAGGACAATAGCCAGACCTCCCCAATTCTGCTTACAAAAATAACAGGAGTAAGATAACATCTCAAAGCAAAACTGCAGAATGGCATCGGAAACACCTTATAACCCAGGAAATCTATAACTTTCCCAGAAATAAAAACCTTGATATCCTTGCTCGTACAACAATATCCACCTAAAAACATTAATAGATAAATCTCTGAAACTGGGACAAGCAGCAAGAGTTTGGCATGGTTGAGATAACACAGGACTGAGGTTTTCCTATACCCTCCTCACAAGACCCGTTGAAAAATCCAGCGTCGTCACTGACATGGCAGGAATGCATCATGCAGTCATCACTTGATTCTCGGTCCCTACCCCCTTTTCTTTGCCTATAAAAACCCTAGCTCCCATTCTCACTTTGAGCTGGTTTTGGGGAGATTCCTCCAGTTCCTTGCTTGTGCACTCGCAATAAACACCTTCTCACTGAAGAGACACATTCCTCCTTTGTGGTGCAGACCGGGCGGGCCCTCCTGTGAAGAAGAGCTCTTCGGGTGGTATCAATTTGGCAACCACGGAGAGGCTCACACTGCTTTGGGGCACAACCCTGGGACAGTCCCAAACCGTGTCGCATTAGCCATGGGGCTTCCCCAGACCCCTCAGCTCCACACCTAGCAGTTGCCCAGGGTTTCCCTGGAGGACCAAGGCTCCAGAAAAGGTTTCTTCCATGGGCAGACTCCGGGTGCCTTTGTGTGAAGGTGGTTTTTTTTCTGAAGTTGTGATTTTCCCTGTCCTAGGTAAGTGTTTGACATTCTCTCTTCTAATCTGTGCTTACTTCCACTTTGTTGGGCCGCGCATGCCAAGGGCACTGCTGAATTTTTAATTGATCTGAGCTCATAAATATGGATCTGGGTGCATTTGAGCCCCACTCTCTGTGATCTCAGATTTAGGGTTTTCCTGTTGACTCTGTGTATTTGCATTTTTTTCTTTTGAGTTGGGGAACCTGTTGACTTTGAGGAGCTCCTGTTTTGATGGTTTGTCTTCATGATTTCTGTTGGTGTTATTTAGCCATAGGAAACTCTCAGGTTGTGCTGGCTGTATCTCCTCTGGGTTGTATATTAAAAATTTGGTCTACCTTCAGTGGGGACCTGCTTATAAAAAGGAAAATGATTTTCTATTGCAACATTACCTGGCAAGGTATAGATTGGATGATGGTGAAAAGTAACCTAAAAATAAGTTTTTAAATTTTAATACTGTCTTGCAATTGGATTTTGTTTTGTAAAAGGAATCACAAATGGAATTAGTTTAACTGCTGGAAAAGTGGAAAAACTTAGCAACATTAATGTTCTCTGTTCTATTTCCATGTTAATTCTAATTGGATCTGGATAGCCACATTAATAAAATTGGTGCTGTTAAAGCTTAGTCACTTTTGAGATGGACAACTCTATAAAGGAAAAAGAGAAAAAAAAAAAAATAGAAAAATGCTAGCTGCCTTTATAAGCCTGCAATTCAATCATGGCTTAACCCTGACAGCAACCAGCCTCGCATGCCAACTTGCCTGAAGAAAACTGTTTCAGAAATGTGTCCTTGTAAACGTTTCATAATATAGCTTTCTAAAATACTGATAAAATAGTAAACTAAAGACCCCAATGAACTATCAAATGCTAGTATTACATGCCAGCCACTAGATATATAAAATGAAGAAAAGTTATGTTTACATATAATCAAATTGAGTCATTATTCTAATAAGCTTGTTTAATTTAAATGGCAATTGTATGTTATAAGAAGTGTGCTTGGAGATAATTTCCAAAATCATTTTAGTAGCTTAAGTATGTAAGATATATAAAATGTGTTTTTTATTAAAGAAGAAAAAAAAAGTAATCTTGTCCCTAAGATAAAAAGATTGGTTATTAAAAAAAGAGAAAAATGTGAGCAAAACCTGAATGAATAAAAAAAGTGCAGAAGGTTCACAGAAAAGGAATTTTTGTAGTCAAAGTTGGGTAAGATTTGAGGGGTCTATCTATAAAATTTTAAAAGCCTTAATATCAATAGTATACTGCTGCAAAAATAAAATTTAGTTCTTTCTCTGTTAATGTAACGAAGTTTCTTAAATCATTAGTCTGGTTTAGTAAAAGGCTTTATAAAAAATTTTTCTCCTGAATAATCAGTATACAAGGCAGAAAATCTGTTTTATCAAAATAGCTTCTTGTACTTTAACTTATTGTGTCCTTGGTTTAAGAAAAACAAGTTTGCTCACTTTTAAAAGACTAAAGTATTCAAACCTAACAACTTTTCTCAAAGTCAAACCCTAAAAAGTTTCTTTTTATTTCAAACTATTAGAAAAGATTTGTTCTTTTATGTTGCAAAAAGTGAAGTACTGAAAATAGTTAAGTTCATTTGATATGTTATAAATTGCATGGGAAGTGTTTGGAAAGTGTATAAAAATTAAAAGGGATTTCCTAACCTTTTTTTAATCAAAGTTGTATGATGTAAAATGTTAATATAAATACTTAAAGATTATATAAAGTTCCTAAGAATTTGACAATGTATTATAATGCTGTCAATCAGGATTTTAGCTATTTTAAAGATGTTATATGTCACAGAAACAACCTCTCCACTTGGGAATTAAGAAGAAGCTATTCTAGCCTGTATCTGTATGATTTGCCCCACCCCCACTTAGGAGGTAGCCTTCTGGCTACATAAAAAGAGCGGTCATCAAGGGGCTGCCATGGGGTAGCACGTGGCTAAGGCATTAGACCTTCCTCTGACGTATTTTAACATGGTTCATATCATACTAGATTTGTGATGCCTGTTTTTGGCTTTGGCCATGATTCATATGGATATGTCCACTGCCTTACAGCAGTGGACATATCCATAAAGCTACACACTATGAGGCTGCAATTCAGTGTTGCAGGACTTCCTTGTGCATTTAAACCAGGCCCCCAGTACCGTGTATGGTGTCTCTCCATTTAAGTTATTAGCTAGATAGATCACAACAACCCCTAAAACAATAAAGGTATCTGCCACATCTCCTGGTCACGCTCCTGCAGTAGATGGAAATACTTTGCTGCTTCAAACTCCTGTGACTCTGCCTTATGGCAATGGCTCAATATTGCTAGATCTACGATGGACATTGTCTCCAGACTGGCTATGTTTCATAGTGCTGGAGGGTGCTATGCACCAGACCAGTGGAACACTGGAGCCTACCTTCCTGCTCTCTCCAGAACCAACGGTGCTGCAGTATGCTGGCTGTGTAATGGGTATACCAAATGGAGCAATAATTGCCAGAGTAATGTGAGTAGAACCTAAACAAACACAATTGGCATTACAGCCTGTTCCCATGGAGGGACAACATGAATACTCTCATGCTGGTTACTGCCCTAGCAAATGTTACTGCCCAAATCATGCTAGAAACCAAACAAACAAGGGCTTGGTCTGTTAAATAAGGAAGTGAGCCAGATAAAAATAGTTGTCCTCCAAAATAGGATGGCTTTAGATATATTAACTGCAACTCAGGAAAGTGTGTGTTGATTGGGATTAAGTGCTGTACATATATATCTGATGAATATGATAATGTCTCCTCTATACTGGATCATACACAAAGTGATATTGATCGTGTTAAAAATCTTGGAAAACTTGATTCATTTTCTGAGTGGTTGATGAACTGGCCTACCAGATGGCGAATGGCTCTTTTAATTAATGTCTTTATTCTCCTTTCCATTTGTTTGTCTTGTTGCTGCCTATATTGCCTTTGTGGGTTTATATCTAGCACATCCTCCAGAATGATATGAGAATTTCTTTACCCATGGCCAGCAAGAAGTAGTTACTGAAGTTGAGAACTTTTCCCATCTTCCTAATACAAAGAAGGCTCACAAAATACACCTTATTAAGAATAAGAAGAGTGAAAACACAGGGGGGGACTTGATAGCTGGAAAATGTGCTTATTAAAAAATTTTCTTCTAAAGAAGCTCTGAAAAATTCTAATACCTTCCCCAAATCTAGGTGAACTGGTTTTCTATTAATCTAACACTTTTTGTTCTTAGTTCCTAGAAGGACGATAACCAGGCCTTCCCAGTTCTGTTTACAAAAATAACAGGTATAAGATAGCATCTCAAAGCAAAACTGCAGAATAGCATCGAGAACACCTTATAACCCAGAAAATCTGTAATTTTCCCAGAAATAAAAAGCTTGATATCCTTGAGCATTCAGCTGCTCACACAACAATATCTGCCTATAAGCTTTAATCATAAATCTCTGAAACTGGGACAAGGAGGAGTTTGGCATGCTTGAGATAACACAGGACTGAGAAGTTTTCACATATCCTCCTCAGGAGACCCTTTCAAATATCCAGTGACATCACTGACACGGCAGGAATGCATCATGCGGTCATCACTTGATTCTCGGCCCCTACCCCCTTTTCTTTGCCTATAAAAACCCTTGCTCTCATTCTCACTTTGAACTGGTTTGGAGAAGATTCCCCCAGTTCCTTGCATGTGCACTCTCAATAAATCACCTTCTCACGAGAGATGGGTTTCTCCTTTGTGGCGCTAGATCGGGCATGCCCTTCTATTGAAAATAATTATTCAGGCGGAATCAATACCAGATCAGGTATAATTCAAAAGAATTTTTCATGATTAAAAAGTACAAGTAAGCTTAATGAAGTAGTTCTCAACTGGGAACAAATTTGCCCCCCCCCCCAGGCAGCATGTGGCAATGTCTGGAGAGATTCTTGGTTGTCACACTGGGGGTGGGGGGAGGATGGCACTGATATCTAGTGGATAGAGGAGAGGGAGGCTGCTAAATATCCAACAGTGCATAGGACAGCCGCTGGCAACAAGAATTATCTGGCCCCTAATGTCAATGGAGCTGAGACTGAGAGACCCTGACTCAATATAATTAAATACAGTCCAAGATGGAATGAGAAACATTAGGGCAAGTTGAAGTTAAGCTGAAATGATGCTGGTTGCTCACTTATGGGCTTATTTGAAAAAATGGATTTCAAGACCTAGGATTTAACAACTCTGTTTAGTCATCTCATCATTGCATACTCAGTTGTTGTATAAAGGCATCTAAAATTTTCTCATAGCCCCAAATATGTTCCATGAAACTTGTGATCAATACAGACCCTTCCTGCATCTAAAGTGATATTGCAAGAGACTCTTTGAGCTCATTCAGGCACAGAGAAAACTGAGACTGTTTAGCTAGATAACATTGGTGAAAGCAGGAATTAGCATGTCTTATTCACTGCAATATCTTTTTTTCCAATCATAACAACTAGCCCATGGTCAAAGTTCAAAGCCAGTCTCATTGTGTTGTTGATTAATGAATGCATGTTTTCTTGGTCATTCATAAATGAATTAGTGATTGGCTCCCAGGAAACACTGTGCAATGGCTTCTGGTGCAGCCACCCCACCCCATCTCCCTGTTCGTTAATTTTCTTCCCTTTATCCTTTAAATTATACATGCATTAAGTCAGTCAACAAGTATCTGCTATGTTAGAATTTCACAGGAATATCTACTGGGCTGGGACTCATTTTAGTCATCATCCTGATACCTAAGTGACAAATTTAGCATCACTTTTGCAAAATATATTTGAGCTCCATAAAGGCAAGCCCTTTTTCTGGTTTGTTCAGCTTTATACCCTTGGATATGTCCTATCCTAGGATAGTGACAAACATATAGGAGATGGTCACTAAATATTTGTTGACTAGCTGAAAAAATAAAATGACCATATTCCAAGTAAATGATGATAAGAAAACTCAGAAGAAAGGAATGAAAATCAAGATGATCCCTACTACTTGGAAAACATCAACATCAGGATGAAATCAATTCAAGACAAGCACTGGGTAATGTACACAGATAGAAGAGCAGGGAGGCTGGAAAGTTATTAGAAAAGAGGAAGGGGTCTAGGGGAGTCCTAGGATGACAGGCTCCTGAATAAACCCATAGTCTACTCACCACCACCCCCTGCCCCGCCCCCAGAGGGGCTGCCTCATGCAGCATCAGGCTTGTGTTTGGATTGGACCCATTCTTCACTTTTCCAAGGTGAGCTATTAGCGATATGGGCCTGAGTTCACAAGGGGCCATTCCTTGGGGAATCCTAGGTCTTAGGACTCCCTCTTTAGAAGCGAAAATGAAAGGAGCTATTCTTTATGGAGCATTTTCCACATATCAGATCCTAATGTAAGAAGTTTATTTCTGTTATATCACAACTCAATCTTAATTAAAATCCCACAAGGAGGGTACAACCATTCCCATTTAAGCAGTTTAGGAAACTGAGGATTACATAATTTGCATAATGGCTAATTGATGTTAGCCTTTCAAAAAATTCATTCTAACTAATGAACTTGTAAGGAGAGAGCACCAAGTTTCTGGGTGGGGACTCAAGCTACGAGATGGATGATGATCTTATAATGGCAATGTTGGTCCTTCATGTCATCACTGGCCTAACTCCAACTCCAACCATACAGCTTTGCTGGGATTTCCAGTAAGGAGATAGGAAAATGCAAAAAGATTTGGGGAAAATCAACTGGCCCAGAAGACCTGCAATAGGAAGAGTTCAGCAATATTGATCATTGAGCCCAAGAAGATGTAAGAAACTCTAGTGAAATATTTAGCTAGAATCAATATCTAGCTGCTCTAGCACATGGGCATGAGATGGGGGACAGTACAGTGGTTAAAGGAAGGAGCACCTCAAACCAAATAGGTGCTCAAGAATTAGGATGAGATTTTTGCAAGGCTATGGGAGGGCTGTAGGACACAAATCCAGCCCTGATCATAAGACTGCCTCCAATTAGGCGAGGGATCAAGACTGTAGCCAGCTGGGGTG
The DNA here is from genome assembly GCA_026826555.1 of Tolypeutes matacus. Classification (NCBI taxonomy): domain Eukaryota; kingdom Metazoa; phylum Chordata; class Mammalia; order Cingulata; family Chlamyphoridae; genus Tolypeutes; species Tolypeutes matacus. Next base: position 7,819,380 of record JAKSZT010010873.1, on the reverse strand, counting down.
GATATAGGTCCAGGCTCCATTCCCAGCATCAGACTGTTCAGGCAAATCTCTACATATACACATCAATGCAAGAGGGTGGAATGGGAGGCATCTGCTCAACAAATATTTACTGAGATTTTCTATGTGCCTGGTACTGGGGATATACATGCAAACAAGACAGAAAGGAACACTATCTGTTCTGAGGTTACAGCCCAACAAGATAGAAAGTTAAACCGTAGGTAAGTGCAGCTCTGCCTGCCACGTTATTCACCAGGAAAAGAGGCACTGCTCAACTACAGTCTTGCTACTCAAAATGTGGTCCACAGGCCAGCAGCGCTAACATCACCTGGGAGCTGGTTAGAAAACGAGACGTTTCCCAGACTCCTCCCCAGAACTTGTGAGTCAGAATCTGCATTTTGACAAGATCCCAGGGGATCCCTGTGCTCATTAAAGTTTGAGAAGCAGTGGTCTGCAAGCCTTCCTTCCAGAGCTGGGACTCGGGGGCACTCCACCGGGCACAGAGGGGCTATCACTTCCTGCCACAGACATCCTTGGAGACAGGAAGGTTACACCAGATTCAGCAGAGATCAGGCAAAGGGGAAGCAAAGTGTATTCTCAGGAGCTCCTGGAAATAATTACCATTCTCTTAATAATAAATGAATAGGCTGCAGTCCCAGAACACATTGAGAACAAAGCAAAACATGTCAATATAAAATCCAGCAAATAAAACAATCAATTTAAAATAGATTTCTCTAAATGGTTTGCCTGCGTGGGCTAAGTGCCCCGCCTCTGACTCCCATAGCATGCTGTGCTTATTCCTGCCTCAGGCCCTTGTTTTTTTTTATCTTCAGGTTTTCTGCTTGTGTGTTTGAGCACCATCTTTCCTGAAAAGGAAAGAAAAGGATCCTGACTCTGGAAGAAAGGATTAAAGGCAGTTGTAAAGGACTGGGAAAGCAGTTCTCTGTGGGAAATACTTTCAAAAGAAGAATGACATATGTATTTCTAAATTCCTGCATGAGTAGAGCTAAAAAGGCCACTCCTCATGCCCTACCCCACCACACCCTACTTCCATGTAAAGTTCTTCACAGTGTCTTCCATAAGCGACTAGCATTTGCCAGTTCAGGACCAGAGTATGTTGTCCTCAGAAACCTTCTGAATGCTCACCAAACACCAATAGTCAAGGTGTGATAGATTGGGTACCTATGCCCTTCAGTGTTGCCTTCCCACACTGTCTTGGGATTGGCCAAGTAACTTATTTCAGAGAATAGAATAGACACAAACTCAATCCAAGAAGAAGCTTAGAGAAGGATTTCCATTTCCTCTTTCTTGTTCCTTTGTCTTCACCATGAGAACAAGCCTGGGCTCACCTACTGGAGGATGAGAAAACACATGAAGCAGAGCCCAGGACATGTGTGAGCAGCCAGTCAAGCTCAGAAAACCTGCCTAACCAACCTGCACCTGACCACAGAGGTATGAGTGATGTTCTTCCTCAGACCAGAAGAACCATCCACCCATCTGCAAATTCACAGCTAAATAAATGTGTACTACATTAAACCACTGGGTTTGGGTTTGGTTGTTACACAGCAATGGCTAACTGATACAAGCTGCCAAGTAGAAGCAGCTTCCATTCAGCAAACATCTAATTCCTTCCCTCACATAAACCCTGCTTTGCATTTGAATTCCCTGCTCTTGCTGAGTGGGCTTTATGTATGATTCAGATAAAGAAAATACATAAGCCAAAAACTGGGCATATGTTGGTTCACATAGCTGATGAGTCACCCAAGCACATTTGATCCTATGCTCCTTTCTTATATTCTCACCATCAGCACACAGCTCCTCCAAGTGTCTGGGGAAGATGTCCACAAGTAGCTGCACCTCATCTAATCCAAACCACTGGGGGTCCCTGAGAATGAGTATTTTCTTTTCATAATGGCTGGTTTACATGACCAAGGGAGGCCTCTCATTGGCCCAGCTTGGATTATGTGACCAACTCTGAACCAATCACAACGGAGAGAGATGGTGTCCTCTGATTGGCCAGGCCAAAATCTTGAGGCAAAATGCAAGGTCAGCCCTTCCTGAACAACCAGGAATGGCAGAGGAGTGGTTTCCCAAACAGGAATTCTGGGTGAATTTTATAGCCTGACCACTATAGAGGGAGACTTGAGGAATCCCACAGAATTCAGGGACAGGTGAACTAGCAGGCCCTGAGACTGGCAGAGGCCACAGCAGCTCTGAGGAGAGCAGCCCCAGAGGGATTCCACGGAACCCTTAGATCACCTCCCAAATCTAAGATTCTCATTTCAAATTGCAACTATGCCATGAGAGGAAACTCGGTTGTCCTGCCACGGTATACAGCCCGGATCCTCTCCTCTGTCACCTGATGCCCACAGTCCACGGCAGACACGGCCACTATGGAGTGGGGGCATGGGGCAGACACCCCCAGAAGCTCGTACCACAGCCCACTGCCTCCCTTCCTCTGCCTCTTCCTGTCTCATTTCTTTTTGCTTCCTCGCTGTTCTCAAGCATCCGTTCCCTGCTCATAGCATGGAGGAAAAAAGGTTTGCAAATTAAAGATTTGTTTTTTAAAAAGTAATGGTATCAGCGTTACTTTATTTCCCTTGTATGTCTGTTTTGCCTTCAGATAAATACCTAGACCCCATGGAATCAGTGGGAAAGCAAGCCTGGGGCAGAATGGAAATCCAAAGATGGACAGCTGCTAGAGTCAGGGACTCTGTTCCTGAAAAGCAGAGTGGCTGGCTGAGCGTGAGCTGGCTTCTCAGAACATCAGCTTTCTCAGCTATTAAAGCAGAGATTACAAAGTCTGTCATGGATAGTTGCCGCAAGGAGTCTGTGAAGCTCTGTACAAGAGCAAGTTCTAATTCTACCCCTGCTGCCGCTGCTGCCGTCACTGATGCTGTTTCTGCAAATACCATGTGCTGTGGGCTCAGCAGTCAACAAGGCTCACCTAGACTGATAAGAAAACAATCCATTAGAGCCAAATGCCCTTCAAAGCCTTGGTACCCAGCTCAGTGGCTTGACCTCTGACACGATGGGCACGCCCTCCCAATTTCTGTCTTAGTGTCTGTGTGCGTCTATTTCTCTTTCTCTGTCTCTAACTGCCTCTGTGTCTCCCTGTCTCTCTCTTTGTGGCACTGACTCTCTCCCTCTTTTTGTGGTCTATTGTATTTGATCCTGTTTCCCATCTTGTCCCACTTTCCCAGGACCCCTCTCCAGCTCCTTTCCACGCTCCCCCACCCACACTCTGTAATGGCCTTGGCACCCCAAGAACGATTCCACCCTCCAAGCTGGCCTGCCCTGTGCCTCCTTTTCCCTGTCACAAACAGCTGTGTCCTGTCTTGACAACTTAAATAAAGTTAAAAAACAAAAAAACAAACAAAAAAAACCAGTCGCTTGTGCCAGCCTCTGGATGCTGGCGCCAATGCAGCCGGCCAGGATCCACCCAGCTTGCCCGTCCCGAGGCCCCTGAACCAGGCACAGAAGCACTGAAGAGACCACCTGGCCACTGCCAGCCAGCCAGGGGTCTCATCCACCCCCGGAAAGCTGAGAAGCGACGCCAGGTTAGCGGGGGGAGTTTCCAGGTTTGGCTTTGATTGAAACTGAAAGGGTTGACTCATTAAATGTTTGGAGAATGTGCAGCTGGCACCCGGCCCTGTGTTTCTGCTCTATCAGTGATTCCCGGAGATGGAGGTGTCTGCTGGGCTGCGAGGTACATGGAAAGAGGGGAGCACTAACCCCTCACCTCTAAGCTGCAGGGGACACACCGTCTGGGTGGTCTTGGGAAAGACTAGAGGGACATGGGAGGGGCTTTCCTGTTTGGAGGGCTGAACTGGGAAGAAGAGAGGTGACGAGAGGGAAGTTAACCCCCCAAGAGCTGCTGCCTGCTCCTCTGGAACAGATGGCTCGAAGCAGCACCTATTCTGTGGTGACGCATATGAATTACTGGCTTCCCTCACATTCCTGTGAGGAGAGCAGACTTACTAGTTTTAAACTTGATCCCTGCACACTTTCGTTTTCTACGTGCACACACGTCTCAACTTCGGAGCTCCAGATCAGACCTCGCTTCCAAACTCTAGAGTTCTACAGCTTGATGCCTCTTGGAGGCATCAAAGGCATCTCAGACTCAAGATGCCTAAACTCACCATCTCCCCCAGTCCAAGCCTGGTCCCTGCCCTCTCTCAGAAAACGGCCCCACCTGTTGCCTAGGTCAGAAACCTGGACGAAGTCCTCAACACATCCCTTTTCAGGGAGGGCAACTAAATCCGCCTTCTAACCATTTCTCCAGGACATCCTTATCCCTTCATTGCCAGGGCTATCCTGTACCGTGATGCCGCAGCCCCTTGGTTGGGCGACAGCTCCGGTCTGCTCTCTCCACCACCCACTCCCCACGCGGCGGCCAGAGGGACCCTCCCAGGATGCCAATCAGATCAAGGCACCCCCTACCTGCTCAGAATACTGCTTTTTAATTTGTCTCAGGCTAGCAACACAGGAAATCTTCAAAAGGTCTTGGGAGGTGCGATCTGGCCACTCCCCTCCTCTCAGTTCCAGCCACTGACCCTCTCTCAGCTCCTTGAAAATGCCAGGCTCCTTTTGTTCATTACCCCTTCCATCTGAGCTCTCTGTAATTCCATCTTCCTGCCCACAATTTGCTTCCTAATGTGTTATTTTGGGGGAGCAGAGGTAATACACACACAGGATTCATAAAGCAAAATATTTCAAAATTTATATAGAATCCATTCTAGATCCCACCCTGTCCCCATCCACCCCTTCCCTTCCCCACACTCAATCCCCACCTTTGTGTCCTTTAAGTACATTTATTTAAAATACATTCAAGAACATACATGTGTATATATTATCTTCTTCCAATTGTACACAAAATGTACTACAATATACACACAGATCTGCACTTTGCTTCCTCTTTTTCCTAACAATATAACTTAGAGAACTTTCCATTTTAGTACAAAGGTCAATGCCTCATTTTTACAGCTGTATAGTATTCCATTCTATGGATGTTCCATAGTTACATAAACAATTCTCCATCACTGAGTCCTTATGGAGATTTGTTTTGTTTTTCTGTTTTAAACAATATTGCAACAAATAATTTTGCACGTATGCCATTGTACTCAAATATAGCTAAGGGATAAAATCCCAGAAGAATTGCTGGGTCTAAGAGTTAATGCATTTGCAACTTTAATCTATGTTATTAGGTTTCTCCATTGGGGTTTAAATGACATTCACAGTCACAAATGCCTGTATCCCATATATCTCACAGCCTCACCAACAGATTATAATGTCAAATCTGTGCTTTTCTTGTTAATTCTGACCGGTGAAATATGGATCCTAATAGATATTTTTAATGCCATAAAGACTTGACAATCAACCTGTATGATGCTTTCACATGATGGTATTTGAGCGGCCCACTGAGATATACTAACAAAGCCAGAAGCAGCTGGACTGAGGGCTCCAGTCACCCCAGAACGCCTGGAACCCCCAGGGGTGATGTTCTAGGCATCAATATTACAATATCACAACCTATTTGAAATACCTGTTGGGATGTTATGATTTCTCAGAAAAGAGAATGTCTTGGGTTCCACTTTTGGAATTGAAAAATGGGTCCTCAATCCGATTAACACAAAGGCATATTTGAAGAAAGACAAATTACAAGAGAACACAAGAAAGGGAAAAAAAGAGAGGACTGGAAAGGACACACAGGCCCAGGTTATAAAGAAAAATGCTTTCATAGGTTTTCAAAGGTGCAAACTCCTGCACAGCTTCTTAACCGAATACCAAGAGGCTGGCTTACAAGACAGACCTGTACAAGGAGCGTGGGGGCAGAGGGAACGAGAGCACAGACCTGGGACTCCGACAGTGCTGGTACAAATCCCATTCCTATCATGAGTTTGTAGTCTTACAGAACTTACTTGACCTTTCCCCATGACTCGGTTTCTTCATTTGTAATTAGGGGATAATAATGATATCACTTTCTTTGAGTCATGAAGATGAAATTAGCGAAGCTATGTAGAATGCTTAGCCCTGTGTCTGCACACAGTACACACTAAATAAATGGCATTCATTATTCCCATTAAAATTGCTATTATTATTTTATTATTTTACAGCATTGGAGTGTGAGCTACAGCATGTTCACCAGGGAAAGGTCCGTGGGCTTTGGCTGCAGACAGAATTGAGTCTCTTCCCAGGTCTAGCTTCACTAGTTGCACTCTGATAGGTAATTTAAACTCATTTTCCTCACCTATAAACTGGGGGCTGTTATCAGATAACTCAACATGACTTCTATAAGGAGGGTATGAGATAGTATAGAGTGCTTAGCACATAACAGGCTCCTCGGTAAGCCGAAACTATCATTTTTAACCCTCAGTGTCCAGCAGACAGTGAGGCGCAGAGGGGGCACTGGGGAAATGTCTGTTGTTTTTTGTTGGCTATTTTTTTCTTTCTATGAGAAGTTCTGGTTTCTTGGCTGGTTTTCTTTGCAGCTTGGACACAGATACCTGTCCCTCCGCCTTCCCCCCTCCCGCACCCCCCTCTCCGAAGAACAAGCTCTGCAGCCTTTTCCTTTGTGCACAGGCCGATGCTCCGGGCCAAGTGGAAGCTGCAGCTGCAGGCCTCGAGCCCTCTGCAGCAGGCTCCAGAAGTCAAAACCCTAATTCACTCTGAAAGGGCTTCAGGACCGCCCCTGTGAGGTCCTTAAATGTTTTATGAGCTCCCTGAAATGCTCAGATAATTAAAAACACTTTCTTAATTTAATAGCTTGGCTTAATGAAACCAGGACCTTATGTTTTATTTGGAAAGGGGTGAACATCCCAGTCTCACTTATTAATATTTTTAAGAGTATGCCCGACTGTGTCCAGGGATTGAGGGAAGGCATTGCTTTGAAGGGGAAAAAGGCTTTCCTGAGTCTGTGACAAGTCTCAGGCTTATTAGAGCTCTTTACAGCCAGGAAGCCTGAATGCTTAAATTAGCAATCATCACGTATGACGAGGCAGGCTATTATTAAGGAGGCCACTTATTATAGAAACATGGAATTATCAATTAAAAAGTAGTCCACGCAGGCCCCAAAGGTCCGATGTGATTACCTGTGCCATCCAGGCAATCGCTTCCTGGGCTCGTGTGGGGAGCAGCGCTCTCTGAGCACAGCTTTCTGTCAAGTCAAGTAAGCAAGGGACTGAGGAGGAAAAGGCCACGATTCAAACAGGTCGAATGGAAACCACCTGGTTTCTGGGGACGGAGGTTCTCCTTGGAAGCCCAGGCCTCCTGAGCACATTCTGCCCTGGGCCCAGGAAGTGGGGGGTCGTTAGAGGGGCCTGCTGGCTTCTCTCCGGGAGTTCCCACGGGGTACAGCGGGAAGGGCGTGGGCTTGAGTCAGATGCAGGGGTGCTCTGCAGTCGGCCCCTCCCCACTCCACAGCCACCTGTGCAGGGAGCCGGACGCCAGCCACAGCGGGAATATCTCTACCAGGGAAATGGGCAAGCACTACAAACAAAGGCTTTATTTTTTACCTCAGAGAGCCGGCTGCTAAATATTGACCAGCACAACACTGGATCTAGAGTCTAATCCTAGCTGGGCAAGCGTGATATGATCGTGGGCGGTTTACATAAGTTTCCTGAGCCTCAGTTTCCCTATCGAAAAGCAGATTTGAAACGCCTTCCAGAAAATGTTGCTCTGTCTTCCTAACACTTACCACTGCCTAACGTGATAATAAATATGTGTCCATTTGTGTTATCGTATTGTTGTTATGTTGCCCCCCCCCAATATATGTAAACTCCTTCATTTATCAACAGCAAAATAGTGCCCCCAGGGAATGGATGTAGCTCAAGTGGTTGAACCCCTGCTTCCCAGGTACAAGGTCCAGGGTTCGATCCCCAGTACCTCCTGAAAAAAATAAATTAAGAAAAAGTGCCCCAGATACTATACTAGGTACTGGGATACAGCAGTGAACAAAAGAGACAAAACTCTCTGTCCTCACAGAAAATACAAACACTAAATAAAATAATTGTGTAAAGGGAACGTATGTCAGATGGTAGTAAGTGCTGTGGGGAAAATAAAGTGAAGTGAGGGGCAGGGCCTGTTAGGCTAAGAAAAGGGCACTGCCATTTTAATGGGGTAGTGGGGAGGGCATGGCTGAGAAGATGACATTGGAGTCAAGAACTGCAAGAGGTGAGGGAGTGAGCCCTGTGGCCACGATAGGAACAAGGGTAGCCCACACAGGGTAACGAGCAGACGGGCAGGCGGGTTGTGCTGGGCGTTAGGGGAAGCTCACGGAGGCCTCCCTGGTTGGAGCCGACGGGCCAGGGGCAAGGGCAGGAGATGAAAGAGGGACAGCAAGAGCAGCCAGACGTTACAGGGCCTTCTACGTCCAAAAGAACTTTCTTGGAACATTGACCCGGGCTGCATCCGTGGGGTCCATTAGGGTGGCTATTGCTCACTTGAAGTGCAGCTCATTCTTTTTACAACTGAGGGGAAACGCACATAACATGAAATTCATCATTTTAAAGTGAAGAATTCGGTGCCATTTAGTACATCCACGATGCTGTGCAACCGCCATCTCTACCTAGCTCCAAAACGTTTTCATCAATCCAAAAGCAAACCGTGTACCAGGAAGCCGTCACTCCCATTCTCCCCCTCCCTCCACCCACCAATCTGCTTTCTGTCTCTATGGATGTCCCCATTCCGGATATTTCATCTAAGTGGAATCATACAAGATATGGCCTTTTGTGTCCAGCTTCCTTCTCGTGGCAATATGTTTTCAAAATATGTCCACATTGTAGCCTGTGTCAGAACTGCATGCCTGGTTACAGCTGGATAATATTCCATTGTATGTGTACACCATGTTTTGTTTATCTTTTTAACAGTTGATGGACATTTGGGTCATTTCCACAAGAATTCAAGTTTTATTTTCATTTAATTTTGATTAATTTTGGTTTAATTTTAAAAGCCACGTGTGGCTAGTGGCTGCTATACTGCTATATGTGTAAACGTGATTGGCTTTTGCTCTGGGCAAGATGAAGAGCCCCTGGCAGGGGGTATGGAGGGGGGATGGGGAGCTGACAAAGCAGTAGGACCTGCCTGGATGAGACCCTCTTGTAGGGAAAGGTCAGAGAGGAAGTGGTTCAATCATCCACCAAGACATGTGACGGCTCCATGACAGAAAGGACTGTTTTTGGTTTCAAGTCCCAGCATCTAGAACATTGCCTAGAACACTGTAGGAATTTAGTACATTTCTGGCTCAACTGAATTACAAAAATAAGCTCATGATTGGCTCACTAAATGTAGTCTTTCCTATTTTGCCTAAATTTCACGGCTCTGCAATAACAAGTAGATCAGCTTATCTGTGGGGTGCATTGATAAGAATCTTGCTAAATCTAAACATGCTTTGATACAATCAGTTTTCCCAAAGTTCATTCCATAGACTTTGGGTTTTGTGGATATTAAATGTTGCTAAATATTAAAAGAAAGACAAATAAAAGTTCTAAGATCAAAAACACCCAATTCTGGGTTAAACAAAATAAAAGTTTCTTTACTGCAATAAGTTCCAAAGCCTTTAATACACTAATATGAATTGTGAATCTCCAACGAGGGATAAACACATAGGATATACTTTCCAACTGTTTCTGACAAAAGAGCGCCTCGTTTTTCCTTAGTCAAGCATCTTGCCCTGTGGCTGTTCAGCACAACAGTCCTTAGGAAATACTGTGTTTGATTGCTGAGTAATGGCGCTAGCAAGCTGAATGTAGGTGCCTCGCTGATGTGCCCTAACCTACTGCCCTGTTGTATTTTCTCTGTAGAATTTAACACAGTCTCAAACTCTTGCCTTCGTTCATGTGTTGAATTGCTCATTTGACTTATGCTAGAATGAAACCCTTGGGAGTTTCAGCTCGTGTCTATCCTGTTCACAGCTGTACAGCAGTACCTAACACAGTAGAAGCTGCTAACAAAAAGTGTTAAATGAAAGAATGACCCACAGTCAGTGATTACCGAGTCCCTAAAATTTTGTGGGAAACCCTTATTCAAGTTCCAAGAATACAAGGGAGAATAAGTCATAGTACCCACCTTCGAGTTTGAGATTAAATAGAAACATTTGAGAAGCAAACTGCTGAGAACTGATATAATGTGACAATTAGCCATCCCAGTTAAATGCTATGAGAATTCAGTCCCTGGAATTCCCTGGGGGCTCGGTGGGTCGGGGACACTTTGAAGGTGGCTCAACCCAGGCATCCTTTGGAATGAGGACCAGAATGCAGCAGAGAGGCTGGGGAAGGCATGTTAAGCACAGCAAATTGTGTCCAAGTGCACAGTGTGCGGAGACCAGGCTCCTTGGGATGGTGGACTGCAAGCTCCGAGTCACATTGGCCTCTGTGCTCAGCACTCTGCACTAAATATGTGGTCCAAGGGGGCCTGGGGTGGCTAAGTGGACAAGAACACAACCAAGAGCTAATACTCATTGAGTGCACTGTACTGAGCACTTTACAAGGATCTTCCATCTCATTTAACTCTTGCAGCAACCCCAAGGCATGGATATTATCCCCTTGGATCAATGAGGAAGCTGAGCCTGGATTAAAAGTCAGGCAGTCTTGGCCACCGTGCAGTACTGCCTCCTTAAATCATTGTGTGTCCTGAGTGGAGAGCCATGCTTCAGTAAATGTGACAGTGCAGGCAGACAGATGCTGGAAGAACCCCAGAGCTGGGAGCCCTGCGGCAGAAGAGCCTAACTGTGCTCGGTGGGTGGGGGCGTGTGAGAGGGCTCAGGGAAGTCTTCACAGAGAAGGTGACGTTTGAGCAGCCTGTTGAAGAAAAAATGGGGTAGGAGGGAGGGCGGCACAGGAAGAGGGGCCAGCGTGGGCAAAGGCAGGAAGGTGTGACACACAGGTGAAAGCCAAGCCTCTCTCCATCCATATATGAATATTCGAATCAACTTTTTAAAAAGCAGTGACTGCCAGACCTCTCTGGAGTCATAAGTCTGCATTCTTTAGAATGCCCAGGCAGCAAAAAGCCAACTTAAGCCCCAGGAGGCGGGGACTGAGCATACAGAGTCCAAATCCTTCTTGGACTACAGCTCCTCTCCTCTGCTTCTTTCCCTCCTCATTGATCGTGTTTAATTGGAAGAAGTGGTCATGGGTAAAGCGACTGTGAGAACAAGTACCTCGCTTAAACCAGGCCCCATAATAATTACTGACTGTCCCTTCTATAATGAGCCATATAATTTACCACTCCAGCCTCACTTCCTGGGCTCCTATCGATACTGCTCACAGGCAGCAGTCTTAGGGGACTAAGTGCCAGGCAGTGTGCCCACGCTTATTTGACATGTGTTCCCTTAAACTCACTTTCTCTGCGGTATATTAGCCACAGTCCAGAGCCCAGGTAGCCCCTGGTTAGGATAAAGGAGGTATAGGCTTGGGGAGAGGACCAGAGCTCTGGTGTCAGGCTGACCATCTTTGAATCCTGACTTGTCTCAGACCCCTAGAGCTGCTGTAACAAAGGACCACAAAATTGGTAGCTTAAAACCACAGAAAGTTAGCCTCTCCCAGTGCTGGAGGCCAGAAGGCCAAAGGATATGCCTGAAGCCTTAGGGGAGACTCTCTCCTTGCTTCTCCTAGCCCCGGGTGACTTGCTGGCCATCCTCCATGCTCCTAGGCCTGTGCTACAGCGCTTCCATGTCTGCCACTTCTGGAAGTCCCATGGCCTTCCCCTCTTCTCAGGAGTACCCTAGGCACAGTGGGTTAAGGGCCCACCATACTCCATTGGAATCCATCTTAACTAATAAGGCTGGATCACAATTGGTCCCTGTTTAAGGCCTCTCAAAGTTCTGCTCTGGGATGGAAATGATGGAGAATCCATAAGACGAGAAACATCACCTTTGGCTCTAGGCTGCTTGCAGTCTAGTTGAGGACACAGGTTGTACGGACATGAAGGGAGGAAACAGAGATGACAGTTCTCATTCAAAGCCGGCTCCTAGGATCATCTCAGTGCTGAAAGAATTCAAAGGATGTGTAACAGTTGGCCATTTTGATGTAATTATGAATTCCAAAAATATAATTAAATCATGCTTGTAAACTGATCTGTTAATCTGGGCATGATTAGGTTAGGATTAGGGCGTTGAGCCCCACCCCTTGGGGTGGGAAATTGAATATAAAAGGCAAGGCAAAGGACAGTTGAAGCAGTCTTTTGAGAAGCAGTTTTGATTGATGTTGGAAAGAAGGCCCCAGGAGAAGAGAAGCAAGCCGTTTGCCTGATCGTCTACAGCTGACCTTGTGGAGGAAACAGGAGCTAAGCCCTGAGAGAAACAGCCCCGGGAAGAGAGGAACCCAGAAGCCTGAACCCCGGCAAATGCCGGCAGCTGTCTTGCTCCAACACGTGGCAATGAACATTGGTGAGAGAAGAAACTTAACGCTTTATGGCCTGGTATCTGTGGACTTCTACCCCAAATAAATACCCTTTATAAAGACCAACCCAGTTTTGGTATTTCACATTAGCACCCCTTTGTCTGACTAATACAGGATGCAAAATGGAAGGCTTCCTGAAGGAGGAGCGCGAGGATTTGGTGGACAGTGTGTGGGAGGGGAAGATGAACATCATGAGAAAAGATCTCGAGGTGAGATGGTCTTCATTCTATGAAGAAAACTGAATGATTAAACCTGTTAATACTCAAGCATTAGGTCTCAAGTTAATAACAGAATGGACTCCAGAAAATTTCTAGGAAAGCACATGGAAATGTGTGATTTCGCAGATGTGCAGGCAGTGTTTTGTTGGTGGTCGACACTGTTGATCGTAGACTGGATTGTGCAGGACTCTCTGAGATGGTGCAATTAACCTTTGCATCTTCACACAGACATTAGTCTCCTTAATGAAGCACAACCAAAGGATGCTTCTTGGCTTCATTTCAAAGTGATGGCTCAGCCCACACTGGGGAAAGGAAAGGTGCCCCTAAGCTACTAATCATCTCCATGTTTCTGAAAACCCCAAAAGACCTATCCTTATTTAGAAAAATTTTGCTTGGGATTTTTATGATACTGTACATGTGGAAAAGGCTCATAAGTTTATCTTCTTTCATAACTATGTGAATTTAGAAAACTCACGTAAACTCTGTCTCAGTTTCCTTATCTACAAAATAAGGAGAGAATTCTCTTTCAAGAGTTATAATGATTCAATGAGATAAGTAATAAACACCTTAACTAAAGTGCTTGCTGTGCATTTTGCTACCTAGTACTGCCCAGTAAGTGATAGGTAGCTCTTAACAGTTTTCAGACTTCTTTACCCTGCTCTTTTCCAACTTTCTTACTGCATAACAACCCATGGCATTGCAGAGTGTAGAGCACTAGATTTTAAAGAAGAAAATTAATAGGACTGTGTGGCCAGGAAAAGGAAGAATTAAGGCAGGTGAGCGCGTGGGTTTCCATAAATCATGTAGATATTAATTGGAAGCCGTGGTGTTTTCCATGGCTGGAAGACAAAAGGCACGGAGGCAGTTCATTACTTTGATGTCAGTCCTGATCAGGTGGGATTGAAAACTTGAAAAGAGGGACAGCAGAGACTGATCATCCATTACTTAGACTTAAGTAAATCAATTAGTTGTTGATGATGGCTCGTGAGGACTCTACATCATGCTGTGCTCATAAGCAGGATTATTGGTGGAGGTGGAACAGCTGAAAGGAGTTTGGAGTGATTGTCTCCAGTGAAACGCAATGTTCCAGCTCTCTCGGGCTTCTACTGAGAGAGGAAATAGGAAATAAAGCAGCCAACGAATTAATCCTCCACCAGTCCAGGTTTGTGGAAGTCTTTTGGGGAAAGAAGTAAGGGTCAATCTGGCTGCTTTTTCCCAAGTCCCCTGGCTCCATCATAAATGGAATTTATAGTTGACTAGATGAGTGGTGAAACCTTACCCGTCCTGATTTTCACCCTCCCAGTAGTGTAGCTTCTCACCAACCTCCTCTAACCTTCCCCCTCGCTCATTCATCGTCTCCCTTGAGGAGGTCGGCAGCCACCAGGTCACCATCTTAGCACTCTGTGTCGGATTGTTTTCAATCATCTCATGGCCTGTGAACTACCTGGGTTAGAAGTTGCAGGCAGCGGTGGGGAACGGTTTATGTAAGAAGCAAAGGCATAGGGGAAATGCTTCTTTGCATGCTGTTTGTTGGAACTCTTGGCCATGAACCTGGTGTGATTCTAAAATGAGAATGTGATATAATGGCATGTCAGATGCACATACCCTGGTCACCACTGTCTATGAATCTCCTGGGGCGACCCATTCCATTGAGAATAAAGATCCCCCCCCCCCAGCTTGCTTTGTTGTTCTATTTCTAAGCTGCCTAACTACAAAGTTTGAGAGTTGGCTTTAATTTCATTTTGTAGGAGCACGGTCAGGGCTTCCAGGACATTAACTATCTTTAAAGTCTTATTAATCTATTAAAATGTTTACTAATGTATAGCCAGTTTTAATGTGTAGCTAATTGCACCCACATCTGTGTAGTTAGAAGCCATCATTGACAAGTTATCCACTGGCCTGAGAAAACAAAAGCCTTTATTTTTTCAGGCATACATCTTCAGGGCAGACGTGTTATATTTATGTAATGAAGTGGTTGTCTCACTAGCTATATAACAACTCAGGTGTTTTTAAATAAGTAGAAAATATGTAGCATGGGAACTTAATTCTGCTCCTGGAGGAGGTTGATAAATCTAGCCAAACATCTTTATTTTTTACAGTATATTAAGGAACGTTTTTATTTAGTGCAGTCGTAGATCTTCACATTATTGGAAAGTGTGCTCTTATATTGCTTTTTTTGTCTTCAGAATTGCCTTAGGAAGACATCCTTCTGCTGGGAGTTATGTTCATGTTATTCTAAGGGGAGAAAATTGTGCCTAAACTTGATGTGAATTAGTTGAGGGCTCTAGAAAGATGTCTTTATGCCCATCATCACCAAAGGCTCTGTCTGCCGAAGAGGAGTTTTACTTTTAAAAGGATGTCCGAGATTTTTTTAAAGTGATTGGTGAATACATGGCTCACCGAACTATGCTCTCAACCTTTGCACACTTTTCAGAATTTCTATCATCATTAGTCCTTCGAAAGGAACTTACAGTAAAAGGGGGAAAGGATAAGGGAAGGAAAACTATTAAAATTCATTTCACATGGATACATTAGCACTCACTGCATCCCAGACTGTGTGCTGAGGATAGAATGGAAACAAACTCTGCCCTCAAAATCATTCTCTAACTGAAAAGACAAGTGCTATCACCAGAGGCCTGGACACCAGGCAAGCTGCAAGGGGCTGAATATTGACAAGCAAATTGCTCTGGGAACAGAGGAGGAAGAGGCGATTGAATTTAACTGTGGGACTCTGGGCAGGTTTCATAGAGGAGATGGTCACTGAGTGGGCACGAAAGAAGGAGCATGGCTTTAAAATTCCAAGGAAGCTACGTCAGTGCACAGAGCAGTATAAATACAGACCGATGGAGTTATAGTGTTCCTTGTCCCCCGCAAAAGGTGGTCTGCAGTGGCTTCAGTGGGGCTCAGTGGGGAAGCACATTATATCCACAGCATTAAATCTCAGACTGAGACAGCTGAAATTTTAACTTGGAGAATTAGAAACTCATTCAAGAGGTGGGTAACGGGAATATCGTACTCCCGCATTTAAGAGACTGGTAGCAATGTGAAGAACAGGTTTAGGGAAATAGACATTGTTATTCCACAACCCCTGTAAAACCACATGCCTTTACGTCAAAATACCTGTCTCAGTTTAACTCATTCTGGTGGTTATACAGCTATTGTCAGTTAAGCACTAGAGAGCAGGGGCCCTGTCTACTTTGTTTGTTTTGGAGTGAGTGAGTGAGTGTGTGTGTGTGTGTGTGTGTGTGTGTGTGTGTGTGAGAGAGAGAGAGAGAGAGAGAGAGAGAGAGAGAGAGAGAGAGAGAGAGAGAGACAGAGGGAGCCCACAATAACAAGAGTGCTGCCCTGACCTTCTCCAATGCAGCCTCTCAGCATTTAGGGTCTACACAGCTGAGAATCTGCAGACTTCCCTCTTCCTCTTAAGGTGTACCTTGGGACTAAGAAGACAAAGCAAAACCGCTCTGTCTGGCAAAACTTGGCCAGTTGGGAGAGTAAGGAGGTGCTTTCCCCCATCTGCCTTTTTAAACAAATAAAATG
The DNA here is from genome assembly GCA_026826555.1 of Tolypeutes matacus. NCBI lineage: Eukaryota > Metazoa > Chordata > Mammalia > Cingulata > Chlamyphoridae > Tolypeutes > Tolypeutes matacus. The sequence continues at coordinate 7,803,233 of JAKSZT010010873.1, read as the reverse complement.
TTTCTGAGATACAGAAATGCTGAAAGAAAGAACAGAATCGCTATAACTCATACTGATTTCAGAGTTTAAAACTGAATTTTATCCAGAAGTTAGCTCATTAGCTAGAGTGCCTTCAGCGATTTCAGAGCAAGGCAGGGAGCGGGCACACAGTGGGGTGGCCGCGTTTCAGAGAGGGTGCGCTGTCTGCAGCACACAGAGAAATATTTAGACAAAATTCAAGACACTAATTGGGTGGGATGATGTAGATCCTGTTGCAATGTCGCTGTTGCCAGAATCCCAAATTCTACACACTTTGATTTAAAACAGTTTGCTTGGTCTGACCGAACCCAGCTGAGAATTGGAGCCTGGCGCACATTCTGAGGATGAAGAGAAGGACAGGATGGGTGAGAGAGAGAGAGAGAGAGAGAGAGAGAGAGAGAATAAACACGTGGGATGGGGCAAAGCAGGTCGAGGCTAGAAGGACAGCCCACTCAAGACTTCCATCAGGCGACCAGGCAGGGCTGGAGGTGGCAGGGACACACCTTGTTGCCATAGTAACACAGGCTCTGCTTCCCAGCCATGCCTCATACCATGGACCATACAACCTGAAGGCCACCCAGATCCAGAACCTCTCCTCATCCTCACCTGGGCCTATTTCGCTGCATGTTGATATTTGTCCAAGGAACTGGCCTGAACTAAGGCCTGCATCAGGGAAAGAGTCACTAACATCAGTTTGATGCGTCAAAGTGGAATAGGAACTTTCAGATTTATCGTCTCTCTATCCCCTGAGACTTTTCTCACATTTTACAATGATGAAATGGAGGTAGGTCAGTGCAGGAGCTGGAATTTGAACTACGGCTGACTCAGAGGTGTGTTCTTTTATTTAATACTGGGACACTTTCCACGTGCAGGGGCCTTGGACCCAAAGCCTGTCGGTCAATCGGTCAATCAGCCAGTCAGTCAAACATACATTGAGTGCCAGCTAAAGGCCAGGCACTGTGCGAGACCTCGGGGGAAATGACATGTGTATTTAGACAGAATTTCTGCTCTCATGGAGCAGACAGTCTGGTGGGGTGCAGAGACATTCCTCGAATGAGAAATACCACCACAGAAGGAAAACACTGAGACCCACACTTGAGGAAAAGAAACATCATCCATTAGATGTTATCACAAAGAAACTTAACCTAGCCTAGGGACATTTACTGAGCACCTGTGACATCTCAAACCCATCACCAACGTGGAAGGCACAGAGAAAACGCGATGCCAAGTATGACGTCCAGGAGCTTGCTGCCTAGACCGGGGCTTCTTTACCTTTTTTGGTCCATGGACACCTTTGCCAGTGAAATGAATACGGTTGTAAATTATTTACTGCATACATTCATAAATGAAGGAAATGCTAGATTTCAGTTAGAGGTCAGAGAAGATAAAGGTAGTAAGTTGATTTTTTTCAATTCAAGCTCATGGACCCCCTGAAACCTTTCCACAGACCCCAGGACGGGGGGTCCATGGCCCCCTGGTTAAGAAGCCCTGGCTTAGACTGAAGAAGAGCCACGCAACACAGCATCAGAGCATGCTGTTTGCCAGCCTCGTGGAGGCAAGAGCGGATAGATCAGTAATGTGGAGCTGCAGCTCTGAGGAAGTCTTCTGGAGGCTCTTTCCTCAGAAAGGGCCTACGGAGGAGGAGAAGTTCCTCAGGCACCATGGGCAATATGCCTTCAGTATGGTCCAGCAAGGGCCAGAGGGCCGGAATAGCAGATCCTGCAAGCAAAGAGGCTCTCTTAGTCGACAGCGCCATTGCAGTGTGCTCGGGGAAGTGTGGGGTTTCTTTCTGTTACCATAGGCCAGTGGTGTATTTATAAATCAGAGCGTAACGATATCTCCCTCTGTTTGTTAAAATTTTAAATGCTGCAATTAAAAGAGAGAGAGTTTCCATCCAGACAAGGTTTGGAATCTGAATTTTTGTCTTCATCCACTAAGACAGGATTGAGATTCGGCACCACGTCCCTCCCTGTGTCCTGGTGGCCGACAGGAAGCAGTAACTCTTGGTGTGGATGACAAAGGCCCTCAGATTTTAGTCAGGACAGCAGCCATGTTGTGTGGCAAGAGTCAAGGTTAAGAACTCCATGGAAGGCGTTCATTTTACCCGAAAAAACAAGGGGCCAATGGTCTCTCAAATGAAACAGATAAAGCAAACAGAGGGTTCTTGTCAGAAACGAATGCTGTGTCTCTTCCTACTGAAAAGCATACAGATGTTATCAGTCAGAGTCTAGTTGGGCCCAAAATGAGGCCCTGAGAAGTAATATTAACCAGACGCTTGGCAGATGGTTTATTTATCTCCCACTAAATTCAATAAAGAAACCCATATATAAATAAAGGAAAATAATGTGACTGTGGGTCATTTATCATCGAGTAGCAAGCCGTGGTTGCCCTTATCTCTTCAATGATGTTCTATTTCCAACCGGTAATGAATTACGGGGTTGCCCCATCCTTACCCTGATGCCACAGCTCATACTCCATGTTCCAGAGACTCGGTGGCAGCCATCTGGGGCCAAGGCCTCTGCCTGTACGTTCCTGTGTGGGCAGCTTAATGCCGAAGTCTGGAATGCCACCCTGCCCCCACTCTGCTTGGGAGAAAAAGACATTATTTCTAAGGAATATTTTTTCCTTTTAGGTGCCTCTGAGGGAATCTTGGTTAAGGGCTTATTAATTTTGCATTTTATCCATTATTTCCAGGGATCCCATCTTCCTTTTGGCCATTTATTAAAGAAGTATGCACACCTTGGCTTCAGAGAAGTGGATGAGATAGCAAAACTAGGAATTTAAGGGGGTTTGAAATCTAGAAATCAAAACAGTACCTTATTTGTTTGGTCATGGTGTTCATTTTATTGGCAGTGGTGGTGATGACGATAATAGGTAATATTTACTGCGTACTTCTCACATACCGAGCATCATTTTGAGCATTTCACTCACGTCATTTAGTTCTTCCCACAGACTGATACGTGGGTATTACTTTTATCTCACAGAGCAGGAAACTAAAGCATAAAAGGGTGAGTCCCTCGCCCAGCCACAGAGTGGGTTAGTGGTGGAGTGGGAACTTGAACCAGGGGTCTGAGTCTACCACCTGTCCTGTTCGAGTTGGACCAACATGGGACATACCTTCTGACTGATGCACAAAGAGCATGATAGGAAGGGAAGTCCAAGCCACGGACTGGTGTCTTGGACGGCAGAGCGAAGCATGCTGTGGTGGACTTGTGCAGCCACTGAATCCATTAGCATTTTCAAGAGGGAGGGTGACATGGTTAAGTTGGAACTGTAGGAACCCCAGTCTCTGATAGCATTACAGGAAACAGGCTGGAGGACTGGGGTGAGGAAAGGGACTTCATAAGGTAGTTGGGCCATTGAGTGATTGAAGCAGGAGAGATTGAGGACTTTAAAGAAGGTGATGGGGATGGCGAGCAGGGCACAAATTGAGAGACTAATCACATACATGAATTGGCCAGGCCACAGAGGCCCAGCCCTGAGTCCCCTACCTTAGAAACACCTGTCTTTAGTCTCTTGAGAAAGTATACCCAGCACAGTCTGCAGGGGTATTTGGTTCCTTTCTCAACCCTTTCTGACATTCTCAGCTAAGGGGAGTATCACTGATGGACTAGCCACCATTTGGGCGATATACTCTTATCTCTCCTGAGCTCTGTCCTACCTGTACCCTACCACCTGGTTGAGGTGGATTAGGACACAGGTGGATGGATATTTGACCCAAAGAGGGCTAAAGTCCCTTCATTGGAAATATAGACGTGATACTAAGAGACCTCAGCTCCAGAGTAGACCTGTGAGTGGGTATTTTTAGTCATGTGCACTGGAAAACAAGAGAAATTCATCTACCGCAAGGAGGAAGGATGAACTCAATATCTAGAGAGGAGCAAAGACAAGAGATAGAGAATGCACAATTCTCTATCTCTTGCCTGTTGTCAAATTCCTGGAAACCATCATCTTCTTTTGTTAATTTTTATAGTCATTCATAGCAGGAAAGCAAGTCCAGTACCGGTTAGTCAATCATACCCAGAAGAACTCTGTATTTTTCAAAGAAAGTAAGGAATTAAATATTTAATTACATGAGATTTAAGTGTATATTTCTATAAGACTTTAGTTTTATTCACATGCTGTATGCTCACTATAGAAAGTTTAGAAAATATAGGGGAAAATGACTAAAAACTCTCAGCTCTAAAGGAGAATAAAGGCATCCAGCACCTCAGAGCACCAGGACTTCCTATGATTCAGAGCTCCCATTGCCAACATTTTGTCTATTTTCTTCTGGATACTCACACACACACACACACACACGCACGTTTTTCACATAAATCTTATGATACTGTATATACAAATGTTTATCTTGCTCTTTTTGTAACTTAACATTATAAGAGGGAAATTTTCCATGTCATTAAATATCTTTTGAAAACATGAATTTTTTATGGTTGCATATGTTCCATCACTTCTATTTAACATAATTTATTTATCCGTTCTCCCATTTTTGGCATGCATTCCATTCCCACATTTTTGCTATTTATAAATAATGTTGCAATGAACATATTTGTGCATAAATATTCATACACATTTCTGACTTTTCCCCCATGAAGAAAAATGACTGAGTCAAAGGGTATGAACTTTGCTAAGCCTCTCTATATATCCTGCCAAATTACTTTTTCCATGTTGATTGTATAAACTTAAACTCTCCTAGCACTTTACATGAATGCTTATTTCTCTGCATTCTTGCCAAACCTGAATATTACCATTTTTAAATCTTTGCTAATTTTATAGCTAAAACGGTTCTTTATTTGTATCCTAATTTGCTTTAATTTACTTTCTAGTGAGACTGAATATTTTTGCACATCGCTATTTGTGGTCCTTCTGTGCTTGTCTTGCTTGTATCTTTAGTCCCAGTTGCTATTGAGAGTAAACTGATCTTTTTTAAATGATTCATATACGGAAGACCTCTTATCAATTTATTTTTTTTAAAAAACTCTTTGCCAGATGTTTTCTGATATTTTATATGGTAAGTTAAACATGTATATATAAATATACATATACCAGTTACATGCATATTACGTAATATACAGTTATATATATTATCAACATACATGTGCATGTATGTGTGTGTGTATATATGTGTGTGCGTGTGTGTGTGTGAAGTTTCTTTTCCCAGGGAGCTCATGGTGAAATAGTATAGCCGAGAATGCCTGCAAATAACTGCAGCGCCTACCAAAGAATACTCTAAGGGAATTCAAATGAACTGTTAGGGGTATTCAGCGACGAGAAGCAGGCAATACTGCATGGGATGTTGTGCCTTGAGATGTGTAGTTATGTAGTTATGCCTTAAGATATGCATTATGTAATTACGATGGTGGCTCTCAAACTTTAAAGTACATTAAAATCACCCGGAGGGCTTGTCAAAGCAGAGTGATGGACTGAGGTTGGGTCTGAAAATTAGTATTTGTAGCAAGTTCCTAGCTGCCAGCCCAGGGACCACACTTTGAGAATAAACTCCATTCTTCGACAACGAACTACTCCAGTGCTTCTCTAACCTTGATGTTCACGCAAATCCCCTGGGGTTCTTGTTAAAATGCAGACTTTGATTTAGTGCTTCTAAAGTGAGCCCTGAGATTCCACATGTCTAACATGCCAGGCTGATGTGGATGCTGCTTGTCCGAGGCCACTTTGTGAGAACCACGGCATTGTTTATTTCAAAGCGAGTCCAAGGGTCATTCCAGACGCTTACGTACGTCTCAGCAGGATCTCATTGACTGCCACAGCAAACAGTGCCTCAAACAGCAGGGCTCCTGGGGGCTCTAGAGACATCTAGACACTGTAGGCAGGGCAGACATGCTTGGGAATTCGGCACCCTGTCGGTGGGCCTTACTTTGGAATTTATGCTCCCCAGTGTAACAGAGTTAGACTCTGTTTCCCTACACAAGCCTCTTCTGCCCCTTTTAGTTGAACCTATAATTAGCACTATACTCGTTAAATATATGTCCCAGAGACTTAAATCTTGGGGTCTATTATATGCCGGTTGAGCCCTGAATCTCAGCCGAGTTGCAACATCTACTCTACAGTTCACTGGACTCACCCAGGACAACTAACAAGATGAGGGTGGACAATGCCCATCCCAAGGAACAGAGAGTGTCTGCAACTGCAAGCAAGACAGTCCCATCCACCTGCCCCATGGGATCCACGGCCCTCTCAATTAGAAACGGAGTGGGCAACACCATCCCAGAATCCTCAAGATTGGGGAATGAACAGTGGACTAAAGTCGACTTATTATTATTCTAATATACTTATTAATATTCTACTATAGACTTATTATTATTCTATATAGACTTATTATTATTCTACTATAGACTTATTATTATTCTAGCAGTGGAAGAAATTTTATCATGGAGATAAAGTAAGCGGCAACCAGAGGTTCTAAGAGAAGAATTAGGTGTACCATGGGGGCATTTTCGGGACATTGGAATTGTCCTGCATGAATTTGCAATGATGGATACAGGCCATTATTCATTTTGTCATAACCTATGAAATTGTGCGGGGCAGAGTGTAAACTATAATGTTGTAGCAGTTTGGCATTGTTTATGAATCCAAAAATAGTTATTGGATTATGTTTATAAACTGGTCTGTCAGAGGTATCACTTTAAATTGATTATTATAGGACTTTGATTGGGCCATGTCAGTAGGGCGTTGAACAAAAATTAGGGTGTTGAAAAAAAATTAGACTCTTCTGTACTAGTACTTACAGTCTTATTGGGTCCTAAGATAACCAACAAAACACAGCAATTTGAGAATATTTTTCCTCTCTTTAAATGACAAGAATCCAAAGAAAGGGAGAGCGCAATGGGAATCTTCAAACTTATCTCAAAGTATTATACTGGATACCAGATTTATATATAGTATTAATAAAATTACAGCAAATGGAAGGCAGTATGTCCCAAACTCAGTAATTTTTGGTTACATTCAGGTTCAACCTAAACTAACTTTTTTTTTTTTAAGATTTATTTTAGTTATTTCTTTCTCCCCACCCCCTCATTGTTTTCACTTGCTGTGTCTGATAGTCCTCCTTGTTTCTTTAGAAGGCACCAACAACTGAACCTGGGACCTCCGATGTGGGAGGGAGGTGCCTAATCACTTGAGCCACCTCTGTTCCCTGCTTTATTGTATCTGTCATTATGTTTTTCTTCTTGTGTCTCTTGTCACGTCATCTTGTTGCGTCAGCTTGCCACACCTGCCCACCGCACCAGCTTACCATCTTCTTTAGGAGGCACGGGAAACCAAACCCAGGACCTCTCATTTGGTAGGCGGGAGCCCAATTGCTTGAGCCATATCCACTTACCTAAACTAACTTTTTTCACAACCCCCTCTCACCTTTTAGTTTTTTCTTAACTGTTTTAAAAAGAACTTAGCATCACTACTCTCAACATATAACTAGCATTATTTGCCATAAATTAAAATGAACCTTTAGAAGCAAAAAAACATGAAAACAAAATCTTATTCTTAAATTTTAACTAGATGTCATTGCCTAATGAAGTTTCCAAGCCTGAAGTCTGCTCAATTTTTGTTAAGGGGGAAAAAAGGGTGGGGGGAGATCATTAGTAGCAATCAGAAAGAGGTAGGATTTTCTGATAAAATAGAGACTATCCCATTAAATTCCAAATAAACAACAAATACTTGTTTAGTATGTCTTCCACGCAATATTTGGGATGTGCTTATACTAAAAATTTAGTTGTTATTTATCTGAAATTCAACTTCTACTGGGCATACTGTGTTTTCACTTGCTAAATCTGGCAACCCTAGAAAGGGCTTAAAATTTACACCAGCATCACACTGGGTTTTCTCCTAGAAATCTTTAGAAATATTGGGGGAAAAAATGAAAAATGAAAGATTTGACTAGTATTATTTAATGTCTTGCCTATGTACCATCTAAACCAAATTAATACTGGTGGAAAGGGTCCCTTCTAGGAGTAGGGGTCCCTCCTTTTGCAAAACACTGCCTTAAGATATGAGTGGAAAACAAAAGAAGAGGAAATTTTCAGACTGTCTTAGACTCTGGGTAGCCAAGATTGGCATCTCTGCTTTTCAAGATAACAATTGATCTGATTTTTGCATACCAGAGGAGAATCTAAATCCCTATGAGGACCATAAAAGGAGCTTCAGGCAAGAAGGAAATGAGAGATTAGTAGGCATGTACTCAAGCAATTAGCCTGACTAATGGGGAAAGTTTACATACAAATGGCTGGGCTTTCAAACAGTCTTTCTTTAAGATAATCATCAAATCCCTAGATGTAAATTGAGGTTAAGAGAAAATTCTAAAGTGTTCTGGCATGCCGGTAAAATTTACTCCTTTCTCGGTTAATATTAATTCCTTATATTCTTAATACCTACTAATAAACAAATTCTCATAAAACGTATGTAATCCAAGAGATTTATAAGATTATGTTTGGTTTTGTATCATATGCTGCTGTGTCTGAGTGGCTGTTCCTCTCCAATTAGACACTAAGATAATTGTCTTAGATCTGTCTGTATTTCCCTCACAAAATGTAACTAAAGGGAAAACATGGTACCCACTAAACTGGACGGGATGAGTGAAGGTTACAATCTCTATCCAATCCCTAGGTACCCAAAATGTTGACTCGTCTATATTCCTACAGGTCATGATCTAAATTTGCATCTCTTACCTCCTGTCTTGATTCTAATAGTCAGCATCCCTCTAACAGGATAGACTGGCTCCTCATATATGCAAGAACCAAGAGAAATCCAGTAGATTACGTTCCCATATATAAACAAAACAAATGTGAGAAATAAAGAAAGCGGTTCTCGATAGCAGCAATGTAGTGCACCAGCTTGCTTACATCATTCAACATAGATGGATACTACATCGTTCCCAATTTACAGGTGATAAAACTGAGGCAATGAAAACCTAAATGACTTACCCCAGGTCTACCATCTCCAAATCCTGCACCACATTAAACAAAATTACCCAGGAAATACAGTGCCAAACCCCAGGACATTTCCAATGTTCAGACTTCTGGGCCACCCTCTCTTAGAGTATAGCTGGAAGTCTAAACCTGTAGGCACCAGCTGCTTCAATCAGCTTACAGCACACTCATCAGGCTATCTTCTGATTGCAATTTGGCTTCCTCTGGAACCATTCAAGAGCATAAAACTGAGCCAGTTGTGCCAACATGAACTTGCAGCCCACAAGGCAATGATGACTCTGGGCTTGCAATAGCGAGGTCTAGACCTTCAATCACGATGACTTCACTAAGGTGTTGTCAAAGCTGGCCTTGTCTGCCAGTTTCCTCAAGGTACCCCTTCAACCTTGGCTGCCTTGTGAACATGCAGGGGTTCTCACTTTCTAGCGCTCATTCTCTTTCCTCCTCCTTGCTCCCTCTCTGCAGTTCAGAAAACCTATGGAATGGACTCACAAGTGACAGAGTCTTCTTCTGTACCTGGCAACTCCAAGTCCACCTTTGGCCATATCAATGTTACTTTCCAGGAAGGCGCTCCATTTGATATGGACTTCTCAATGCTCCTTCCCCCCTTCCTTTCAGATTCTGGAATATGACATCTCTGTGGGTACCAGAGTTCAAAGGCAATGAATATTCTATGTCTTTCTGAAGACTTTATCCAGAAGCGATCAGAACAAATATCAATGCACATGTCCAAAGAATTCCATGTTAATTTTTGAAGTAACAAAATCAAGATATTTTACCAGCCATTTCTATTTATCTATTTGTTCCATCACTTTATAAAAAGTTGGCATTTAATTAAGAATATCAAGCTATACCTTATATTTATGGATGGTAGAATTACTGATTTTTTAAAATATGTTTTTCTTTAGATTATCAGTCCTTTCTAAATTGTCTTCAATCACCAAGTATTACACTTATAATATTTTAAAGTACTTAAAAACATAAAACACGAATGAAAAGAAGCCCCAGGCAGCTTCTTGAATTACATCTGGGCAACTGCTGACATTCTAGGATCAAAAATTGAAACCAATATGCCTACTTAGTCCAGCAGGAGATGAGGCAGCCTTCATTCTGACCGACAGACAGGAAAGAGGCATTTACTCTTTGTCTGAGGGGACTGCTCAGGGATCCAGTTGACCCCCAGTGGGTTCCACATGGCGATGGTCACTGTGTAAAGAGCAAGGGGTCAACTCCAAGGTCAGACTAGGTGATGACAAATCAGTGAGCTCCTCTGGGGAAGTAAAGCCAGCAGCATGTCCCTCGCCTCAGTGCAGGGGTCTGGCCAGAATTTCCCTGGGTCCAGCCAGCCTCGCGGGAGAGCAAGGCCACCCCTGCCCTCGCATCAGTCGCTCCTCTCCCTCTCCAGTTAATGCTTGACTGTGGGATGCCAGCCAAGAAGAAATCCCTTCTCGGGTTTAGGGCTTATTTCAGGACTAACACTGGGGACAGGAAGTCTCCAGGCTCCAAGGGATTTTCCTTTAAATCACCACAATAGCAAACTCACAAAAACACCCAGCTTTGGGTTGAAATAATAGCCAAAACAACAGCTCCCCTCCTCCCTACCCCCAACACCCCCACTCTGCTGGGAATTTTGCTAAGGGGGTTTGCACATGCTAATCTATTAAATGTCTATAACAATATCTTGAATATTATAATGCCCATTTTTCAGATGGGGAAGCAAAATCTTGGGTTGAATGACTCGCCAGGCCACAATGTGACTGAGCCAGGATACCATCAGACTCTTGGTCTGTGTCTTTAAACACAACCTCAACCTTTCTTCTGGTCTCAAGTTTTGTGATCCTGGGAATTCCATCCCAGGAGGGTCTGAGCAGTAGCAACTTAACACACAAAATGGTCACATACTTATATTTCTCCTTCAGTTTCAGCCCTTTATTTCCTCTTAACCCATTTCCTGATTTCCTACATGATCTTGGGCAAGTCTCTTAAATTCTTTGAATTTTACTTTCCTGAGCAATACAACCCACTTCCGAAGGTTTTATAAGGGACTGAATGTGCCCAGATGTGAAAGGCAGTACAGCAGTGAGTGGTGAAGAGCCTGCACCCCAGAAGCAGACTGCTTGCCTTGGGGTCCCACTCTGTGACCCTGAGCAAGTGACAGAACTCTGTTCCTCAATGGAAAATACGAATACAGCATATACCTCAGAGAGTCACTGTAAGTTTTAAATAAGTTAATGCATGAAAACGGGCTTAAAACAGTACCTCCCGTGCTCTTGATAGGTTAAATTACTATTATTTTGATCTAAATAAAAGGCACCTTAGCACAATAAACAACTCCTATTAGATGTTCAATAATTACTGCCCTATGCCTTTCAGTGGCTGAAAGATTAGACCACCGTGTCACAGGCTGTGATAACTGAATTCCACACCAAGCAGGCTGAAGGCCTCTGGGGGAAGTCCTCAGAGTAACTGAGTAACCGCCCCCCCCTCATCCTCCCAGACCCACCACAGGAAGCTCAGCTGCCTGAAGGCAGAGGCAGAGGTGACCCGAAGCTCTAAGAAATGCGGAAGGTAGGGGAGGCCCAGCCAGGGACTCCACTGTGTCAGTCTGAGCTTCCCAAGGAGTCACCTTCTCCCCTGGAGGGGCAAACGCCATGAAACTAAACAAAAAAAACCAATTTCCTTAACCAGTCCTTTCCCAGATTTGCTCAGCAATTATTTGAGCTATTTGGTGTTTAAATGAAAGTTTTCTCCGTCCCTGCCCAGTGTCTTTCTGCTTCACGGGGCAGGGAAGCTTCAGCAGCATTTTCCCGCATGATAGCTGAACCTTCACAGGCACAGAGGCTGGTGGGGGTGGGAGCACGGCTGAGAAAAAGCAGAAGTTGCAGGTCCAGAGTTTCTGAGACTTTTTTCAGGCAGTGGTTTGAAAAACGTAGACTGTGCAGCAGAATCACCCAGGAGGGAGGTTTAATGGACGTGGATGCTGGGGACCCTTCCCCTAGAAGCTCTGACTCAGGTGTGAGCTGGGGGAGTGGCACGCTGGCAAATGCTCAGCAAGCAGCTCCCTGGGAAAAAGGAAAGCCCTGCTTTGTGGTGCTTTCCTGGTGTAAATGTTCCTACTGTGGCTGATTTCCAGCTACCAATCTGACACCACTGAACATGGGGCTGAGAAGAAGTGTGTGCACAATCAGCTCTGTGAGCCTGTGCAAGCCAGCAACGGGCCACCATGGGGCCCAGCCCAGGAAGGAGCCCACATGTTTACCAGCCTGTCCTGGGTGATTTGGACACAGTGGACACGGCACTAGGCTCTTCAGGAGACAGAGCACTACAGTATTAAGCCACAAGCCACGAGCCATTTGTATTTTAGGGGCAACAATTCAGCCTCCAAATATTTATGGGCCACCATCATCATTTTGTCATATGGGTATACTTCTGTACTATTGATTACTCATTTTCAATCCAGTCACTCTTCTATCCTTTCATTTAATATTTCTTGTAAAGGAAACTTTAATCTCTACTTTAAGTTTAAAAGTATCACTATTTGCTTTATAAATAAAAAGCAATTGCTTAAAAAATCATAATAAAACCTGTATTATTAAATTCTAGTTAGCCACCATCACCTTTCTAAAGTCATGAAATGAAAGCTGCTTTCTTTTTGTTGACAAGAGTTAGAGGCATTCATGTCCAATTAGCACCAAAGGGTAGAATTCTCCTTAAGTTAATTAGGAAGATTGACAGTAGCTATAAAGGGAATAACTTCCTTTCTCTCTCTGAAAATCAACATTATGCAAAGCAAGATTTGAGCACAACTTAAAAGCATTCCCCAGACCAGGGCAAGCTGAGGAACACTGAGCCTCAATTCCCCTTCTTGAAAATGGGGATAATCCAGGAGGAGGAGGAGGAGGAGGAGGAGGAAGAGAAGAACTCTCCATTACTGACTTCTTAATATATGATGGATTTTGGGCCAAGCACTCCATGCACATCATCTCTAATTGGACCTTCTTTTTTACAGATCAGGAAACTGAGGTTTGGAGAACCTCGTTTACTTGGCTCAATCACTTGTTATTTTGTGGAGCCATAATTTGACTCTAGATCAGGCTGACTCCAGAGCCCATGTTCTTAACCATTAGCTTAACTTTTCAGTTTGTTTCTTTTCCTTTCAAGTCTGGAGAAGGATTAAGTAATATCACATACACAAAGCTAATATGACATAGGCAAAGCTCCTGACCAGCCCCACCTCCCACAGTAGACCTCCCAAATGGTAACTCCCATATCCCAGATGATGATGAGCCTGCAACAAATTCAGACTCTTCACATTCACTGGCCAGAGCCCCATAGCTGGTTCTTCACTTACAATTTTACCCAAATGCAGAGGCCTCTTTAGCAACCAAAAAAAAAGTCAGGACTCCCCTGTGACATGCCCAGTGGTGTATAATAAGGGCTTCTCATGACTCCTGGACCTTTGTACCCTTCTGGAGCCCCTTCTAAGTGCTGAAATAAATGGAGAAACATTACTTTGGTTCCCAGTTGAAAAGAAATGGTTTTCCTCCTCACTGACTCCTCAAGATAACAGCTTTGAGATTTGATAAGTTATTTCTTCCCAGCCAGTGGCAGTTCTGCAAGAAGGGATCATGAAGAGTCATGGGTATCAAATTCTGGACTCAGAAAAGGAGTGGAACACACCTAAGACACTTCAGGCTTCCTGTAAGACTCATTCCACTGCAAGAAAGTGAGCTAGAAGGAGCCTGCCAAGGCCCCTAGCCACTTGGACTTAAACTAAAAGTACCTGCCGATGATCTGTGTCCATCTCTCCCCCATTTGGTTCCTGATAATAAAATCTGTTCAGGCCTCCAAAATCAATAGCTGAGGTTGAATGGTTGAAAGGTAGGCAATCCATTACCTTCTGTGTGCACAGCAGTTTCACAGTATCTCACTCCTGCCATATCAACCTTCTGAGCTAATTATTATTTTTTTACTCTCATCTTGCAAATAAGGAAACTGAAGCTCAAAGAGGTTAAATAATTTACTTACAGTCATATGACCAGTAAGTGGAAAAGCTGAAAATCAAACTCAGGTCTTTCATGTCTAATGTACTTTCCACCATACCCCTATATCACTGTGTATGTGTGTGTGTGTGTGTGTGTGTGTCTATAGTCTAGTTATAAAATCCCATCACAACTATCACACTTCTTAGTTTCTTTGAATCCAAAGAATGCACATATATATCCCCAATCTCAATGATTTAGCTGCCAAATGTAATCATGTGGATAAGTCAAATGGTCCCTGGACTTTGCTCCCAAGATTCACAGCTATAATTTACTGAAATTTTCTTGGGAACCTTTCCAAAGTTGATGATTCTCTTTGTGAGTTCAATAGCTCAACCAGCCAGGTAAAGTTTGCAACCAAATCAGTGGTCATTATTATAGAACTCTGAACTCAAGTCATTCAGAACTCAAATTGTAGCACTAACTGCTGCTATGTCATTCTTAACACTATTCTTTCCCACTGGGCCCCTTAGGAGCTTCAGAATTCTTCTTAACAATGAACTACAGAAGCTGCTACCAAATGAGTGTACTTGATACATGAGAATGAGCCCATATTCCTCATAGAGAGCATAGACTTCTTCAAAGGCTAAAACTATGTCTCCTCATCTCTCTGTCCTGGCACTGGTATGGATTTGTCCAGAAAAAACCCAAAAGGAATTTGACTGCAAGATTACCCAAGGTCTAAAAATCTCTATTTCTCCACTTTTTCCAAATTCACTTTGATACAAGAAAACAATATCCATGTAGAACACTAAATTGGGATATTAGCTAGTCAGGTTGGCTGGATTGCAAGAAATGAGTAGGTATCAAGAGCAGGTTACTAGAAATGGTAAACACATAGCATAGGGTTCCTTCTCCCCAACAATGAGTGGCATTGACACTTCAGAATCCAGGATCCCAAGAAGTAAAATTTCTGTTCATCAGCTATACTAGTTATGTAGCAGTACATAACAAACTATTCTAAAACTTAGTGACTTAAAAAAATATTTTTTTCTTGATTTTGTGGGTTGAGAATTCAAGACAAGATGAGCTGGATGCTTCATCTCTGGTCCACATGATACCCACAGGCCATGGTGGCTAGAGGACCCTCTTCACTCCCATATCTGGAGCCTGGGCTGGGATGACTGGCCTTGGTGCTGCCTATCTGGAGTTCAGCCAGGGCTGTTAAACAGACCAGCTGCACATCTCTCTCCTTGTGGTTTGGCAGCTGGGTTCTCAGAGGGAGCACCCCAACAGCAAGCATCCTAAGAGGTCTGGGCAGAAGCTGGAAGGCTTCTAATGGCCTGGCCTCGGGCATCTCTGAGTGTCACTTCTACTGGTCAATCACGTTCAAGGTGACGGGAACTAGACCTCTAAGTGGGAGGAAGAGCAAAACATCTGCAGTCCTCTTCAATATAGCAAACACATTTTAATTTAGTGACACACCAAGTCACTAAATTAAAGAAGGGAAGGAAGTGACCCTAAGGTCCTCAGAACTAGAACCTGCTGAGTTTTAAAGTTTCTAAGTGAGTTTTTGGTCAGTTGCTTTAGCAATTGCACAAAAGGATAACTAGAAAGTTTATTGAGAAAGTTCCCAAGAGATGGGAAGACCCCAGCCACCCCATCAATTGCACCCCAAACAAACACAGGATTTTCCCTTTTCCTTCCAATTCTTTGGTTGGAGGAGCAAAGGGATGGTCTGATGGTAATCTGCCCAGCACCCACCAATGAAGCCCTGGAAAGAAGGTGGGCTTTGCAGGAGCCATTTGCAGGCAGCTGAACTAGAGGATTCTGGCCACAACAGGAGTCTTGAAAGGGAGCACATCCACATACTGCTTTACAATTCTTTAAAAACATGCAGGATTTAGAGTGCGTGGTAAACCTACCAGAAGACATCGCCGTGTGGCTAAGAGTTATAAAACTCTGGGAGATGTTCTTAAAATGCAGGCTGAAAAACTAAAACATGGGGGCAAATATGTTCAACTTTCCTCCCAAAACTGAGCACGGCAAAGGGAGATTCCCGGGGTCTTGCAGGCTCTCTAACAACACTGTGTAGATGCAGGGTCAATGACGCGGACCCCTCACTATACTCGGCAACTGTCTTGTCCTAACGTGCCTTTTGCACAAATGAACGTCACTCAAAATCTACCACAGCCAGGGCCTTGCCTTCTTTCAGCAGCACAGAATGAGGAGCACATCTGCGTTGTCAAGCACCCCCACGCGTGGACGCAGCACGGCACACCCCTTGTGATGCAGGGCCTCAGAGGCCAGGAGGTCTGCCCTGGCCCTGCCGCCCAGCAGTGAAAGGAGAGGATGCTGGGTCAGCATGTACACCGAGACAAAGGGGAAGGGGGTGATAAACCATGCCCTTGAAACAAAGTCAGATCAGAGGTGACGCATGGGCCACGGGGAAAGCTCCAGGCCTTGGCAGAAACAGCGCACCGAGCTGACAGGTTGAAAGGCTGAACAATGTTGACTACGGCGAGTCCACTTCTCCCTCTGACCTACGCCCCCTGCCCTCCTGCCCCACAGCCATGTCCCTTTCCAGGCCTGTTCCTCAGACTTCCAAAGGTTTG
This sequence comes from Tolypeutes matacus, assembly GCA_026826555.1. Lineage (NCBI taxonomy): Eukaryota > Metazoa > Chordata > Mammalia > Cingulata > Chlamyphoridae > Tolypeutes > Tolypeutes matacus. The sequence goes on along the minus strand of JAKSZT010010873.1, from coordinate 7,786,679 downwards.
AAGTAAAATTAACAACATCGACAAAATGCATGACAGCACTTTGCAGCTCCACCTCGGTATCCAATGGCATCAAATGACAGGAGAAGAAAATGATTTTTTCTCATATTGCATTACCCTGAATCCTAATTGTCCCCAGCATTTCCTACCAGAAATCACTGAAGTAAAAAACAAATGCTATAATTCAGCAATTGCATCAGAAAGTTTTCCTCTGATCTTATTCTTTCTCTCCCTCTTTCATACCTTCCTCCTTCCTTCCCCCCTTTTTAAGAAAACCCTTATTACGATCTTCTACTGAAGCCTGAGCCCCTTCAGGCAGCCGCACTATCTTGAGACCGGAACAAAGCCCACCGCCTTGCCTTCCTTGCCCTCTCCCAAAGCCAAGGCTCTCCTGCCGTACACGGAGAAGAAAGGATTTCTCCAGAAAGACAATACCTTAACAACAGACACAAGGAGAAAATCCCCAGCACCCTGAAAAGCTCACGATTCCAAACAGGAAGTTTAAGTATCTCTATGTAAGTTGGGTGCAGTTTTGCTTGGTTTAACCAACATGATAGAAAAGTGTGGATTCTAGAATCAGCTGGGTCTGGGTTCAAATCCTATATTCATCACTTAGCATTTACATAACCTATATGTACCTCAACTACTTCATATTTAAGATGAAGATAATAATAATTCCATTGGGAGGTGAGGGAAAAATAATCAGATAACATGGGGACAAGACCCTACCACAGTGCTTGACAAATAGTTGAGACTCAATAAACATTGGTTTCCATGATGAGCAATTTATATACAAAATAGTATCACTGTATAATCTACACCTATCTCCCTCTCCAAAAATATTACAGCCAGACAGCAAGTTCCCAGTTTCTGCTATGCCTGCAACTTCGTTTAGTCAATCACTTAACCTTCTCTTCATTTCTTCATTCCTTCCTTCATTTGTCAGCATTTATCGAGTGTCTCCTCCATGCCAAGTCTTACTAAGAGAGGGCAATAGAGATATCAGTAAGAACAAATGCTTGTTTTGTTCTTCTCGGGGGAATGTGGATCTCCTGAAACGACGAGTAGCTGAAATGTGAGTAAGGTTTCCTATGACTTCATTCTTCCTTTATTATCATTGGCGGCATTTTCTATGTTTCAATCATTACCTAACAGAGCTCTATAGTGTCTCACAGCCTGTAATCTACTTTCACATTTCATAAAAGCACAGTGAGGCAGAGATTAAAGGCCCAACAAAGGGTGTATCACAAGCTCATCCTGCTTTGTTTCTAATCAGTGAACTGCACTGCAGGCAGGACAACGGGGGCCGCAGGGGAGCACCCAGGGCCGAAGCTGGGAGGCCCGGCTGGACACGTGGTTTCTGCAGAGTGTGCCAGGCTTTGTGCATTGGGGACGATTTTGAAGAGCGGGGTTCAGACTCTGAGCCTTTCCCAGCCAGGGCCCATGACTGCGGCCTTGCAGGTTGTATGCTGCACAACTCCAGGAGGCGCCATTACCTAGGCTATAATGTAAATAGGGCCCACAGCCATAAACGGTGGCCTCTAAAAGCTAAGAAATGAACCGCTGCACCATCTTGCCTCTCACTGGAGAGACTCCATGCCAGACGCTTCTTGGCTTAGCTAGTCTTTTCATGACTTGGGCTCCTCATCTATAAAATGGGGGCAACTAGAGCTAAAGAACCTCCAAGGGCTTCTGGGGGAATCATCACGATAATTTACATAATGTCTGAGAGGTGCTTCACACCATGCCTGGGGTACAGTAAGCACGCGACACACATTCTCTGAAAGTCTCAGCTAAGCTGACATGCGACGAGAAAGAGAACCCTGCTCTTTAAGTGGGAACCTGGTCCCTCCCTTTCTGAGCTGTGTCACCTGTTCATCCTTGGTTTCCTCATCTGTAAATGGCTTCAGTCACACTCCCTCAAAGGACTTTTGTAAGGACTCAACACCTGCATATTTGGGAGAGCTACAGTGCAGCATCAAATCCCAGCTCCTTTCTTCTTGTTGTTCTCCTCCCTGACAGCAGAAATTAGGGGTTGGGGTCATGTTCGAAGCTCATTTCAGGTTAACCAACATTTACTGAGGCTGTGTTGTAACTTTTATAAATGGGCTCCGTGTATACAGAGATAAAGGAGAAAAAGTTCTATTTGTTCAGAGCTGCGGTTCATAAACCATCTGAGGCAGAACCCGATTTTCTTTTTTTTCCCATTCATTTTATTTTCAATAAAAATTAAATGACATGCTAGAAATGACATGAATAAAACAATGAAATGCAAGATAAAAACCACAATCTTTATTACTTTTAGATTCCATAGACATAATGAGCATTCAGTTGCTTTAAAAGTTTCTAAACGTTCCCGCTTAATTTCTATGCTTATCTTACCATGGACCAGTTAAAGATAGTTTGTGTATTGACACTGAGAGCTGACCGTGCTTTTTGTAGCACTGATCTAAAGCAAACAGTTGCCAAGTATTTTAGTCTCCCTACTGCTAAAACAAATACCACACAATGGCTTGGCTTAACAATGGGAATTTATTGGCTCACGGGTTTGAAACAAGAAGTCCAGAAGTGAAGAGTAAGCAAGGCGATGCTTTCTCCCCAAAGACTGTGGCATTCCAAGACTGGATCCTTGGTCCCTGGCTTTTCTGTCCTATGGTAATGTGAGCGGCCGTGTCTTCTCCTTTCTCTTCCGGTTTCCATTGATTTCCAGCTTCTAGATGCTCCCCGGGGCTTCTTTTCCTCCGTGTAGAATCTCCTCATTGGCTCAAGGCCCACCCTCATTAGGTTTGGGCACCCCTTACCCAGTAACATCTTCAAAGGTCCTGTTTATAAATGGACTCACACCCACAGGACCAGGGGTTGGGGCCTGAATGTGCCTTCTGTGGGGTACAGAGTCGGTCCCCAGCAGCAAGTGAGTGTGTTTTATGTGAGTCTGTGTAACTGTGTGGACCTTGTTATTCCTATCTGAGCACATGATACACTTTAATTTTTAACCTCACTTCTTGCTTTCTCCCTCCAGATTCTAAGTCCCTTGGGGATAGAGGAGACTCTATATGTCATCACTGAGTAGTTAAACAACTGTAGACATCAAACACAGCAAGCATTTGGGTGTGATACAGGCATTTGAAGAAGGAAACCACCTCTAACCTCCCTTCTCCACCCTCTCACACTCTGCGTAAATTCCTTCAAAACCATCCCCGCACTGAGATGAAATGATCAGATGCTCACCTCTACTTCTACATACCCCAGCCTCATAGGCACCCCATAGCAGAGTGTGACTTTGCTCTTCCTCAATTTTCACGTTTGCCTTAAGTCGGGAAACAGAAGTTAGCGGAGTTCAGAACAAAGGCAGTCTCGTGAAAACTAGCAGTCAGGAGTGTTTCTTTTGAAAAAGAAATAACTGTACTCTTTTGACTAGGATGAAAAAAAAATACCTACCTCTTTCTGAAAAGAAGCCAGTCACTGCTTTTAATAAACTCTTTGGCTCCAAAGATGAAACAGGCAGACAACAACAACAAAGAAGATATTATTAACATAATTTTATGTAATTGGAAAGAGGGGTAATATTTATTTTAATATTACAGAGGAAATCTCTCACAATGCAGACCCTGGATTAATTCTTTATATCTTTGGACTACACTTATCAAATAAAACTGTACTTATGGAAAAAGCACACACATAAATCTTGCCTCATTGTCAGCTGGCAACTCCCAGCAATGGCTAATTGTATTATATATCTTCTGCAGCCATGTCTAGTCATTGCCAGGTCCAAGTGCATCATTATTTATTATATGAACAAATGCAATTTTCTTCTTGGAATCTGAGTTTGGAATTCCATGAAGGTCTAAAATGTGCCCCCTTGCCTACTCAGAAGGGAAAAGAAAGTACCCAATGAGCATCATCAGTTACAGAATTCTTGCATGAAGATAAAAATCGAAGTTTCCTTTGAAAGACATAAAATCAAATCACATCTAGAAGGAGTGGCCTTTAGAATAAAGGTAAGCGTCTTCTAACCTCCTCTTTGAAATGCCTTTCTATCAGGAGGAAGATTTACTATGGATTTGTCAGAATCCAAGCCAATACTTGACTTAGCCCTATTTCGTTGTGGACAAGGTCGCTATGCACTCAGGGGTGTTAAATGTACTACTCCCTCTCACTCTTACTCTGTTTCTTTCTTCTTCTGTCCTTTATGCAGGAACAGGCTATCTTCCATACTGAAGGCTCACTGGCGGCCATCTTGTCCTTTCTTATCCATTTGGCAGCCACACTCAGGACTACTTCTTGGCTGCAGATTGGAGTAGAAAGGCTCCTTCTTGTGGTCCCCCTCTGTTTACATTCTCCCTTGGACTGGTGGATGTGTTAGATGGGTCTGGAACCTGTTTAGGCCTACTCAGCTTTAAAAAAAAAAAAAAAAAAGGATTTCTGCCTGTTCTACCTCGCCACATTTCCCTGCATTGAGGTTTGGGCACACTATCAATTATAAGAAAGTATAATTTTTGTTTTCTTTGTCACAATCCTTTATATACATACATCCCTTAGAAAATTCACAGGGAGGCTGGGTGGACAAATGAAGCAGAATTTGGACAAGCCTAGTTTTCTGCCTATAATGATATTTTAATAAAAATAAAACCACTAACAAATGGCTACTGTTCTGCTTTGATGCAACTAAAATACAAATAAAATTAAACAGCTCTTAGGCACTAGGTTAGGGAATTTTCCAGACTGTAGCCTATAGGCACCCCAGCCACCCTGGGATGCAAAGACTTCACTCACATCTTTTTAAGTATAGGGAAAATGAGACTCAGAACATTTGACAGCTACTCACTGAGCTAGGATTTGAACCCTAACTTCCCAATACCTTTTCCAAGACTCTTTCCAGAATGCCACAGTTCTAGTTCCTGGACAGAACCCTGTGTAGGATAGTCAGTGAGACAAATGAGTGTGGCACTTTAAAAATAAGAGTTTCTTTTCCACCAAATCAAGAGTTGGGTAAAAACCAAACAAATAAAACATAATCCTGCCCAGAATTCTACCCACTAAGTAAGAATAACCACCTTGGAACATTCTGCTGGAAGGGAATCATTTCCCTTCACTAACCCAATTAAAATCTCATCACACACAAAAGGAAATCAAAGGCAGAGCATAGAGAAATCCCATAGGTTATGCCTCCAGAATGGCAAGCCAGTGTGTCAATTGTCTGTCCTAACCTGTCTGCTCTTTCTTGAATGTAAATCCAATAGGCTCTATCACCAAACTGACCACATGCCCCAGAGAATACATGACTTATCATCTCTGATTCTGGCAAAACGTCCTCTCCAGCCTCTGAACTTAGGGATTTCCATAGAAAAACAAATTTGTAAACAGATTGAAATTTGTCCTGAATGCCTGACCAAGGAGGCATTTGTTTGTTTCCATTAGGCAATGGAGAGCTAACTAAAGGTTTTTGACAAAGGTACAGGAAAAATGAAAGGAAAACATTTCTATGGACTTACCATAGTCTATACCCTAAACATAGCATGTCCTGAAAAGCAATGATACAATCTTTAGATGAAATTTACCCATCAGTTCTACAAAGTGTTAGAGGACACTGGAAGAAAGGGCAACCAAAATACAACCACTAGTTGCATAAATAAAGTGGGAAACCTAAGGTGATGTAACTTTCAAGGATCCCTTTATCACAAAATTCAAAGGCCTTCCCAGATAAGCCATTACTGATTTCCATAGAACTGAAAAGTACCTTAGACCTTGCTCCCTTCCATTCATTAAAATGTTACCAGTCAATGATCTCACCACCCAATGTAATTGTAAATTCTTTAGAATGTTAAGCAAAGTAGTTGCTAAACTCAACTCTCCCCATTGATCCCTGGGGAATATTAATGTGTTCTTCTTGGCCCAAGGAGGTACCTAGGTCTCCCAAGATAAGGCATAAGGGAACTCATATTTATTAGTCAATGACATTTGCTAGGTTGATGAGATGTAAAAAGGAATGGTCAGAATCCTATACCTGGGAGCGAATGTGCTTAAGCATTTGACCACATGCTTCCCACATGGGAGGTCCCAGGTTCTGGTTTCTGGTGCCTCCTAGGAACAAAAAACAAACAAACAACAAGCAAACAAATGAAGGAACCAACTCAGGGGAGCCAATGTGGCTCAATGTTTGAGTGCTGGCTTCCCACATACAAGGTGCCGGTGCCTCAAAAAAAGGAAAAGAAAAGGAAAGAATCCTACACCAAGAATCAGGACCAGCTACGTAATTGTTGGCTCCAGTGGGGGGGGGGTGTAGGACCTCTACTCAGCAATTAAGAATTTCAAGATGGCAGCAACAGAGCATTAAACCAAGTGTGGCGCCCTCCTGAGCTTGGAGCCCTGTGCAACTGGTCAGGACGATATATCCATCAAGCCAGTCCTGCCCAGAATCATCAACAAGCTGTTGCCACTGACTTCTGAGAATGATCTGAAGAGAGGACACATGAAGCAAATGTATGCTGTTTATGATCAGCTGGCTGTCAGGGGTCTTCAAGCACATCATTGTCCTGGTGGTCTTACCATTCTGATGTTAAAAAGAAAGAAGGGACCACACATGGAAGGAAACTGATGCCAAAAGTAAGAGAGAATTCCAAGGCTTAGAAGGAATTGACCTAAACTCCCCACCAAGAAAGGTGAGCTGGGAGTGAGATGGGCCAGCCTTAAGCATGGTACTAGACTGTGGAGATACGAGAGAGCGCAGCGGTACAAAGAGAATGATTTTTAAAAAGAGGACAAGACATAGAATTGAAAATATCTAGGACATCCACAAGTCACATCTAAAGCATGGATGCAGCACAATTTAAGCAGCACAGAGATGTAACAGGGATCAAATTCTTAAGGAAAAAAATGAAGTATGAGAGGAAATCTGAGCCAGAGACTCTTACGTCTAGTTTTTCCCTATGTATTGACAAAAGACAAGCCTTATTTTACATCAGTGGCAGAAACAAGCCAAGGCCAAAGAATCAAGTACTTTAGCCTGTTTCTAATTTTTCTGTTTATATTTTACATAAATGCATAGTAACCTTTATTCAATCAAAACGGTCATTATAAAGAGGATCCAGTAACTATCTCCGAAACTTTAGCACCCAAACAGAATCATAATATATAGATAAGGCCACACCAAAGGATTAAACAAAATGTCCATATCCCACCAGACACAAACACAAGGGAAGAATATTAAAATATTAGAAAGAGACAATGGGAAAGCAAAGCAATTGGGTCAATAACTATGTCAAAGCCCTTCTTTCTTGTTCAGTGGTCAGGGAGTAAAGCAATTTTTTTAGAGGGTTTTCTCAACTGTCCCCTTAACTTTGATTCTAAACTCAAATGTGCTGACATATTATTGCCTCTTCTCCCAAGAGCAACATTTAACTAAGGCATCGTCCATTCAATTTCAAGCAGACACTGAATATGATCGCCTCTGCATTTGTGGGAGAGTAACATCTTACCCCTTGATATTTAAAGGTGATGGGGTTGAGTTTGCATTGCAGAGATTTTTTTTCTTTTTTAAAAAAAGTATAGTTTGACATTTCACCAAATTAACAAACATTAATTGCACATAAAACCCACTTTGCTGAATTGCAATGAGCCATTTAACCCTATGGACCAAACCACCCGAGAGTTTATAGGAGAAGCAGAGTTGGCAATTCTCAAACATTAAGACACTGAGCTTCCTACAGTCTAGCTCCTTCGAGGTCAGAGAAAGCTATGTTGCAGAAAAAGAATGTGAGTCGAAATTAGCAATTTGGCAGCATTCTTCAAAAAGAAAAATGTAATCTCAGGACTTTCCCAGTGCTTGCGATTCAGTCTGCCAGGACCTGTCGATGGATGGACTGTACTCTTATTTGTACCCAGGGCAATGGAGGTCTTTCTACTTGGTTTTCCCCTCTCCTAGCATATATATAAAAATTAAGGACTTTTTGTTCCATCTTCAAGTTTCTTTTTGTTGAGAGTGGGAGGGGTACATCTCTCTCTGGCTAATTGCTGATTTTCTCTTAGCCCAAGGCTATGACACTTTCTGTCACATCACTTTTCTCACCGCAGTTCTTCACCACAAAAATCATCTCTTCCTACTGTCTTCTCCAAGATGTGAGGGAATCAGGTATCCTTCTCTACTTCCTCTCCCCACCGATAGTGTGATTCTTGGAAACAGGTGATCTACAACCACAGCTTCACTTGTTTTATCTTCTGGTGGGACAGGCTGTCTATTCCAAGAGGGGAGGCATGTATGTTTTATTCCTATGCTATAGTTAGTGCTTGACTCCTCATATTAGCGGCTCAACAAAAGTTTGGTGAGTGAATGAATGAGTGGTAAAGTGGGATGTCCTTGTTTTTTATCTCGAAAATGTCTTGCAAAATACAGTGGCTTCTAAAGAAATCACGCGTGGCTACCAGAGCCAGCTTGCACACCAATGTGCAATGCATAGTGTTCTTGTCCCGATGGTGGTTTTTATTTGGGTCCTGCTGGCCACCAACATGCTGGAGCTGAGTGCAGACCCACAGAATCCAGCTTTCCAAAGAGCGGCCCTTGGGGCTCCCTTAGTCTCACTAACAGCTTCCTAAGAAAGAATGCATCAGGGGATGAACAGTCCATCTTGTAAAGGACAGAAGCGACTGTAGAGTTTTGTTTTGTAACCATTTCTTTCCTCTTTTAGAAAGTTTCAGACACCTGGCATGAGGACTTGGGAAAGCATCGGTAGAAGATGCTTCTCATCCACCTCCACGATGGACGGCAGATCTACATCAGCAATCACACATGAGTGGGAAATCGGGAGTGGAATTTCCTGTCAGGCAGATAGAGGAGAATTTTAAATAAAGAGCATTAAATAGTCTAAGCAACAGACTATTTACGTGGAATAATTAAAGATGGAATAATTCACATTTAGTATAATAGTCATGCAGCTCTGTGGGCAAAATAATAGACTCAAAATATATAAAGTCAAAATCATTAAAGACAGAAGTAGAAATTAACAAAATATGTGGGAGATGATAACCTTCCACTGATGATATTAGCCCTACCTCTTTATGTGGCCAAAAATCCCTACTGAAAACAAACCAAGGAGATTAACCAACTTAGTCTCTAACCTAATGACTAACCAAATATCTAACTAACTGTAACAACATAAACTAACACTCTTTGAAAATTCAAGGAGATGAAAATTCACTAGGGACATAGAACATTTTAATTAGTATATAGGATCGATTTAAAAGATACCTAATAGTTTTGTGCCTTACTCATAGAGAATGCCTTTTTTTCTTTCAAGTGTTTACAGCATATCTACAAAAATTGACCTAAATAAAACCCCCAAAGGACAAATTCTCCAAACATCATGGCTTAATCACAAAATAAAATTTAAAACGTCGAGTAAAAGATTAAATCAAAAATCACAATCAGTTTTAGTATGCATGCCTTTAAATAACTCTTGGATCAGAGAAAGATCGAAATTAAAATTCACACCTATATTTGTAAGTAAATAAAAGATTATATGATATATAAAATGCTAATAAATGGCAAGTAAATCCACACAAGGTATATGTCAGGATCAGATTCAGACATTTAAGTGTTTTATACATTTATACACATACATGCAAGTGTATATTGTTATAAATTATATATAAATGTTATTATTTTCACTTAAGTTGAAAATTAAAGCCTATGAAAATCCCAGTAAATTAAAAACAGAAGACACACATGGCTCATAAATATATCTAAGAGTTGTTACTTTTGTGTAGCGGGGCAGAAAATAAAATGGATTCTAGAAAGTCAAGTAATGGGAAAAAAAGAGGAAACACAAAACTACAATGTATGTATAAGAGCAGGGCAAAGTGTTTGGAAGAGAGAATACTAATTAATTGAAAAAGTCACAGTCAAATGTTAAAACATTTTCTAGGAGGCTATCAAAACGGATTCATTTGATTAGATCAATAACTATTTACTTGAAAAAAACTGAAAAAGAAAAATTTTTATAAGATCACTTAAGGAAAATAGCCCTAGGGCAGAAAGAAAATAATTTCAAGGATTAACTTTAATAAATGTAACCTTATCCAGAAATGTGAAAAAGATAGACATTTCTCTAATTTGTTTTAAGAATTTAGATAACTCTTTAAGTTGGAATACTCCAAAGACAACTACAAATAACTCTGTAAATTTAGTTACATTATCATTTAAATTCACCCTTGAAATGCCCTAAATGTTGGTAAATTAGTTCCTGATATAATCTCCCCAATTTATAAATGAGATACCAGGCTCTGGGAAGTAAAGAAATCACTCAAGATAAATAGATATTTGATATTTATTGAGTTCTTGTTGATAAGCAAAGTCTTTGCTCTTTTCTTTCTAGGCATTATCTAATGCAATCCCCTATGCAGGCACATGCTACTATAATTGCCACCTTCCGTTTTAGATCACTGAGGCTCAAAGGCTAACTTGCGTGCCTGAAATCAGGTCTTCAGAGTCCAGAGTCCTCCAGGAAGTACTATGCCAGGCACTTTAAATAAAGTGAGAGAACTAAGGCCTGACAGCAAGTTGATTCTGACCCTGCTGGTGGGCTGGTGAAATCACAGCTCCTACTCGGATACCAAGTACCTAGAAGGACAACAGCATGAATTCTTGAATTCTGCTGCTTCTCCTTCTTGTGTAGCCTTGGACAAGGTACCTCCCTCTCCTAGAGCTGCCATTCTGTAATCTATCAAAAAAAAAAAAAGAGAATATTTTTTTCTACAAGGTGATCATGGAAAGTAAATGAGAATTGATTAAAAAGCCACTCAGCTCAATAGCTGGCACATAGTAGGTGTCCAATAAATGTTGGTTTCTTTTCTGGAAATATTGACATACATGGATGAGTCTCAGAAAGAGAATTATATTTGGTCAATTATGCTATTCATAGTCTCCCAGGTACGATAAAATTATAGATATAAAAATTTCCTTGTAGATCAATATCTCTAATTCTATTGAAATTACAGAGGCTACACACAAGAGGGAAGGAACAAATGTGGTTGGTCAGAGATTTTTGGTTTTTTTTAAAGGGGCCACAAGGAAGAGTCACTGAAAACTCTTTGAGATGTAGGTAATGTTTCCTCACCACTTTCTCTCTGTTTATAAAGACAGAGATGGGGCCAAACAGTCTAAACCCATATGGACCAACAGGGAAACTGAGCTTTATGCACCAAGAGTGGCTGATTTCACAGGTTGTTTAATGTACAGGCAGTTTTTAATTTAATATTTTCCCAGAGGCCTCTAAAAGTATTGGGTGCATTTCGAAAAGTCCAATAAATATCTGTCATTTTATATAGTACCATCATTGTTTGCTTGTTTGTGAGTTTTCTCCTCTCTCAAACACAAATCAAGTGAAATATTTAAGGTCTGAGCCAAGCACCCAGAAGCTTATTAAAAATGTGTCCAAATGAATTTGCTGGCAAATGCTGTGAGTATGGAAATGAGGCAACATTTAAAAATCCCTAAGTGGGCTGAAGAAGGAATGCTGTGTGTGGTGCCCCTTGGGGTAAGCTGGGACTAGGAAACATGAGTAGCTGAGAATTAGCTACAAGACACGGAGGGTCAAGGAGGGGCCAGGAAATAGGCACCCCAAATACCAGGGAGCACGGGAGATGGAGTGTATGGAAACCATGACAGAGAAACTGCGCCCCCCTCCACTTCCAACACACATACATGCAAACAACACGATGCACACTCACAGACCCTGGGTCAGTTATCTGACAGCCAAAGGATCATATTCCACCAGCCAAGACCAACTTTCTAGCAGGCCCCACCCTGCAGGCCCCTGCCAGCTGTAGAATATTTATTTTGCACATATCCCAATCACCAAGTTCCATCAAGCCTATGTTTTAGTATCATAAGAATCACCTCTGGCACTTTACATATAGGATATATATATAGAGAGAGAGAGGATATATATATATATATATTTTTATCCATTATGTGGCTGACCCTTTGCAAGGCCCTGGGGTAAAATGGTGAGCAAAAACTGATTTGGTCCCTCACTCACTAAACCTGCCTCTCCACTCTGGTTTTATTGCCTGAACTTAGAACATCAGCATTCTTTCCACAAATGTGCCAGTCTGTCCAGGGCCCTGCCTCCCTCTCATCCCACTCCAGCTTCCAGAGAGAGTAGCCTGATCACATCACTCAACTTCGAAATCCCTGATGGCTCCCCACTGCTTACAGAATGAATGATATAGAGACAAAGAGGATGAGCCACAGATTTGCATTTTTCCCCTCCAGCTTCATCTTCAGGCTCTGTCCCTTCTGGAACTCCATGTTTCAGTGACTCCAAATGATTGTTACTGCCCTCAAAACACGATGCTGGAGAATGCCTCTTGCCTTGCAATTCTACCCAACATAAGGTGAAGTGGACTTTAATATCGCCACAAACTTCTGTTTCACAGGCCCCCTCTGTCTGTGGTCCTACAAAATGGACACTCTACAAATGATCTATGAATGGATCACCTTATGTTGGGAGCATTCTAAATGCAACCTACACATTACAAAGTGTAATCTTCAGTTCAGGTGAATATTTACTGAAACCTAATCTATGCCAGTATCCATGATAGGTTTGGGAGCTACAGATATGAGCAAGATGTGAATCTTTACCTCAAGGATCTCTCAACCTAGTTCAGGGAACATAGATAAGAAAAATAGGGGCAGTGCAGTAAGATATATTAAATAATAAAATTTTATATGATCAAACTAAAATGACATATAGTTTCATTTGTCACTATGATGACATATGTGAGAGAGTGGTTACTTTTGACTCAGAGAATAAGAAATCTTTATAGAACAGTTGAGTTCTAGGTAAGCCTTCAACAGATTGTGTTAGACAGAATAATGCTGTCTCCCCTTTCCCCCCAAATTTTTATATCCATATCCCAGAACATGTGAATGTTACCTTACTGTGAAAAAAGAGCACTTTGCAGGTGTGATTAAATTGAGGATCTTGAGATGGGAGATTATCCTGGATTATCTGGGTGGGCCCAATGTAATCACAAGGGTCCTTAGAAGAGGGAGGCAGGAGGGTCAGAGTCAGAGAAGGTGATGTGACAACAGAAGAGAAGTCAGAGAAGAGAGGTATTGAAGACACTACGCTTCTCACTTTTAAGATGGAGGAAGGAGCCCACAAGCCAAGGAATGTGGACAACCTCTCAAAGCTGGAAAAGGCAAGGAAGCAGATACTTCCCTAGAGCCTCCAGAAGAAATGCAGCCCTACTGACCCCTTGATTTTTAAGCGAATGAGACTCATTTTGGACTTCTGACATCCAGAACTGACAGAGGATATGTTTGCATTGTTTTAAGCCACTAAATGTGTGCTAATTTGTTGCAGAAGCAAGAGGAAACTAATACACGAATGTGTAGGAGCTTGCTGGGAATTCACTAGAGTAACAACGTGTACGAAGACAAGTGCCTTAGACCATTGTGCAGTGTAGGAGAAGTTCAGCAGGGCCATTGGGGAGTCATCAAACCAAAGTCATCTGCCAGTGGAGTCCTAGCAGTGACACTGGACCAAACTTGCCCTGCTTATTCATTGACTGGGACCAGCCTGCAGGAAGAGAGGCCCCAGCACAAATGTGGCAATGGATTTCAGAGGGCAGGAGCTGGTTCCTGCCCCATCACCCTCCCTGGAGTTGGAGAGCTATGAGGTCAATTCTACAGTCACTAGAGTAGTTGTCCTGGACACTGCCATTACACTTGTGGAACCTGCTGGTGGAGCTGCAGTCCCTCTGCTCCCCCATAGGAGAGCCACCCCTCCAGGGGAGTTCTCATGGGGCTGGGGTGAAGCCAGCTGTATCTCCTTCTCAGTCAACACACCTGAAATGGGGAGAATGGACTAGCAACCCTCCTTTCTCTCTCTACTATGCCCATCTTGTTTTTCTTTATTGATACCAGGCAGGTGAGTCTATGTCCTCTGTGTATATGGCATATTTGGTTTGAGGAAAGAACCACCTTTTAGTTTTCCCCTACAAACTAAGATATTCATCTTTAACTAGATTACAATGCCCTGCTTTGAGGGTCATCTCAGTCTTCCCCAGTTCTTTGTAACGAGTTACTGATGATCACTACCCACAAGAACTCATCCTGCCTCAAATACAGAGCTAAACCCCTCAGCACCAACATCAGAGAGGGCTTGGAGCTCTGTCATTGAATTGGGTATCTGAATTCTTTGTTTTTGGGACCTGTATATGACCTTCCTGGGGGAAAGCTGTTCTATGGGATTGAGCCACTAGCTACCATAAGGAAAGGAACTGAGCAGTGATCCAACTGGCTAGCTGAAGTGACAGGCTCAGGATGGTCCAGAAATAGAACCCAGAGCTGATTCTCGAGCCCCACATTAAACTAAAATTAGGTATGTAAAAAGCATGGCACAAAGGAGATGTGATGTCCATCCACTTGCCTAATGCCCTCCAGATTTGACTTCCTAGGCCAGAATCACTCTGGAATTGTTGTATCATTTGGATAGGGCGCTCTGGTCAACTTGCTGGACTTGCTGGGGTCAGTGGAAGGTCAACCCATCTCTTACTGAACCAGACCCTGACCTGGCCACCTTCTCCCTGCCCACCTCCACCCCCATCCCCATATCCAGGAGGCCCCAGCAAGCTGGCTGCCCTCTCCTACAATGAAATTGTTTGTACATAAAATGCTAAATTCAGAATTCATTCAGCACCCTGAGCATCGAATATCCAGGGCAAACTTCAAAGGCAGCCTTGCCAGCAGAATCTATCATTCAAACTGTTCAGGAAATTCTGCCTCCCAGGTTCCGGCCACACCAGGGACACATGAGCAGCCCCCTCCTGCAACGGTGAGAGAAAAAGGAAGGCCTTTGGGGAAAAATCTATTACGTGTGGAAAAGTAAAAGGTGCTGAAGTTAGTCATGAAAGACTAATTTGTTAGTCTGGGGCATGTATATGTGCAGTGGGAATCAAGTTATTAAAAACATTTTTTCACTGTTCATATATGACCAATTGCCTCCTGGCTTTTTATGGAGAAATGAGAGAAGCCAGTTATGTCCTTATCAGATTGGAGAAGGGGGTGGGGCAAAGAAGGCATCTCTGGGCTTAACACAACATCTGCTTTAGACCTTGAAGTGTGGGGCAAAGTCTTTACTCACAGGTGGTGCACCCAAAGCAAGAGGACTTTCAGCAAGCTCTTCAAGGGCAGACTAGTCAATGGCACCAAGAAATGCAGCCCTCTTGTGATCTACTTATCAAAAAGTCATTTTTCCTAAATGAAATCATATCATCCCATCAGCTTCTGTTAGGTGGCACATTGGTAGAGTGCTGGACTTACCATTAGTTCAGGATTTGAATCTCGATTCTGCCACTGACTAGCTGTGTGACCTTAGGCAATTCTCCTGAGCTCTCTGAGTCCTGGTATCCTCAAGTGAGGAACATACACCCATGCAGTCATTGTGAGGATTAGATGAGATACTGCATGTAAAGCGCTTAGCTCAACACCTGATTCATGTCAAGAATTCCATCTTAGTTTCCTACAGCTGCCGTAACAAAGTGCAATAAGCTCCGTGGTTAAGATGGTAGAAATGGAGCCACAGGTCTGAAATCAAGGTGCTGGCAGAGCCATGCCCACCCCCCCACCGGAACCTGTAGGAGAGAATCTTGCCTTGCCCCTCCCCTAGGTTCTGGTGGTTTACTGGCAATACTTGATGTTCTTTGGTGCTGGGCTTGCAGGTATAGCACTTTAATCTCTGCCTTCGTCTCCACATGGCCATCTTTTCTTGTCTCTCCCCTCCCCTTCTTAGAAGGAGATCAGTCATACTGGATTAAGTGCCTGCCCTCCTCTTGTATGACCTCATCTTCACTAATGCTATGTGCAATGACCCTCTTTCCAAATAAGGTCACATTCTGTAGTCCTGGGGTTAGGACTTCAACATATTTAGGGGACACAATTCAACCGTAACAGTGGTGGTGGTGGTAAAGATGAAGATGACGATGCCAGTTCTTCCTTCTTACACACAGGAGGAGTTTTGTAAGAGTCTCCATTAAGCCTGTTGGATAAAGGCCACCTAGACCCAAGGGGAGGCACTAGGAAGCTCTTTGGTGACAGAACAGATCATGAGAAAAATCGGTTGCCCCAGCAATGGTAACAGACGGTAACTTCTGACCCTGTGAAAAATCGGTGGCCTCTTTAGTTCGATCAGCAGGCAAAAGTTCAGCTGCTTGACACGTTTTGCAGATGCTCCCCTCTCAGGACTGCAGAAATGGATGAGAAATCTCTAGAGATGAGGCTCTCAGGAGACCTGGGGCTCTTCCTATTTTGGGTGAGACCAGAAATACCCTAGGCAGAGGTGACTTCCAGCAGGACGTCCCCACAACTGGCCATAGATAGCGAGCAAGAGAGGAAGGCAGAGGCAAGCAAGACCAATAGGGGAGAAGTTCAGTGAGCTCCTTTAAAGTTCAAACACTTAACTTTGTCCTGATTTTGTTTAAGGCTCAGGGTTCAAGTCATTTCTTATTTTATCCAAATCAGCCCAGCAGCCTCTAGAGAGAAGACATGGGTGTTGCTATAATATTCCCAAAGCCCTCGACTAAATCAATGTCTTTACTCACCCTTAGACACCTAAAATGTCACTGTAAGTTAGAACCTTAAATAGCTTAAAATAAGAGCATTACCATTATCGTATTCAACAGTAAACAAAGTGGGAGATTTCAGTATTATGTGATACAAATGTCAGCTGGTCTGACTCTTTTTAATTGTCATATAGGAAGATTGGATTTGATTCACTGGAATCCAGGACTCCCTCCAATAGCCATTTTGGTAAAAAAAAAGGTTCCCTCTCCAGCAGTTGTTTCAGTACTTTATGTACCTCACACTGGTCTCTGTACCCTGCTCAGGAGCATTTCTCCTTGTAGCATTTCTCCTTGTAGGTGCTTTCTCCCATATCACGGGACAAAGGAAAAGACAGTAAAGTCTTCTCAAGCTCTCAGAAGACTTTTGACCTGGGACAAAAGTCCAGTTGAAGCTTCTGAGGAAGTGACATTCAAGAGGCATTAACCAGGCAAAGGAGGGCCCATGTCCCAGTAAGGAGCATATTTAAGGACCCAGCGGGAGGATCGGTAGCACACTAGAGCTGGTTGGTACCATCCACTGCAGCCACCGGGAGTATCTCTTCCCTACTCTGTGTTCAGTAGCCTCACACTTGTAGCTTGAAAGTGGCATTGGTAGGAGCATTCATACCATGGAATTGGTAAATGTTACAAATCAGGGTGCCCCTCCTCACTGCCAAGGTTAAGACCTTGAGTGATTAAGCATAAGGACCTCAACTTCTTCCCTGTACTCTTCTCCCTTGCACTCTGCATGGCAGAGTGTAGATGCTCAGTAAACATGAATTTTTTGCATTTTAGGAAACAAGTTGGAGACAGTCACAGAATTCAGTAATCTAACTTCCAGAACAGATGAGAATCAGCACAGAGGAAAGGAACTAGAATTGGGATGATGGCCCGAACATGTCAACTTTCCTGAATGATTCTCAGAGAAGCAGGTTCCCACCCACCTTCAGCGGCACCTCTCCATTCACTCAGAACATGGACAATTAAACATTGGAGACTCACTTCGTGGCATTGGCAATGGTTCTCAGTTATAACATAACTTACAATCAGAGCATTAGTATGGATTGTACTGAGTTTTTCTTGTCTCAGATCTACAAGGACCCAGAAGTTCTCAGGTTGGGCCTGCTGCATTAGTGGAAGAGGAAGGAATCAATGTCCAGTTTTTCAACAAAAGAGATAATATATGTGAATCCATACTATTAACAAGTGTTTAATTTTAAAAGAGTTCTGGAGTCAATCATATTTGGATCAAATATTGAGTCTGTCACCTACAATTTTTGTGACAGAGGCAGCATATTTACCTTCCCTGGGCCCAGGTGTCCTTATCTATGATGATTTTCATAGCACCACCTCCTAGAATTGTCACAAAGACTGAATGAGCCAATGCAAGTACAGTCCTTGGCATGCTACCTATCAGATAAAAAGTGCCCCATCGATGTAGGAGAAGGTTTCTAAAAACTAAATTTATAGAGCTGGAGGGGATTACTTAGTCAAACAGTCCTCATTATAGAGCTGCCACTTACTGAGAATGACTGTATGCCAGCTTGCTTTCAGGATGCTTGTTATTTATTATTTACAGTTCTTGAGGAGCCCTACGAGATGCATCTCATTATCCCCATCAGACTGATAAAGGGCTTAAGGGTGAGTGAGGTAAAGTGACTTGCTAAAGTCCACGGTTAATATATGCCTGAGCCAGAATTTTAATCTAAGTTTGCCTGTCTTCAAAATCTGTGCTATTTTCTTATACTATATTGCCTCAAAAGATAAGAAAGTCCAGAGAGAGGAACTCAGTTGCCCAGGGTCAAAAAAAAAAAAAAAAGGAGGATTAACAGCCCCACTCCAACTCAAGGTTTTGAATCCTGTACAAGTAAGGCCAACCCGTGATGCCTCACCAGCGTGACATCAGTTGATCCAGATCAGCTCTGTTCAGGACATTTGTATGTCAAAATAAACTGGTAGCAACATGTTACGTGTTGGCCAACAAAGGGATTTCAAGTGTCCTGTTCTTACGTGCAGGTATGATTCTGCACACATGGTGGGCTATCAGCCACATTTAGTTTCCTTCCCTTCTCCCAAAATACAATGTTATCATGCAGCTGTCCCTACTCTCCTAATCTCGTTGTCAGGGAGAACATGATACTCTATAGGACAGGAGCAGAACTGTCCTCACCCCAGGCCTCATTTATGCCATGGGAGAGATTCTGCTGCACTGTGGGAACACCGGGCAAACGTTACCCACCTCATCAGTGAGTATTGCAGCCTGAGCTCTATCAGATGCCAATTCATCACCGACATGGGACCGTGAGTGAGGACAAGCTGGTCACGGATGACGAGTGGATACCCCAGTCAGGTGCCCTGGGGAATGGGTCACATGCAGGGGGACGGAGTTGGGCCTCCCCAGCCTGTGATGAGTCGGTGTTCACACGGGGTCGCTTTTATTGCTTTTGGGAGAATGTATCTGGGAAAGGAGATCCATATCTCAGCCCCATTCTGCCGGTAACCAGATATGTGACCCTGAGTGAGTTTACGAAGGAGGGCTGGACTGCGGACGGGATCAGACTCCCTGTCTGCACAGCCTTGACCCGGCAGCTGGCTTCGCAGTCAGCTACCATTTGACTGTTTACGTAGACTCTGCGTTAGCACTATATTTACTCGGACGGGTACAACGATGTTTTTTTTTTGTTTTTTTTTTTTTGTTTGTTTGTTTTTATTGTGGGTAAAAATCAAAATTTTCACAATACACACCAACATTTGCAAAATGATATATAAATGTATATGCATATATGTGCATTTGCTTACAAAAATGTTATTTATGTATATATATAAATATATTTTAAGAGGTGCTTAGGTACCCAAAATATTACACGGAACCCACTGGGATTCCCATGTTGCCCACCTCCCACACCTCCCACCAAACAACAGTGTTTTGATGGGTTTCTTTGCCATGAAAAATCATCTGGTCTGAGCCCCTGTACTAATTTCCTATTGCTGCTGTAATGAATGCCACAAATGTAGTGGCTTAAAACAATCCAGATTTATTCTCTTCTTGCTCTGGAGGTGAGCAGGCTGCAACTGGGTGAAAATCAAGTTGGCAGGACTGCATCCTCCTGGAGGCCCTAAAGGAGAGTCTGCTTCCTTGCCTTTCCCAGCTTCTAGAGGTTGCCTGCACTCTTGGCTCCTGGCTCTTCTTCCATCGTCAAAGTCACAAGGTAGCATCTTCAAGTCTCTAACTCTGCTTCCCTTGTTACATCTCCTCTCTCACTTACTCTAAGGATGCTTGTGATTACATTGGGTCCCCCCACACAATCTAGAATAATCTTCCTATCTCAAGGTCCTTACCTTAATCACACGTGCAAAGTCCCTTTTGCCATGTAACATAACAGAGTTACAAGTCCTGGGAGCAGGACGTGGACAAGTTTGGGGGAATGCTGTTCTGCTAACCATACCCACAGACAGCTCAAAATTACATGACAGTCTCCCAGAAGAAAGATTTGCAGCCTTCGTTGTCACCCCACTTTGATGATAGCACAGAAAGGGAAGGGAAAGGAAGAAGTCGCAATCAGTGAAAAGATCATTCAGTTGTGCTAACTTGACCATGTTGAACCAATCTGTGCCTCAGTTTCCATCTGTGAAATGAGGATAATAATAGAACCAAACACATAGGTGGACTATGGAACTCAAATGAGATAATAGTCATCAAGCATTTGGTACAGTGCCCGGCACAGTGTGGAGATACTTTCTGAGAATTCTAATCCTGCTGTTCCACCGTCTCTGCAATTACCATGCCATTCACGTAAGAAAAGGGTTGGATGACAAGTGCTCAGGGACAACTGTCACTTCCTGACATGGCACAGCATCTTCAGAGAAGAACTCATAGACATTTCTTGCTAGATGCTTTTAGATTTTAAAAGAATTAAGTAATGTGGATGGCAATTTAGAGTCAACAAAGAATTTTCTCCCTCCTTTCTCATCACAGCTCTGTGAGGTCTTAACTCTCTCTAATCAGAGGAGGAGAATGAGGTTCTGAGTGGTTAGGCCCGAGGTCACATAGCTGGGAAGGTTAAAGCCAGGCTCTAGTCCTGCTTTTCCAACCCCAAATCCCATGCCCTCTCCACTGTGCCATGCTGTCTGCATATTTTTTGCCATGTGTCACACCCATGCATTGTGGCTACAGAAACAAGGACAATAGAGTCCAGTAGAAATAAACAGGTGCCCCAACTTCAAAATGGCTGGGAATCGTACATGTGAAATGACTAATAATTTTTTTGCCAATGTTTTGAGTATGTGCCATGGGCTCGAGTCACTGCAGTCGGACTGCTTGAATCCTGATTC
Source organism: Tolypeutes matacus (assembly GCA_026826555.1). Classification (NCBI taxonomy): domain Eukaryota; kingdom Metazoa; phylum Chordata; class Mammalia; order Cingulata; family Chlamyphoridae; genus Tolypeutes; species Tolypeutes matacus. The sequence continues at coordinate 7,765,748 of JAKSZT010010873.1, read as the reverse complement.
CAACATTTAGAACTCAGTGGGATTCTTCAAGTCACTTCAGCTCTCTGAATCTCAGTGCCAGCGCTCATGGGAGGCTCTGTGTTACTGTCATTTTGGTAGAAATGTAAAAGGGAATGCAATTGTTGCACAGATTAGTGGGGTCAGGCTATACTTAGGAAAATGTTCCAAGGAAAAGTTTGATTAGATTAATCCTTCTAAATTCCTTGCAATTAAATGTGCACAATGCTGGAAGTTAACTAATGGGCTTGGCTAAATTGAGTGTGGGCTTCCTTCCATCAGTTTTCCCCATATTTTGGAGGGGTGCTTTTTTTGGGGAGATGAACATTTAGGTTTCAGGAAATCATACTAGATTCCTCTTATGGGGCCTTCTCACATCAGCTGAATATAAAAAGAGTTACAGCTTGGAAGGTACATCATAAATCCAGTGGCAGCTATTCTGGAGCTGATTGGAGACACTTTCAAACCTAATTAAAGTGGCTTCCCTTTTTGAATGTGCTCCAGGTATCCATTTATTGCCTGGGCTAGAAACTAATTTGTAGCAAGATTTGGGGATCTGGGCCCTTATCCTGGGAGGTTTGTTATATGTGACTAAGTTAAGCCATTTAGCTTAATACCAGAGAAGTAGTTTGAAATGAAAGAAATTGCATTCCATATTCAAGAAATAAAATATGCTTCTAAATAAAAAAACAAAATTAAATTGCATAAAAATATATCTTCTGAAACCAAGCACCTATTTTGGATAGTGTCTGAACATGGATTTAGATATATTTGTCTTAGAATCATTTCTTCAACCATAAGCCCAATTCCTTCACCCAAATATCCAATGACTTTTTCTCCCCAAAGCATTTTTCCATTTTCTCTTCCTTCCTAGTCTCAAGCTGACCTCCTTTCTTTTACAGGGTCAATGTAAGAATCAAGATGTCGCAAAGGGGAGTGGATGTAGCTCAAGTGCGTGAGTGCCTGCTTCCCATATATGAAGTCCAGGGTTCAATCCCTGTTACCAATTAAAAAAGATGCTGCAAATTACTTAGCACAGTACCTAGCACATAGAAAGCACCCATCAAATCATAACCAACATCAACATCCATCATCAACAAATCATTGTTGTCATCAGCATTGTCATCTTTTGTCTCAAGATCCTCTCTTCTGCAAAGTCAGGGAGGAGGAAAGAATCCAGAGGATCACTTCTGAGAGATCAAGCCTGTGCCTAACCATAGCTCTCACTGCACTCCCCAAACCACTGCTATCTGGCTCTGGCTAACTCCAACATTGCAAAGGAGGAACTGAGGCATGGAGACATCAACGACAGTGCTTACCATCAAAATCTCTACTTCACATCTCAGCTCAGTCATTGCCTCCCAGGGGAAGCCTTCCCTGAAGCCCTGGATGAAGTAGCATCAGACACACCTCCTCCGCCCACCCCCAATTCTTCGCACAATTATTTTTGTCTTTATTTACAAAGATGGTCTGCCTCTGTCACAGGTGCTCTTGCTCCCTGTTACAGTCCCAGTCCCAAGCCTCCATAGGTGCTGAGTCACTAACTGCTGAATGAATAAACAAAAGAATAAAAATACGAATCACAAAGTCAGACAGAAACAAGTGCTGCCAAGGATGTGGAGAAATTGGAGCTCACATATATTGCTGGTGGGATTTTAAATGGCGCAGCCGCTTTGGAAAACATTTTGGCAGTTTCTCAAAAATTTAAACACAGAGTTTCCATATGACTCAGCAGTTCTACTGCTAGTTACACACACAAGAGAAGTGAAATCATATGTCCACACCAAAATGTGTGTGACTGTTCATAGCAGCCTTATTCATAATAGCTCGAAAGTGGAAACAACCCAAATGTCCATCAAATTATGAATGGATTAAAACAGTGTGGTACATCTATACAGTGGAATATTATTCAACAATAAAAAGGAATGAAGTACTGAGACATCCTAGACCTTAGCTGAACCTTAAAAGATTGTACTAAGTGAAAGAAGTCAGCCACACAAGGCCGTATACTGTATGTAGCAGTTTGGCAGTTTGATATCGTTATGAATTCCAAAAATAGAAATTGAATTATGCTTGTAAACTTGTCTGTTCATCTGGGCATGGTTAAGTTATGATCAGGGATTTGACTGGGCCACGTCAGTAGGATGTTGAGCCCCACCCCTTGGTGGGGCAGTCTTAAAGACAAAAGACATGGCAAAGGACGGAGTTGGAGAGTTTTGATGTTGGAGTCTGATGAGGAAGGAGAGAAGGCCCTGGGAAAAGAGATGAGCCGTTCCCCTGACAGTTCACAGCTGGCCTTGTGGAAGGAGGCAAAGCCTAGAGAGCCTCCTAGTCTACAGCTGACCCTGGGGAGAGAAACGGAGCCCTGGGGAGAGAGGAACCCAAGAAGCCTGAACCCTGGCAATTGTTGGCAGCTGTCTTGCTCCAACACGTGGCAACAGACTTTGGTGAAGGAATAAGCTTATGATTAATGGCTTTTACCCCAAATAAATACCCTTTATAAAAACTAACCAATTTCTGGTATTTTGCATCAAGCACCCCTTTGGCTGACTAAAACACTGTATGATTCCATTTATATGAAATGTCAAGAATAAGGAAATCCATAGAGACGAAAAGGAGATTAGCAGTTATGGGAGGGACTGGGGGGCAGGGGGGAGATGAGGAGTGACTGCCAGTAGGTGTGGCGCTTCATTCAGGAGTGAGTAAAAGTTTCTAAAATCAGTGGATAGTGGTGATGGTTGCACAACTCTGTAAATATGTTTAAAAAAACCAGTGAATTGTACACTTTAAAAGGGTGAACTTTATGGGTCTGTGAATAACTCAATATGGTTATTTTAAAGAAAGCATGAATGCATCACATGCTAGATGGATCTGACTCCAGTGCCCAGACTTTCTCGCCTACACAAGGCTGCCTCTACAGAGCCCATCACCCCAGGTTTGCTTTTACCCAAGTCTCCTCTTTGGGGAGCTGGGAAGTCCATGGGGGACCAAAAAGCCCCCCACCAACTTCTGCCACAGGCTCATCAGGAAGGTTTCAGTCTAGCAAGCTTTCAGCCTAGGAAGCTCAGCTTTGAATGCCTTAGTAATGGAATCAGTTTGGGCTCTGGCCCCAGAAACAAGTAATCTGCACTTTCAACCAAGTATGCTTTACAACGTGTAAGTTTTCTCACTCTACAGCTGCTCAGCTCGCTCCCGGCTCTTCCTCCATGGCCTCTCCTCTAGCCCAAAAAGCACGGAGCTTGTTTTCCCACTACAAAAATGCAACACAAACTTTCCCGCCCTCCTATCCTAGCCAGTTTTCCCAACATCTCTGCACAATTAGAATGTCTGTCATCATAGGTCGAGGACAAGTGGATGCCGCACAGGATACCTTTACAGGATCCTAGGAGAGAGGGATTGAGGAGGAGCCACTCACGGGGAGCTACCTATAACAGGCACATTTCATACAGAACCTTTAAAAACGCAGAGTCTCTCATGGCTCTTTCTGCAGAATTTGCTGTTGGAAAAAGAAGCAAGTCTGACTTTGAAAGCTTGTATGGAAAAATTAGCACGTACCTAGATTAATTTTTGAAGAAGTAGAAATCAGGTTTTATAAAAAACAAAACTTCCTTTGAAAATTATCTTTAAATGCTTTCACTTCTCCCCAGTGTTTCAGAGCAACCAAAATAGTCCTGGGCCCCATCTCTCCACACCATGTCTCTGCTCATTTCCCCCCACTCCACCCAAACTCAGCCCTGAACATTTGGGCATTTCCTTTCTGAATACCAGCCTGGACTAGTCCTTATTATGTGCATTCCCTATTTAACCTTCATGGAAGCTTTCTAATACACATATTATTACACTTAAATCTTACAGATGAAGAAACGCAGGCTCCGAGTAGTAAAGTTCTCTCCTAAATCTTACGCAGTAAGCAGAGGTGAAGGGACTGTGACCATGATTGTTTGAGGAATCTCTAATCTCTCTGTTTCTGCAGCAGTATGTTTCCTTCTTATCAATCTCTCTTAGCTCAAGTTCCTCATTTTACAGTATGAGGAAACTGATGCTTGCTGACATCCACGATGCCACAGGCACTCCCATGGAAGTGGGATTCAGTACCTAATCATGCATTAAAAGGAAGTTGATACATAAATGAGAGACCTGACATCCTCACTTCTTTTTGGTGGAGACAAAGGACATACACACACAAAAAGTCTGTTGAGGTGACTGGAAAACATAAGATGATATTTAAACAAAAGTTAAAGGATTTCAAAGAAGAGAAAAACCGCATACCATAGGATAGCCGGGGAAAACGTTCTATTGTAGGGCTTCTACCTGAGCCTCGAATGAAGAACAATACTTAGAGCTGCATCTGGGCCACAGGCAGATAAAACAAACACCATGAATTTGGGCATCTCCACCATGTGCGTTTTCTTCTAGTTAAGGACCATTGTGGTGGAAGTAGACTGTATTTCTGCCTTTCTTTGCAGAGGAAAGAGGGGCTTGTGCCAACATTTTCTCTGTGGTGGCAAGTGCTGGAACAAAAGTCTCAGACCCTCCACCCTCTCCATCCTCTTCAGAGGATGATTTTCTGGCCTGGTCACCCAGAGTGGGGGCCATTCACAAACCTCACATATCACCAGTTACTTTGGCTCAAAGGCAGGACTCGGGCTCCATTCTCACAGTGACCCTAGAGCAGGCATTTTCAACTTACGAGGGTAAGGAGATGGAGTGTCTGGAGATACTTTGATTGTCATGACTTGGGAGGGGCTGCTACTGGCAACTGGTGGGTAGAGACCAAGGATGCTAAACATCCTACAGTGCACAGGACTACCTACCACAATGACAACTTATCCAGCCCAAAATGCTGAGATTAAGAAACCCTATCCTAGAGGAACATTTTTGTTAGTTCTTGTACTCCTTGCCCAGGCCAAGCACTATTCCCCATGTGGAAGGAGAACCAGCCTTCCCAACTCCATTCTCCCTTCTACAGTCACTGACCCAGCAATCTGGGCCATCGAAGACTGGGCTGCCCAAGCGCACTCAGGGGTAGGTTCTGAGGACCCTGTGCCTAGCAGACTGCCCTGTTCAGGTCTCTTCAGCAAAAGCTGGTGCATTTTGGTTTGGCTCTTTCTAGACTTAGAGTTATGATATCCTTCCCTTGGTGTTGAAGCAAAATAAGCAGAGATTCAGGGAGAAGCAGCAAGTGGCTTCCCTGGGGCCTCCTGGCTAATAGCTGCTTATGGAAGGAGCCCTGCATTGTTAGGTGCACAGATGACTGCCAACACCCTTCCTCGTTTTTCCATTCTCTCTCCATGAGAGTGAGAATTAGGTATCAGAGGAAATGGGGCAGAGAGATTTCATTTGCAGTGAAAATTTCCATCACCGCCAACCAAATGGCTGACATACAACTTCAAGAGGAACAGATGGGCGCCTCTGAGCATGGGGGCTTCAGAAGTTCAGGGTGGATGAGGGGAGGAAGACGTTTCAGCCAAACCTCCCAAGGGGAGTCAGTCTGGTCCTGACCCTGACAACTACCTCCTGAGGAGGAGAGATAAGGCCTGAAAATGCCTGCAGCTCTGAGGAGGTGGGCACGTGTAAGGGACAGCTTTCTCATCAGTGACCAGTAAACCAGGCCTTAATGAGGACCAAAGGGCCATCTCTGGGAAAGAAGAAAGACTTCTGTGACGGTGACCCCATGAATCCAATCCACCCTTTAAGGACAGTGGGAGGTCAATGCATGGACAAGCCACATGTGGCTCAGCCTGGGAACTGCCTAACCGAAGGGACAGTTCTAGATTCCATGAGTTCAGGGTAGAAGACGGAAACAACTCGGTGGGCATTCAATTTCCACTAGCTGGTTGGTATTATTTTTCACAGCATGGCTTTCCATGCTGTAAGTCATTAAGGCTCCAAAAGTCCAAATTCCTTAGCCCTGTGCAACTTTGGCTGACATCGTAACGTGATCACCCTCCAAAAAGCATCCGTCTCTGGGAAGATGAGCATTTACAGGTAAAAGCAAGAGCAGCGCATTTCCCTGAGCACAGTGACGATGAAGAGAAGCGTCAGTGGTAAAGGTCTAGCACAAGCGTTGTCCAGCCTCTCGCCATGGGACCCCTTTATGCTTTACAATCTATTGAGGTTTCCAAAGAATCCTTTGTTTATATGAATCATATTTATATTTTAGAAATTCAAATTGACAAATTCTTAGATTATTTCATTCATTTTTAAAATAACAATAAACCCACTACAAGTTAATAACGTATTTTTATTAAAAATAACTATTTTCCAAAACAAAAAATAACAATTTATTGAGAAGTGCATTAGCACTCTTGCAAATTCCTGTTGTTTCTGGTTTAATAGAAGATAGCTAGGTTCTCACATGAGTCTGCATTCAATCTGTTATGTAGTTTTCAGCTGACGCATCTGAAGAAAGACCAGTCCACACAGATACGTAGTTGGAAAAGGGTAAGTTAGAAAAGGGAAGTCTTTTAATAGCCTTTTCAGATAAATATGGATAGTCTTTTTTGATACTACACCAAAATTCAACAAGCAGTATTTTGTAAAGTTTAGTTGCAATATGGAATCTGAAACCATATTAATTAATATTTACTCCATCCAATTAAAATTCATTGGCATCTTGCACTTTGAATGGAATATTTATGCACGCATTATACATTGGTCATTTGGAAAATACTTGTTCCCTGAGTTATGCAGATTTTCAATTATTTTCACATCTCATCTACACAATATTTAAAAATCATATTTGTTAATATCACCACAAATCTCATGACAAAAGTATTTGAGTATTGGGAAGCTATCAAGCTCACAGTTTCCAAAATCCTAATTTTCACTTGAAAGCTTGAATTTTAGTACTGGCAACAAATACCATCAGTTGTTTTCCTTGAAGTGACAGCTCACTTCATTTTCAAGAAAATGTCTGCCAAACACCCAATTCTGAATAATCATAATTTGTCCGTGGTTCTTCCACATCAAAGTGGTTTCCCATGAGAAAACTGGCTAGTTAGGTCACAGCTCAGGTGATCACATGAGAGCTTTTCCTTGAAGTAACCCTGTACTTTGCTCTACAGAAGTGAATCGTGCAAACCTCCCACCTCATCCCCCCAATTATTCAAGGCATGTACTCAAGCAAAGAGTGCTAATGAAATTACTCACACCCATGGCCCTTTAAAGGACATTCTTAAGAGAAACTGACTTTGTTTTCTTTTCTACTGCTAGTACGTGCCAATGAAGACGACGTGAGGACTAGTGCAGTTTGAAGTTGCTGTCTTGGTCGACCTGCCAAGGCACCAGAATTTCATCCGCCATTACTTCCGCACCATCAGTGCAGCTTTCCACACACCAAAAAAAGGCAAACAAGGTCTTAGTACGGATATGAAGATAGTTTTGACCTTGCAGACCTCCCGAAAGGTTCTTGGGGATATCCTGAGTCACCCTTTGAGGACCATTGATCTAGGGGACACTGGAGGCCAAGGAACCTTACCTGACTGCAATCTGCCTAAGACAATGATCAGACCTTGGTTTGAGGGGGCTCAAGATGGAGGAATTGCTAGGTTTCCAATTGTTTTATTACTCTGTATTTTTATTTCAAAAAGTATGCCTATTGCAAAAATGTCCACACTGTAGCCATATATGATGTTGACAGAAAGTCCCTTACAATCATATTCAAGGTTTTGATAGCTTCTCCAGATTATTCCCTATGTACATGAGGCAAAGGGACAGGCAGATGGCCATGAGATGGGTAATATATATATTTGTTTTTACAAAAATGCTCTAATACTATGTATGCTGATCTTTGTTTTTCTGTCATCATTTCATGGTACATCTTAAGCCCATTTGCATGACAGGTCATGGAATTCCACCTTGTTATTATTTGATGGACGCAGATTAAGGAGTTCACCTCTTAGGGCAGAGACTTCAAACACATTGCAACAGCGCCAGCCCCCGAATGTGGGGTGGCTCCTTGTTCTGGGGGAGGAAGCAGGGACTCATCACCATTCCTCACCACAGGCTGGGGTCCAGTCTTCTGTGGTTATTAGTTTCCTTTGGCTCCTGCAATAAATTACCACAAACTCAGTGGCTTAGAACAAAAGTTTATTCTCTTACGGTTCTGAAAGTCAGAAGTTCAAATTGAGTCTTTCGGGGCTAAAATCAAGGTGTTCGCAGGGCTGTGTTCTTTCTGGGGATACGTGATGGATAATCTATTTCCTTGCCTTTTCACATTTCTAGAGGCCACCCACATTCCCTGGTGCATGATTTCTTCCTCCCATTTCAGATCCAGCACTGTAGCATCCTCAAATCACTCTCCCTCCTCTCCTGCCTCCCTCTTCCATCTTTAAGGACCCTTGTTGATTCCATTGGGCCCACCTGGGTAATCCAGGATACTCTCCCCATCTCAACATCCTTAACCTAATCCAACCTGCAAAGGCCCTTTGCCATGTCAGGTTAACATGTTCAGTTTCCAGGGGTGAGAATGTGGACATCTTTGGGGTCCATTATTCAGATGACTACGTATGACTTATAGATCAGAGAGCTGCCACAGATGATGGTCTCATTCCCACAGAGCTTTCTGAGAGGCTTGTCAAGAAAGTCGTAGGGAGCCACCCTGAGTCAGACCAATTCAGAGAACAGGGAGGGGGAGTAGAACGCAAAGCAGGCAAGAAAGGCTGCCAGGAATCCACTTCTCTTGCAGTGACTTCCCTCAGCCTAATTCCCGCCAATACTTCAAAATGAAGCCACCTCCTCCGGGATGCCCTCCTTAACCTGTCCCCCTCACCCAGGTTTCTTGCCTGTTACTCTTGTATGCCCACAACTCATCCTCTGCTTCTCTCAGGCGAGGACATCCTACCAATAAGAAGCTTGAGTGTCACAGCACAGGTTCATAGCTTGGCTCCTATGCTTGCGGGCAGACAATTTAACCTCTTTGAGCCTTAGATTCCTCAGTTATAAACTGGGAACTGTCTCAGGTTCTGAGGGCTGCAGTAAGAAGCTACTACAACCTGGGTGGCTTCAAACAACAGAATTTATCCTCTCAGTTTGAGCTAGAAGTCTGAAAGCAAGGTGGTGGCAGGGCCATGCTCCCTCTGAAAGCTGCAAGGGAGAAGCCTTCCTCACCTTTTCTTGCTGGCAATCCCTGGTACTCCCTGCCTTGTAGATGCATCACTGCAGTCTCTGCCTCCTCCATCTGTATGTGCCCTTCTTCCCAGTGTCTGTCTGTCCAAATTTCCCTCTTCTTATAAAAACACCAGCCATATTGGATCAGGGCCCACTCTAATCTAGTTTGGCCTCATCTTAGTCAATCACCTCTTCAAAGATCCTATTTCCAAATAAGGCCACATTCTAAGGTACTGGGGTTCGGACTTAAACATGCCTTTTTTGGAGGACACAATTAAACCCATAAAATGGATACTCATACTTCCCTCATAAGATCACTAGGAGAATTAAATTTTAAAATGTAGGTATAAAGCTTACATGCTGCCCAGTACTTCACAAGCATTCAAAAAATGCTAGTGACTCAACCATTGCTATTATCAAAGTAACAATTAACCCTTAACTTCTTTGTTTATTTTCCATCTCTGTTTAAGACTCCAAGTTCACTGAGCACAATGACCTTGTATTAGTCAGGATTCTCTAGGGAAAAAGAATCAACAGGAGATATCTGTAAATAGTATGAGATTTTATAAAATTGTCTCACATGATCATGGGGATGCACAAGTCCAAATTCCATAGAGCAGGCTGCAATCCAGAGATTCAGATGAAGGTCTTCGTTGAATTCCCCAGTAGATACTAGCTATCTGAAGTAGAGATAGGGATTCTCTCTCTGAATGCTGAAATCACTTCTCCTGTTAAGGCCTTTGACTGATTGGATGAGATGGCACTCATTGTTGATGGCAATCTCCTCAGTTGATTTTAGATGTCATCAGCCAACTATGCAATACTGATGATTGAAGTCCATAAAGTGTCATTGGATTACAATTAGCCCAGTACTTGCTTGACCAAACAACTAGGCACAATTATCTGGCCAACTTGACACATTAGCCTAACTATCACAGTCCACCCCCTGTCAACTTGGAAGTCATACACATCACCTTAAACCATACTTAGTCTCTAAATAAAAACAATACCATATATATATAATTTCCACCAAATACTCATCTGTCCTGTGTACAATTGGAAACACACTAAATCCCTCCAGAAAAGGGTACAAGTGTTTGACAATATTCACTCTTAAACATGACATCATTAAATACATGATATGAAACTAATACAGTTTGTGTCATATGAGAAGTAAAAAGGCTAGGGAAGAAAACAAAGATAATTGTTTTATGTATATGTACAAACATACAACAAAGCAAGGAAGAAATAGTCTTGAACATTATAGTCCTCGTTTCTGTAACTGGTCATGTGGTCCAAGTTTGTATTTATCCCTACCTTCTTCCACTATCCATTTCATGTTCCCTTTACCCTCAGCAAGCACCTCAGCTGGCCGTGGTTCTTTGCCTGGTGGAGTGACCCAAACTTTCATTCCTAAAGATTCTGGGCCACTGTTAGTCCTGCTTAGATCGGGTTGTTGCAATTTCCTATTGACTTTAATCACAAGGCATGGTAGTACTAAGAGATGCCCTGGGGGATCTCCTGTATCCCAGGCAAACTCTTCTTTACCTCCGTTGTGTGTGTGCAGTCCTATTTCCCCTTGATAGTCAGGATCAATCACCCCAGCAGTACAGTAATTCCCTTCTTTGCCTGTTGATTCAGAGGCATGAGTCGTCGAAAATGGGCAGGTGACAGTCTTAACTTCCAGTTCAGTGGAATCATTGTGTACCCTGGTAGAAGCACTCTACCTTTGGGAACTAAGACCTGTACACCAGCAGAGTTTAAGGTTGTAGGGACAGGAAACAAAAATTTTCCTAGTGGATCACTAGGGGAAATAGTGAGTGGTGCCACTCCATTTCCACCCCTTGATTCCTGGACCCATGTATCCTGACTATGGGAGAAACAGCACCACAGAGTGGACACTGATTTAGAGCACACACAGCTTCCTGGAGAACATTGCCCCAGCCCTGAAAAGTATTGCCACCTAGTTGGCACTGTAATTGAGTCTTCAAAAGGCCATTCCACTATTCTATCAATCCAGTTGCTTCAAGATGATGGGAAACATGGTAAGACCCATGAATCCCTTGAGCATGTGCCCATTCCCACATGTGATTTCCTGTGAAGTGGGTTCCTTGATCAGAAGCAACGCTGTGTGGAATGCCATGGTGGTGGATAAGACATTCAGTAAATCCCCGGATGGTAGTTTTAGAAGAAGCACTGCATGCAGGGAAGGCAAACCCATACCTGGAGTATTGTCTATTCCAGTTAGAACATATAGCTGCCCCTTCCATGATGGAAGTGGTCCAATGTAATCAACCTGCCGCCAGAGAGCAGGCTGCTCACACCTTGGGGAATGGTACTATATTGGGGGCTGAGTGTGGGTTTCTGCTGCTGGCAGATTGGACACTCAGCAGTGGCTGTAGCCAAGTCAGCCTTGATGACGGGAAGTCCATCTTGCTGAGCACATGCATAACCTCCATCCCTACTCCCTTGGCTGCTTTATTTATGAGCCTATTGGGCAATGACAGGAGAGTCTGAGGAATGAGGCTGAGTGTTATATACAGAACAAGTCATCTTATCCACTTGATTATTAAAATCTTCCTCAAAGTCACCCTCTGGTGAGCATTCATGTGGGACAGAAACATTTTCATGTTTTTTTTGTTTTTGTTTTGTTTTTTGCCTACTCAGAAGGCTCTATCCACATACCTCTTCCCCAGATCTCTTTGTCACCAATTTTCCATGTTCCTTCCCAGTCCCTGACCATCCAGCCAAACCATTGGCAACAGCCCATGAATCAGTGTACAAATGCACCTCTGGCCATTTATCCTTCTAAGTAAAATGAACAATCAGGTGCACTGCTTGAAATTTCGCCCACTGGGAGTATTTCCCCTCACCACTGTCCTTCGGGACATCCCAAAAAGGGGCTGCAGTGCTGCAGCTGTCCAATTTTGGGTGGTACCAGCATATTGTACAGAACCATCCATAAAATAGGTCCGAATTTTCTCTTCCTTAGTCAACTGATTGTAAGGAACTCCCCAAGAGGCTATAGCTGTAGGCTGGGAAAGAGAAGGTAATTTGGCAGAAGTGGTGACCATGGGAATTTGGGCCACTTCCTTCAGTAACTTAATTGTGCCTTCAGGACCCACTTGAGCTCTATCTCACATAGACCTCTTCCACTTTATGATGGAGTGCTGTACGGGCCCAACTTTATGGTTTGGTGGGTCAGACAATATCCAGCTCATGATGGGCAACTCAGGTCTCATGGTAACTTGGTGGCTCATGGTTAAGTGTTCAGTAGCAGACCAAAAGCTATTTCTCAAAAGGAGAGTAGTTATCTGCAGAGGATGCCAGGGCTTTGCTCCAAAATCCTAAGGGTCTGCATTGTTATTTTCCTATAAGGGCCTGCCAAAGGCTCCAGATGGGATGTCTATTTGCCACTGATACTTTCAGTGCTATTGGATCTGCTGGATAATATGGCCCAAGTGGTAGTGCAGCTTGCACAGCAACCTGGACTTGTCACAGAGCTTCTTGTTCTGGTCCCTACTCAAAACTATCAGCTTTTCTGGTCACTCAGTAAGTGGACCGGAATAGCATATCCAAAAGAGGAATATGCTATCTCTACTATCCAAAGAGGCCGACTAAGTACCGTGTCTCTTTTTTGGTTGTAGGAGGGGCCAGATGCAACAGCTTATCCTTCACTTTAGAAGGGATATCTCGACATGCTCCACACTAATGGACACCTAGAAAATTCACCAAGGTGGAAGGCCCCTGAATTTTTAAGTCCAGAGTAATTATTATCTCTTGCTCACCAGGTCCAATCAGCATAATATCATCAATATAATGGACTAGTGTGATGCCTTCTGGGAGGGAGAGATGATGAAGTTCCCTGCAGACAATATTATGACACAGGACTAAAGAGCCTATATACCACTGAGTTAGGACAGTGAAGGTACATTGCTGTCCTTTCCAGCTGAAAGAAAACTGCTTATGATGGTCCTTACTAATAGCAATTGAGAAAAAAGCATTTGCCAGATCAATAGCTGCATATCAGGTACCAGCGGATTTGCTCAAGCAATGATACCACATCTGGAACAGCAGCTGCAATTGGAATCATTATCTGGTTACGTTTACGATAATCCACTGTCACCCTCCAAGATCCATCTGTTTTCTGCACAGGCCAAGTAGAATTGAATGGGGATATGGTGTGAATCACCACCCCTGTATCCTTCAGATCCTTGATGGTGGCACTGATCTCTGCAATTCCTCCAGGAATCCGGTATTGTTTTTGATTTACAATTTTGCTAGCTAGGGGCAATTTGAGGGGCTTCCACTTGGCCTTTCCTACCATAATAGCCCTCACTCCACAAATCAGGGATCCAATGTGGGGATTCTGCCAGTTGATGAGTATGCCTATTCCAGTTATGCATTGTGGAACTGGGGAAATAACCACAGAATAGGTCTGGGTACCCACTGGACCCACTGTGAGAGGGGACCTGAACTAAACCTCCACTGATCACCTGACACCCATTAACCCCTACTTTGACTGGTAGACCACAGTAATGTTTTGGGTCTCCTGGAATTAATGTCACTTCTGAGCCAATGTCTAATCCCCAAAATGTCTAATCATTTTCTTTTCCAGAATGCACTACTAACCTGGTAAGAGGTTATAGGTCTCTTTGGGGAAAGCAGGAAAGAAGAGTAACAGAATAAATTTTTGGCAGTGTAACAGGATCCTCCCCCAAAGGGATCTGGCCTTTCCCTCATTCAAGAGGGTCAGGGTCTGTAAACTGTCTCAAGTCTGGAAATTGATTATACGGCCATGACTCTCTGTTTCTGTAATTCAAGTTAGGGTTCTGCTTATACAGATCAAGTAGAAATTTAGTAGGCTTCCCATCTATTTAACTTCTAGGTACCCCATGATCTATTAGCAAACACCATAGGACTATGTGATGCAGACTATTCTGATTGCTGCTGTGAGTCTTCTTTTCATTGTGGGAGCCATGCCCACCTTGTCTTTGGTGATTAAGTGCAGCTACTTGGCTTCTGGCAGCCTGGGATTCGATCATCCCCATAGTGTTTAAGGATTCTAGTTCCATGAAAGCAGTTCCCACAGTAATATTTGACCTACAGAGAAGAGCAACTACAGAGTTCTTCAAGGAAGACAGAGTTAGTCTCACAAATTTATTTCTCACAGTCCTGGTGAAAGGTGTGTCCTCTGGACATTCCTAGGGTGGATGGGCAGCTCTTAAATGGTATATCTATATCCACTCTTGCATTCCAATCTCTGTAAGCCTGTAGATCCCCTCATCTACAGTATACAAGGGTAAATGGGGCAAATTGACCCCAGACATTATAGGCCATCTTTTGGATCATGTTTCAGCCAGCCATCTGAACCAACTGTTAGAGCCCCTGAGCTACAACAATGAATCCAGAACCTCTGCTTAGTGGGCCCATATCAATAAATTCAGCTTGATCCAACTTTATATTCTTTCCACCATTATCCCACACCCTTAATATCCATTCCTACACAAATCCCCCTGATTTCTTTCTATATAAATTGGGAAATCTCATGCAGTTCTTAGAGTAGACTATACTTCATCATGGGTCACATGTTGTACTTCACCTTTGGGGGCTTGCTGTGACTTTAGTTATAGGTCTGGAAGAGAAGATGGGTATTGAGAATGGGCAAGGAGAAGAATTAGAAGTATCTTGCAAGCCAATTACCTCAGGGCATTCCCTTGCAATTTCATCTGGTGAGACATGATTAATCTCTTCAGGTAGGGGGGTTTGATGGCAGACTCTTCAGGGCAGGGTGGAGGTTGAGACTCCTTCAAGCAGGCTGGAGATTGGGTAGTGAAGGCTTGAGGTTGGGTGTACCCTCCTCAGGGTGGGGAGGAGGTCAGGACTCCTTAGGGCAGGCTGGAGGTTGGGTCGTGCTAGCTTGGCATTGGATGGTCTCCTCAGGGAAGATCATTACAGATTTACCTGCCAAATCCTCAGCAGAATATAGGTTTCAATGTTCCCACTACTATCATCATCAATCCATATGTCTCTATCCCAATCCTCAGGATTCCACTCCTTTCCAATCAATGCCCTCACTTTAACAGCAGACATCCTGCAAGGTTGAGATTTTAGTTTCTGTTGTAACTATGCAACTCATACAATGAGACTCTGTGTCTGGTTTTCAGAGATCTCAAGTCTGAGGCTGCACAAAACAAAATTATCTTTCAGTGCACACATAGAAACTTACACATCATTCACGTAGCACTTAAGTTGCAAATTTGAAGTCTTCAGCTCACCCCTTTCTTTCGTAACTGCATCCAGCATATATAGGAACAGACAGCCAACATCGTTGTACCTTTTAACTCCACAAAACTCTGTTAAGGTATTAAAAACACCCTCACCCAGATCCTTGTCTCTTATAAGCATGGAAGTAGTCATATCCAGTGGTGATATTTTGCATAGCTCTATTGCCAACTCATACCATGGACTGTCAGTGGCCTCTTGATTATTGGAAACAGAGTCATTAGTACCCTTGAAACTAATCAGAGAGCCAGGTGCAAAAATCCCAGAACCAATTCAGAAATCCCATTTTTAATATTCTCTTTCTCAAGAACCATTCCCAGTACCAAGCTGTATTAGTCAGGGTTCTCTAGGAAAATAGAGCCAATAGGAAATATCTGTAAATAGTGTAAGACCTTATAAAATTGTCTCACACAACCATGGGGATGCACAAGTCCAAATTCATAGGGCAGGCTACAAGCCAAGGACTCAGATTAAGGTCCTTGTTGAATTCCCCAGGAGACTCTGGCTATCTGAAGTAGAGATGGGGATGGGGATTCTCTCTGGATGCAGAAATCACTTCTCTGAATGCAGAAATCACTTCTCCTATCAAGGCCTTCAAATGATTGGATGTCACTCACTGCTGATGGCAATCTTCTCAGTTGATTTTAGATGTAACCAGCAATCTATGAAATCAACTCACTGATGGTTAAAGTCCATGAAGTGTCTTTGTATCACAATTAGCTCCAGTGCTTGCTTGACCAAACAACTGGGTGTCATTACCTGGCCACCATTAACCTACCCATCACATCCTGAATCACCATGTCTTCTGTGCCCTTTGCAAGTGATACTCAAAACTGTCAATTCCTTCATTTTCTTCTGGAGCAGGAAAATGCACCTGGGGCTCATATATTCCCTCATCAAATATTTCCTGTGCACCTACAATCTGCTGACCCCTCTCCTTGGTGCAGGGATAGAGCTGGTGAATGCTTGCCCTTAAACCACCAGAATGGACACTGAACCTACAAAGTAAGCATTTTTGTAGCAGACATGTGTGCAAGTTGCTTTGGAAGCCCAGGAGAAGAAACCATCTGCTTTCTCTGAGCAGAAGATCGGAAGGGGACATCCAAGAAGGACTCACAGAGGAGGGAATGCTGAGGTGGGGTGGTTTTTTTTTTTTTTAATTCAGGTTAAATTCACTTAACATAAAAGTAACCATTTTAATGTTTATATTCCAGTGGGATTTAGTACATTCACGATGTTGTGCAATCACTATGTACATCAAGTTCCAAGTCATTGTCATTACTACAAAATAAAAGTCCATACCCATTAAACAGTGAAGCAGTTTCCCTGGCAATCGCCAATCTGCTTTTGGTTTTTATGGATTTACCTATTCCAGATATTTCATTAAAATGAAATCATACAATATGTGGCCTTTTGTGACTGTCCTCTTTCTCTTAGCGTACTGTTTTCTAGGTTCATTCACATTGTAGTATTCCATTCCTTTTTATGGCTGAATAATATTTCATTGTAATGATATCCCACATTTTTTTATCCATTCATCAGTTGATGTACAAGTGAGTTGTTTGAGTTATACATTAACTATGTTTACCTTTTTGAAGAACTGCCAGCATGCTCTCCACAGCAGCTGCTCCATTTCGCATTCCTGCCAGCAACGTACAAGGGTTCCAGTTTCTCCACATCTTTGCCAACACTTGTTATTTTCTTTCTTTTTTTGGAGGGGAGGGGGAAGTGGTATCTTATTGTGGTTGGAGGTGGGCTATGAAGGATCAGATGTTGGCATTTGAGGGAGGAGAGAAGAAATATCAAAGAGGAAGCTGTGAGGTAAGAGAGAAACCCTGGCATATTTGGGGCAAGTATAATTAACATATTTCAAAATGAAAAGGGGAGGGAAAGCAGGAAGGGCAGAGGTAAGAGATAAGTTGGAAGAGGCAATCAGGGGCCATGTAACCAAAGGTCACGGCATGCTAAGGCAGGGTTTTGGCCTTGATCCTATCCCCAGCAAGTTTCCCTGGGCCCACTGAGTGAAAGCGTTCCTTTTGAGAAATGTCCCATTGACTACAATGTCTTGATGGCTTGAAGGGAAGCCAGATGATGGTCAAAGCACATTTGGGATCCCAATGCATTCAGTGTGGATGAGAAATGGTGAGGGCCAGAAGAAGGGCAGTGGAGGCGAGCTGGAAGGAAACTTCTGAATGGAAAGCTGTGCTGGAATGGCTGTGCTATGACTCCTATAGCCAGATCCCAACTCCATCAAACAGGCACATCACTAGAGCCATAAATTACAAATTAATCTTGAAGAAAGAAGAGGGAGGAAAGCGTTGCATTTGAGTTCTTCACCCGCCCTGTGTGTATTTGATGACTCTGGGTTTCCTGGGCAAAAGTCAATGAAACAATTAAGTCTCTGCCATTTTTTCTCATCCTGATCTCAAACAGTGTTAAAAAGGCTTGCGCTACACTTTTCACACCCAGGCGTGTTAATAATTCATGCAGTTGCCTTCTTCAGTTCTTTTGTCTTTGCAGCTTTAACCCAGTGGAAATGTGGAAGGCTTCTTTTGGCTTTCTGAATCCTCCCTCCTCCTTATAGACATGAAAACAGCTGCTTCTTTAACGTCAATGATTTGGAGCAGGTAAAATCCTATTTACCTGCCACCACAAGAGACTGGAAATTGATCTTTGCTAATTTCATTGCTTCTTTGTAACTAAGTCACAGTTTCAGCAGGATTGTTTTGCCCAGGGTCACTGTGGCTAAGCTAGAGGAGAAGGGGCATCTGCTGTGACTCAGTGTGCTCCATGGGCCAGTAGCATCAGCTTCACCCTAGGAAAGGGCCTCTCCACTGTTGACATGTGGGGCTGGGAAAGTCTTTGTTTAGGGGGACTGTCTAGCAGCAATCGTGGCCTCTACCCACTAACTGCCAGGACCACCCCTCTCCCAAGTGTGATGACCCAAACTGTCTCCAGACATGGGCAAATGTCCCCTGGGAGGGCAGGGGGATGCGGAGGGTTATCCCAAGTTGAGAACCACTGCCCCAGACCTCATTAGAAATGCACTCTCCAGCCTCACCGAAGAACTAATGCATCATGAATCAGTATCTGCATTTTAATAAGATCCCCGGGTGATTCAGAGATACATTAAATAAAATGTAGCTGCACTGGGCTAGAGTACCCTTTCCCAAACTCGGGATCACCTAGGATGCTCTACTCATGCCTGACCGCCTCCGCCCTGATTTTCTAATTTAACTGGTATGGGATACAAGCGGGCCACTGGGCTTTTCAAAATCTCCCCAGGTGATTCAATGCTGCAAAATTTAAAACCACCACTGTTCACAGTTTAGCATTAATCCTTACATTTTGCCGATGAGGAAACTGAGGCACAGAAGGGTCTAGGTACTTGCCCATCTAGCAGTCACCATAAGTTTCCATGATTAAGTATCCCAGCAAACACTCTCCTAATCCTTTCTAGAACTTCTAGTGCTTTCTAGTACTCCTGATGACTGTGATAATCATTAGTTTAATTTCTCCCCTCCAGATTAGAGGCTAAGGTCTCTAGGGCCAGAATCATGTCTGTCTAGCTTATCTTGTCCATGTGTCTGTCCCATGCTTATCATCATCTAGCACACAGCCAACAAGCAATGTCGGAGGACATGAATGGATGAACACAACAGACAACAGAATAAAGAACTGGCCCTACAACTGTCCAGGGTCAAAGCCCTGTCCTCTACACACCCAAGGAAGGCAGAAGAAACTCACGGGTGTCTGCCCGCGGCTTAGTGCAGCTGGAAGCTCCCCCTGCCTGCTCACTGAGCAGCTTCCAGGCTCCACGCCCGCGAGCAGCAAGCACGAGCCACCTCCAAGCCTCCCATCTTCCTGTAGGGCCAGGCCTACCCCATCTTTTCATAGATAAGGAAACCGTGGCTCAGAGTAGCCATGACCTGCAAATTCTCTCCTAGCTCTTAGGTGGTGGGGTCGGAAATGAGAGGGGCCCTGTGACCCCAGCCACATGGAAAGCCCCACACGGAAGGGACTCTCCTGGGTTCTCCCGGGTCAAGGAGGGACTTTGTAGATCATGGCCCAGCTACTTTTCCAGCCTCAGTTTTCACTTTTCCCCTCCCTCCCCACCGGTTCTGCGCCTGGAGAACCCTCCGTCTGCCCAGCCACACTGAGCTCCTTTGGCTTCCTCCAAGGTGCCGGGCTCTCCCTTGCCACGGATACTCTGCACTTACTCTCCAGTGGCCCGTGTCACTCTCTCTCAGTACATTCCTGTCCCTTTCTTGGGCCTGAGCTCACATGTCAACTCCTACAGGAAGCGTTCCCAGACCACTCCTCACCAGGGAGGGCCTGCCCTGGGTTCCTATAGCACGCTGACTTCTCCCGTTGCACTCACAACAGGGCCTGATGGTGAATCCTTGTTTAATTGTCATCCCTACAGTACAGTGAGCTTTGGGAGAGCAGTGCCTATGTCCACAGGCCTCACCCGGTATTCCCATTCCTAACATAATTCCTGGCACAAAGCTTATGCTTAGTAAATATTTACTCAAGGAATCAATAACGCAAACACCACTCGTGGCATGCAAGCCAAGACTTGGGCTTATGTGCTCCCTTTCAGCCAGCTCCAAGACTGGAATTAGAATTAGAGTAAAGGGGGGAGAGGGAGGGAGAGGAAGGAATTTCTTTCTGTTTGGCTATTTGGAAAGTCACGTTGTTTGTCAAGTGAACACAAAAGAATCAGTTGTCGGATAGACTAATGCCTCTTTAGGAGCCTCGTCCCTTCTCAGATCTCCTGGTCACAACCTGAACGATGCAAAGGAAAAAGAGACCCGGCTTAGCAGCAACCGAGCCCGAGAGAAGCAGGTCCACCCCAGAGCAGGGAGTCAAGCGCCAACGCCAGCCACACTACCAACTTTTACAAGGAAGGCCCCACCCAAGACTGGCTTTCTGCCCAGGCCAGTAAACTGGGGATTAAGGGCTTTGCAGGACAAGTGAATGCAAATATTTACATGATTAAAATTTAGCAAATCAGGATGTGCAGTCTCCTGGGCCAACTCTGGGTTACAAGGGCCGCATGCGTGGCTGCGGATTTCTGTTGGTGGCTCGGCAGCCAGAGCAAGGAGAAGATCTGGGGGTCTCTACCTCCCTCAACCTCCCAAGACCACCTTCAAATACCTTAGATTTTGGACGTCCAGCTTGAGCAGGAGAAAGCTTTGGGAAATGGCCATAATCCTCCCAAACCGGAAGGTCCTCCTTCCTTGGAAGAAGACTGTGCCGGGTTCTAGAGCGTCTACAAGGAGCCCGACTCTGAGGATAAGGAAGGGGCTCCAGGCAGAAGGTACAGTGTAAATAAAATAGTCTATTACCTGCAGGATAAAAACAGTGAGCCAATGCTTAGGCCACACTGAAGAGGACTTTTAAAAGTGATGATGAGGATGACGCGGTAAATCTGCATTCAGCCTTGGGGTTAGGTAAATGGTGCCTTTGGTATGAGTCTGACCCAGTTCAGGCTCACTAGCTGTCAGCCAGATGTCAGCTCATTTGATTCTCACTAAACCCCCTGAAGGACCAGCACGAACACCACACAGCAGAAGGAAAATCAAAGTAAAACAAACCGGTGATGAGGAAAGCAACTAGGAGCTGGCCTAGGATGCCCTGGACCATCTAACTCTCAGTCCAAGCTCCTGCCCAGCTCATCCCAGCAAGCTGGGGAGACAGAACTCTCAATAAAGGCAGAGAGGGGCCGGGGATGAGCTGGGGCCAAGCAGCATGGAGCATACAGGAAGCGCTTTATGGAGACTTTGCTGGCAGTGGGGGGCAAACAGGAGGAAGGGACACAGGAGGCTGGGAGAAAGAGCATTTCCCAGTCCAAGGAGGTAAAGGTCTTAGAGAAAGGTGAAGACAGGGCGAACAGAAAGGAAGGGGAGATTTGGGGCATAAATCAATAGGAGGTGGGATCGAGAGACAAAATAAAAAGGGAAGAATTAAAATCTCCACCTACGATGAGGAGACATTTCCATGTGGCTTTATGGAGGAAGAAGTTGCAACGAGATGGCTGCACAGAATTTTCTACGCAATAAGAAGTGTGGAGACTTCAAGGGCCACGCCCTGCTGCCTTTTTGTCAACCCCATCCCTCCCACCTACCTCTCCTTCAGCACTGAAGCAGTCCAAGTGCCCACAGACTTGGCACGAGGCCTTCGTTTCCCTCCAGTGAGCCCACTCCACAAGCCCATCTCCTCCCAGTCCTAGTCAGCAGGTTACACTCTCTACCACCCTCACCAGACTGCATCCTAATCTCTCAGGACCATTTTCTGAAAGTGCCCTGACTCTCTAGTTTGGGGATATCAAATGGGTTTCGTCTTCGGAACCAGCTCTAACTGGCGGCTGTGGCCGTTCAGAACGGTGGTGGAGAGGGGCCTCTGAGGCTGACTGCTGAGAAAGGAGAACTGATGTTGCCTGTGGAATTGTGAAGCCAGGGTTCACGCTCCCCAGTCTGTTCGCTCCCCCCACGTGCTCAGCCCTGCATTCTGCCTCTGGCTGCCTCCCTGGCCCAGCTCAGCGCCATGTGCCCTCCCAGCTCTTCACATCTTTTACCACCCCCCATAGCATTCTTAGACCCTGTAACTCTCCCAGCTGGCAAGCTCCGTGACTTCAGAGCAGTGCTCACGGCAACTGACATTGGGCAGCCACGGACCCTATGTCTTCTCCAAAGGTGGCCGCTGTACCCTGACATCATGAGTGTAAGGAAGAAAGCCAGCCCTGGGGTGTCAGGGGTGGATCTCAGGGTGCATGACATTCTGCTCTCTCGTTACCTCCCAGCACCGGAGGCAATGGCTGCAGCACTGGCACAAGAGCTCGGTCTCACTGCATCCTCATTCTGTCCCAGTGCAGAACCGTCAAGGCCTGACACTTCCAAGGCAGCGATTGTTTGGGATGCCGTGCCAGCCAGAAGCTCTCGCTCTTTGACTCGCTCTGTGAGCCCCACTGGCTTTTAGAATTTTTCCCCCAATTGGGGGGCTTAGATCTTTTGAAAGCCAGCACTGCACAAAGCAGGAGTGTGTGGGTGAACCCCCCTGATTAGTGCTCAGCACGTTGCCAGGGATGAGCCTAGAGAGGCTGATTTGACAACACCCCTGCGGAACCCAGCAGCATGCCACAACCTGCAGACTGCCACAGCTGGGGTGACTCCTCTGCACTACCATCCTGAGCAGGGCTTAGCAGGCTGAAAAGCAGAGCGAGCTGGAAAGGCAGGCATCTGAAAACGTGCGCTCTCCTCTCCGACCCCCTGCCCTAGCTCAGCCTTCCACACCCCTCCTGTGGACTACCCCTGTCCTCTCATGCTGTCCACACCCCCACCCTGGAGTCAGAGCCATCGTCCCCAAAGGGGAGCTGACATCCTTAAAATCCCCCAGTGGCTCTGACTTCTACAGCAGGCTTTTACCCTAGTCTAGGCACCCCCAGCCCTCAGTACCCTCTAACCCAGGGGCCAGCAAAGGGCCAGGAAGGAGAGATTTGAGGACCACCATGCAGTCTCTGCTGCCAACACTCAGTTCTTCCCTTGTAAGGCAAAAGCGGCCATACAGCTCTGTAATGAACGGGCAGGGCCGTGTTCTAATAAAACTTTATAAAAACAGACAGCAGTCTGGATTTGCCTTGTGGGCTCTAGTTTTGTGGCCCCTGCTCTAAACTCTCTCAACCTACATGAAAACTGTTGTGCAGTTGTGGGTTTCTTTGGGGAAGTGTCCATGGTCCCCTGAATGCCAATGCTCTGAGATGGCCTCGCCTTAGCTCCTTCATAGGCTGTGCAGGAGACTTTTGATTTTAGGACGTCCTGGGCTCCCCTCACTGCCTCCCCACCCCCCATCTTTGCACAGGCTCAGCATGGACTGCCTGTTCCACCTGGGGTGGTTGTTCCTTCAGTAAACACCTTCCTCCCTACTTTGAATGGTCACTGGCATTGCTGCCCTGTGGACCTAAATGCCTAGAGGAGGAAGGAAAAGAGATGAGCTGGAATTGCACTTGTAACAACGATGAGAAATGCAGTGGAAGAAGAGGTACTGTGAGCATAGGGTGCTCAGATGTCCCGGTTTGCCTGGTTCTGGGGGGGGGTGCCCAGGACACGCAACTTTTAGTGCTAAAACCACATACGCCCCCAGCAAAAGGGGACGAGCTGGCTGCCCTGGGTGAGGGTGGATAGCAGGTGCCCTAAATGAGACTGGGGCTCAGGGAGGCCTATCGCAAGAGATGGACCTTCTGGAATTCTTGCTCTCCTCTTTCCAGCCCCCTCCACCCCTTGGCCTCTAAGCGCCATGCTTTCCCCTGCTCTCTCCATTCCTTTTATAGATCAGCTCAGCTTCTCTCTCAGCAGGTCAAAATCTTTCCTCTACAAAGACAGAACATAGGTATTTTGTGTCCTGTCATAATTGAAGGCTTTTGTTTTGTTTCCTTTTTGAGGATTTTACTTTTTTCTTTTTGTATAAAGTAATTAACACAGAGGAAAATTAGGAAGTGTGTGAAAGCGTGAAGAAGCAGGGAGAAAAGACAACAAGACTCAGCTCCATGTCACAATCATTAATATAATCCTAGGATATTCTCCAGTCTCATTTTCCTGTGTGGGCTGAGATCACACACCTATTGTAAATCCTGCTGCAATAAACTTCTTAGGGCATAATTCTTTTTATGTTTGTAATTGTAGCAATGATTTTTTTTAATGCAACTGCCTAAATTATATAAAAGGACCATGTCTGATGCAGTCTCATTCTTCCCTCTCCTGGTGGGGTTAGAACAGCTATTTCTCTTACTGGTCATGCCACTGCCTGCTGGTTTTAGATGAGGGCACCAGGCCTGTTTGGACAAGAAGGAAATATTCCAAGACATTAGCACCAGAGGACTCCTTCAGTACCTGTATTTGCTCAGCCCCAAATTGAGTAAAATGACCTGGCAAGGGATTGTTTTATCTACTCATTTGAGCCACATGGAATTGCCATTTTAGTAGCACAAAGTATTGACAATTTTATATGGTTCAACTTCTATATATCCAGTGTTAATTGTTAACACTTAACTTTAAACATTTAATAATTCCCTGAGAGAAAGCTGCATGTTGATGCTGCACATCTGATGTGCTATCCTGAGATCCACCCAGTCCTCCCCCTCAGCCATGATTTCCTCAGCAATGGAGGCAGCACTCTGCCACCAGGCTGCGTGAAAACGTGCAGGCAGAGCATCCCATCCTCCCGGGCCGGTAGATAGGCACATGCTCACCCAAAGGTAGTCCCTGAAACAGAGTTAAGAACCCCCAGGTCGTGGATTTGCATGTGGGCTAATCGCTCACAAGGCTTACTAACCTCCACCCCACCCCAGTTCAGGAGCATCGTGAACCCCAAGTGATTTAAATCATTCTCTCCTTTATACAAACTTGAAGTGGCTTCTCCAGTCAAGCCAACTGGTGCTTCTGTTTGCAGGTGAACCATACCCTGCCTTTATGTTGACATATGGTCTCCAAATGGTCCAGGCACTAATGCCAAGAGAGAGATTCAGATTTCTAGGCATGTAATCGAATGCATGTGAATTTAGAAGTGGAGGGAGGCTGGTTCATCTGGAGTAAGAGCACTCTCCACACTAGGGTCTCATGAATCTGCCCCCTGTACCCACAAACCAGCTCTGGCATCCAGATACTAAGCAGGCGAGATACTGAGCCTCACCGTTTTCAATGTGCATCTTATTTTTTTAAATGAAGCTTTGGCTTACAGCACAAAAGTCTTTAAAGATCCTCTCAGAGTCTCAGGACAAGTGCAAAGATGTTCCATGGAGTTGTATTAAAAGTGAATACTGAGAGTTAAAAAGCTCTTTCCCAGCATGACCACTTACTTCAAAATGGGTGAATCCTTCTCTCTCGACATAATAGATGGGTTTCCGCCACCTCAGCCCTTTGGGAAAATAAGCACCCCGGAAGCCCCCTTGCAGCTTTTATTGTGAATCGGGTGTAAAAATCGGATGGCACTCTCCTTACCGCTTTCTGAAAACCTGCTGATTTATGAAAGCTGAGAGAGATTGCATTGCAAGGTTCAAATCAATGGCAAAGAGCTGCCTCTCCCTTTCTTGGGCTCCCCATAATACCTTGTAGAACTCAAAGAATGGTACTGATGCTAAAAATGGAAAAATAAATAGTTCTGAGAGGGTGTTTGAGAAAAACTAGCCATTTTCTCAACAGTGAAGAAATTAGAAGAGCTGAGAATAGGAAAGTCGGAAAGTAAAAGAAGAGATTATAGTAAAAGTTAAGTGTCACCTGTTCTAAGTTATATGGTCCTGGGTGAGTAAAGTAGACATACCAGGCCTAAGGCAAGGCTGCCACATGCTTGCTAATAATCATTCTTTTTTTTCTATTCTAGCAAGTGCCACTCTGCTAAAAGACTATTTTCCCAGCCTCCTGTGAAGCTGGATGTGGCCATGTGAAGTGAGGTATTAGTAGAAATGTTGTAGAAAATCTTTTTTAAATGACCTTTAGGGAGAATGGGGTATTCCCTTCTATTTCTACCTTATGGCCTAGAATGCATATACAATGGCTGGAGCTTAAGCCATCATTTGGGACCAAGAGGCAGCATGCTAAAAAGATGAGAGGGGGGAGGGAGGAAGGGGAAGAGGGGGAGAGAGAGAGAGCGTGAGTGTGTGTGAGTGTGAGTGTGAGTGTGTGTGTGTGTCAGAGTCTGTGTCCCTGATGATTTCATGAAACTGCCTTACCAGCCTTGGACTGCCTACCTCTGGTTATCCTTTATACTTGTGAGATTAAAACCCTGTTTATTTAAATCACAGTAATAGTGTTTCTCTTCTATAAAGCCAAACTTAATCATAATGATACAAGTATCAAATTCAAGGTACGCTGTGAGACTCACAAGAACAAGGGCAAATTGCCCAGAAAGAATACAATATTACTCTCTCATTTTCTACCACACACACATACTACTTAAAAGTGCAAGTGTTCACCAAAGTTCTGGGAGCGGATGTAGCTCAAGTCGTTAAGCATCTGCTTCCCATATACGAGGTCCCGGGTTTGATCTGCTACCTCCTAAAAAAAATTTTTTTTTAAAGTTCACTTTAAGTAAATGAGAGAAAAATAAGGAATTTTGTCTTACTCTGCAGGAAGACTCAAAGAACAAAGGTTACAATTATATAAAAGGGAATTGGGGCCTTTTTGATGTATACAGCATTCTAATTAGTATGAGTTTAAATTTTGAATTTAACCTATTAGATCATCATGGCACCTAATCTAGGAGATACTGAACTCCCCACATGACTTCTATACTTGAATGTCATTCAAGGCCAAAACAAAACTCTTGATTTTCTTTTTAAACCTGCCTCTCTCGATCCAGGGATCATCATCCCAGGAAATGGCACTGCCATCTCCCCAGTCATCTGGGCCCACCTCACAGGAGTCATCCTTGTCCACTCTCCTCCCTCCCCGCCATCCCGACTCATTGGCAAGCCCTGTTGAGGTCACCTCAGGGGCCCCACCCGAGTCCATGCTGCCCTCCCCACTGCAGTCTGACACCAGCCACCAATGCCTCGCACATCATCAGCTACCAGTTTCCTGCTTGGTGCACTTGCATTTTGTCTGGCTCACCCAAGAAGCCAGAATGGTCCTTTAAAAACTATCAGATCATGTCAAGCATCTGATTAAAACCCAGTTTAGTATAAAATCCTCACGGAACTTGTCAGTGTTTCCTCCTGCCTCTTTCCCCCTGGGTTCCTCAGCTCCAGGCACATGGATTTATGTCTGCCCTTTAAATACACTCAGCTTGTTCCTGCCTCAGGACTTTCATATCTGCCATTCCCCTTTCCTGAAAAAGCTCTCCGCCTATGCCTCTGAGTGGTGTCCTTCCCGATATTTGGATTCCAGTGGACTGTCACCTCCTCTGGGAAGCCTTCCCTGACCACCCTCTCTCAAGGCTCCGCCAGTCTCTATCACCATACCACATATGAACACCTAACATGGTAGCATGTTTATTTGCCTGAAACCCACCCTGGGCTGCAGGTGCACAGGTGTCAGGACCCTGTACATCGTGTTCATTGCTATAGCCCCAGGGCTTAGCACATAGTAGGTTCTCAAAATTATTTCTTAAATGAGTGGATTAACTGGTCATATCAATCAAAATATTGAAATCAGTGGGTTTCTTCTGACTGCTACTAAAGTCAATGTTATTAATATGAATCCAAACTAGACCCAAATAAAATGGCTAATAGGAATCCGTCAGCTGTTCCAGACTTCAATGGACCACCGCCCTCTACTCCACACTACACCGCCTCACCCCACCCCATGGCTTCCCCTGAGAGCTCACAGCCATTTTTTAGCTAAACAAGCTAAGGGGCTGAAGTGCTTATCAATAGCAGGTGGGGGAATTTAGAGAGTAATGAAAATATTCCTTTGTTTATGTTCACACCTCTTCCCTCTCTTTCTACTGGCAAATGATTAGGATTGTTAAGAGATTATTGAGCCACTTTAACCATCTACAGTTGACAGACAAAGGTTTTCTCTAATTAAACATGCAATTCCTAATACAAGTCAGGGAAGGGAAGATGTTTCACTTTCCCTTTTAGGCAGCCATAATTGAGATAAGTATTTCACCACCTTCTTTGGTCCTGGCCTGCGAACATGCCAACACTCTACATCTTAGGGCACCCCATCTACTCAGCATACCCCAGACACTAGGTCTTTTAAGCATTACAAATAGAAGCAGTGTAAAGAAAAAGCTTGACTCAAAGCTTGACAGGGTCGAATAATCAAAATGTGTTGATACTTTTATTGAACAGGAAAACTGAGTTAAATAGCAATTAAGTTAATAAACCAATTCTCATTTTCTTCCCTGAATCAAAACACCCCAGACTAATTTTATCATTGTAATTCACTGCTCATCAACATTTTTAGACAGTGTTTATACCAAAGCAAATACATCAATGTGGCTTAATAATTGGGAGATCACGTGTTCAGGAGCCAGAGCGAGCCAGGTTCAAATCCCAGCTGAACTCCTTGTAAGCCACTTAGCTTTAGGTAAATAATCCAAACTACCCTGATCATCCATTTTCTCATCTCGTGAAAGAGGGATGAGAAACAACCCCACGTTCGCCTGTATTCAAAGTGTTAAAATGAGATGTTACCAGGCCTAAGACACTTTGCCCCAGTGTGGCCCTACACAGGCTCACAACAGACATCAGCTCCCTTCTGCCTTAGTTTTCCAGGCTGGTAGGACAAATATCACACAATGAGTCAGCTCAAACAACAAGAATTTATTGACTCACGGCTTTGGGGGCCAGAAATCCAAATCAAGGCCCTGGCTGGCAGTGTTTCTGGGCTGGTCGGTAGCCCTTGGGCACTGAGACTTTCCATCACGTGGTGATGTCCTCTCCTGCTAACTTCCAGTTTCTGGCTCCTCCCAATGGCTTCCTCTAACTATGCCTGAATTTCTTCTGCTCGTAAAGGACTTCAGAAATCTGCATTAAGGTCCACCTCATTGGGCCATACCTTAACTAAAACTACCATCTTCAAAGGTTCCTATTTACAAAGGGTTCAAATCTACAGGAAGGCAGATTAAGGTCAAGAACTTATTTTTATTCTGGGGCAGACAACTCAATCTACCACACCCCTTTTCAGACTTATTAAGCCTCAAGTCAAGCCTTTATTGGCAAGTATGATAATTTAACAATTTTTAGATGGCAAGATTCACTTGCAAATGGTCCTCCAGGCTCAGCTTGTAGAGGGACATGCCGTGACCACTTGATGTGAACATTCTCCCGGAATGCTCTCCCATCACCTGTTTATTTCCAGCAGGGCACTTAGGTGCAATCAGAAACAAGCTTTTTCATGTAGGCTTGCTTGCTTAACATCTGTCTGCCCACCAGGGATCTTACCTGGCTCCCTGATGCCAGCTGTGAATAGCTCCCAACAAGTATCTGATGAATAAGCAAGCAAACTTGTTGATTGGGTTTCCCCTTCAAGGGCAATGAGAATTTGGTTGCAAGTGGTTTATTCGGGAAGTGATTTCAGGGAAAAACAGTAGCAAAGTGAGACAGGGAAGAGAAGGGGAAAGGGTGCATTCTCAAGCAAGTCATCACTCTGGGCCACTGGGGTCCTGCTGGGGACTGCTCAGAAAGAGGAGAATACTCAACACCCCACCCCCAGCCCATCCTGGAGGAGGTGGCAGCCTATATTTATCCACGAGAGTTATTGATTGAGGACTTCTCCCAGGGGATATTAATTCTCCCAAATTTCCTGCCTGCTCCAAAATGTAGGCAGAGTGGGCTCCAGCAGCTGGAGAAAGCACTCTAAGAATCACAGGTGTGGGCAGCTGGAAATCAGTCACGGTGAGCATCGAGGTGCTCAGCTGCAAGGGAGAAAGTGACAGTGACCATGGCGGCTGAAACAAAACTCAGGGCCCACAGTGCAGCATCGAAAATCAAGACCATTCCCCCAACTCCAGCACCACACCCTCAAAGCATGCCCTACATACCCAGCAGCTTACTCTCCTTTCTTCTCAAATGACACGTTAAGCAAAGCATGACCAAAGAAAAAACTCATTTCTGTTCACCATTAAAGAGCAAGAGTTACCACCAATGGGAATTTAAATCCTACTCCTAACATATCTATGCAAACATATTGGGATCCCCCACCCCAACAGTTGCCTGAGGAATGGCTCTTGCTTGGGATTTGATATGGATTTGAAATAACCAATAACACACTAACAAGGTTTATGCTGCAAATTATTCTCTACAAAGTGCTATTAAAAATCAGTGATGAGTGAAAATAGCCTTCACAATTTCATGTCAACATTCAAATCCTAGATTGAGTTTCTATTCTCCAGTTTCATTCAAATAATTATGCTCCCTGGATTAAATGATATTTTTTAATTTGATCGCATCACATAGCCATATGTTTATTTTATTTGGATGAGGGAGAAAGGTACTTTAATTCCTTATAATAAGAGCTTTCGTGAAAGCTAGAGCTTCAGTGACATGGCAGTAATCGAAACTGAATTCTATACAAGAGATAAATTATATTGCCTTCCAAATTAATTTGCAAATGGACACAATACTAATAAAATGCAGGCAAGGCTGTGATTTCCCTTTTGCAAAAGTCTGGCTCCTCTAAAACCAAGAAAAGCAAACTAGCTGAGGAGAACAACGTCAGAAGCACGTTCCATGCCAGAACGCCCAACTTCAGCTCCAGATGTATTGGGCAAGCTGTGGATACTGGGGCATGACAAATATGGAGGAAATCTGCCTCTGCTTCTTGTCTTCTGTGTCCTTATGCTCTGTGCCTGACGCTGGACAAGGCCAGCATCCAGCCCCAGAAAAGAGAATGAAGAAAGGATGTCGCTTAGGACATGGTTGCAATCCCAGAAGCTCCCTAACTTCTTTAGGAAGGCCTTTGAGACTGACCCCACCCCAAGTGGCTAAACCTTATTTTTAACACCCGCAGCACAGATGTGGGTCTGATGGTCCTTTGAAATCAACTTCAGCTGATGCCTGGGTCCCTCACCAGACATGAGCAGCTTGAAGGCAAGTGCTCAGTGGCTGCATTCATTTCCAATTGCTGCAGTAACAAACTGCCACAAACGTAGTGGCTTAAAATAATACAGATTTATTCCCTGACAGTGCTGGAGGCCAGAGGAGAATGCATCCGTGTGTTTTCCAGGATGCATGCATTACTTGGCTTGTGGCCTCACATCCCTCCAAGCTCTGCCTCTGCCGACCCAGCTCCTTCTCCTTCTCTGACCTTATTGCCTCCTTCTTGTAGGGTCCCCTATGATTACATTAGACCCAGGAGATTCCCCCTGGATAATTAACTTAATCACACCTGCAAAGTCCCTTGTGCCACATAAGGGAACACATTAACAGTTTCTGGGAATGAGGGAGTGGGCATCCCTGGGTGTTGAGCTTTGTCCAGTGCTGATCACACACTAAGCTCAATAAGCTCTCACTCAGACACAGAACTGGATCAGGATCAGGGCACAGCAAACTTTTCCTAAAAAGGGCCAGATTCAGATAGAGACCATCTGGCAAAAAAAAAAAAAAAGCTGTCACAGCTAGTCAATTCTGCTGTCATAATGCGAAAGCAACCACAGACACTATATAAACAAATAAGTGAGGCTGTATTCCAATAAAACTTTATATATAGACACTCACATTTGAATTTCATGTACTTTACATGTGCTCTGAAATATTTTTCTTTTGCTATTTTTTCAACCATTTAAAAACACAAAAAAACATTCTTAACCTGTGGGCTGTACAAAATCAGGTCACGGGCTGGATTTGACCTATGGGCCAAACTTGAACCTTGAACTAGATGACCTTCAAACTCCATTCTAAGAGTCTAGGAGTCCTTGACCAGAAAACAGTTGGGAGGGGGCGGGGTTAGAGAGAGGGAGAAGTCGGGCTTTGGAGACTGGCAAACACAAGTTCACATCCAAATTTCACCCCTTCGATTACTAGGTTCCCTTCAGTGGCTGATAATAACCTTTGTTTTCTCATCATCCAAATGAGCAAAGCATACCGCATATGGAAACTACAAAGCTTAAAATAATTCAATCACACTATACAGCATCTGTGTGGTCTCTGTCACATAGTAGGTGCTCAGTTTATGTTGGATCTCATCCATCTTCATCCACCCCAGAAGGAGGATGTTTTGGGAGCTCCTCATTGGAAGAATTTGGATCTAAACTGATCTGCTTTTATAGGGGCAGTTTCCAATAACCAGAGGAAAATGCCAACACAGGAAGACAGGCTTTCTCCCCTGTAATAGCACAACAGACCATGTGATTTATCCAACGACAAGATGACTAAGACACAGTGGGAACCCTGGTGTGTGTGCACACTGCGCTTGCCTGGCCCCGAGAGCCTGGGATCGATGGAGGAAAGAGCATGTCTGCTGCAGAATCTTCAGACCTTCCCTTCCTACCGTAGGTGGTAGCTGGAGTTCAAGGTCAATCGAGTTGAAACCAGGCTTGGGAAATTCTCAAGACCTTGGGAGCCAAAGAAGGAAGAAGCCAAATGTTCTGTACCTTGCAACATCCCACTCAATTTCCCCATCTCCAGACTCCCCCACCCCACCTAAACAAACGGTTTCCCGCAACATACTCGGCAGCCAACGGAAGCCCACGGTGATAAAACACCAGCTAAGCGCTTACATCATTTTACAATCAAGCATCTCCAAATGTGTTTATCTGATCAGCCCCAAATACTGTCAGAGTGTTGACGTGTGCATTTCTAAATAATTTCAGGATGTCAACCTGAATAGACCCGCAGAATCGGAAAGTTAATTATCTTTGACAACTTTGCCAGCTAATTTCCTATTTATATGTACCAAACCGGGGGCCTCTTTCATCCTCTCTTGTCACAAAGGATTTATCAATCAAATCAAGGCCTAAAATTGTCTGCCAAGGCATTCCTGCTCCCCAACGGGGCGTTTATCTGTTTGAAATCTCACCGACTACCCAATGACAGCAAAGTTGATGTGAAACAGAAGAGGCGCTGCTTCCTCTCTGCAGGGGGCCTCAGCAGCGGCCCCACCGGCCAGTCCTGGACTCCCCACCCCGCACCGAGCCCCCAGCTCAGCTCCCCCACCCTCTCTTCCTCCCGTCTTTATCTGGCTGCAGTTGTCAGCCGGCAACTTCCAAAGCGACACTGGCTTCAGCCCTGGATTTTAGCTGACAGGCCCCACTGGAGCCCAGAGTCTTGTCTGTCCGAGCCAATCCCCTGACCCTCGCTCAGGAAGGCGAACTCTGGGAAACGCAACAGGCAGGCGCTGACAGACGGCTTGATGGTGGAGGTTGGGGTCCCGTTGTCACCCCTTCCATCTGACAGGCACTTGTGTTTAACTGTAATGGCCATTTCCACCGCCGAGTTCCCCGGAACAGGGCTGGAGCTTTACAAGGTTACAGCAGGCAGGCACTGAGCTAGCCAGGGGGTGGGCGAGGGTTGGTTGTTGGTTCCTAATGTTAAATCCCAGCTACCGAAGAGGCAGCAGCCACAACAGGATAATAAGGCTGGCCTGGACCTGCCCACGTCCTGCCCACCCACGGTGAGTCCCAGAGGCCCTGGCTAGGACAAAGTCCCGGGAGGACAGGCAGAAGGTTTTCCAATCACTCATCTGTTCAACACATCTGTGCTGAAGTTCCCTGAGCTGGTTGCCCTGTACGTGCGGCCCTGCCTTTCAGGAACTCTCAATTTAGTGGATGACATTCATTTTGTTGTGTTTGTTGAAGAAACATACATCAAGTACTTTCTATGTACAAGGCACTGTTCTAAATACTAAGGTTACAGCAGTTAAAAAAAAGAAAAAGACCCATTCTTCTAAGACAGGAATTTGCAAACTATGGCCTATGGGCAAAATCTAGCCTGCCACCTATTTCTGTAAGTTGATTTTGTAAATAAAGTTTTATTAAAACACAGTCACACCCATTTATTTGCAGATTATCTATGGCCCTTTCTCCCTACAGCAGCAAGGTTGAATAGCTGCAACAGGTCACATGGCCAAAATAATTTCCTATCTGGCCCTTTACAGAAAAAGTTTACCAGTCCTGTTTTAGTGGGACAAATGTGTGTAATTTCAACACAAGCGGAAACAGAGGTATGTAGAGTCCATAACAACAGTCAGCTGGATGAGGTCTGTTCACAGCTGTTGCCACAGTGTTTGGAACAGTGCTTGGCACAGAATAGGCGCTCTCTAAAAAGTTCTCATTGGCTGGATAAGTGAAGGAAGGAGTGAGCAGATGGGAAGATTCCAGAAGGTTTGATGAAGGGGGTGAGACATAAACTGAATCTTTTGAAGAATAAAAAGGCTTCATCAGAAGGATGAAAGGGTTTCTGGGAGAAGGAAGTTCCCTTGCCACATGTGCAGCAGAGAGGCATGGGCCAGGAGGGCGCTGGTGCACACAGCCCACCAGGTGGGGGCTCAGAGGGAAGAGCAGCAGGAGGCAGGGGAGAGGAGGTGCACGTGAGGCCTCACGTCCTATGCCTGAAGACTGGCAGTGGGCAAGCAGGGCCCCATCCCAGGCCCACCCCTCAGGAGCCCCACATTTTGGAAGTGCTTTCCTTGAAAGACCGCTGCCTTCATTTCCCCCTTGGGGCACATGTTTGGCCCTTTATCCCATGTGTGGAGTCCAACAGATGCACCCGGGAGCTCCAGGACTCATGTCCATGGGGTCTTCCTGGGGTCCCACAGGCCAGGTCCCAGGCCCCGGAGCATGTCTGGCAGATAGATGGCTCCCATCATCCGCCACAGTATTTATTTCACAGGGATGTGTGGGATTGGGCAACCAGAACGGTGCTG
Organism: Tolypeutes matacus; assembly: GCA_026826555.1. NCBI lineage: Eukaryota > Metazoa > Chordata > Mammalia > Cingulata > Chlamyphoridae > Tolypeutes > Tolypeutes matacus. Next base: position 7,731,051 of record JAKSZT010010873.1, on the reverse strand, counting down.
ACAGCGGATTTGGGGTGACTGTCACTCAGGTCACACGAGTTCGGGGCCTTGGCTATGGACAACGCATTGCCAGGCCTCAGGCTCGAGCGACGTGTGTGGACCCAGCAGTGGCTCTCACCCGCCTGAGTTCTGGCAGCAGACCACCTGCAGTCGAAAGTGCCACGGGCAACAGGGAGCGGGCAGGTGTTCTTCAACCTGGGCTGTCCACTGCTGCCACCCCCTCTGCAGGTTCAATCCACATGCCAGGCAGTCCTGGGGACCAGGCACGATCTCTGAGGGCTGCACAGCAGCAACAGGTACTGCCCATTGATGCCCCCTCTCGCCTCTAATCAAGGCGTCAACCTGGCACCCTCCTGGGTCAGAGTCAAGCCATACTGGACAGGAAAGATACTCCTTGTGCAAATGGGACTGTTCTGCTCACTGGGCCCGTGGGCCCCTTGCCTGTCCTGCCCTGTGCAGCACCCTTGCACGGAAGGCAGGGCGCCATCGACGTGGAAAGAGATCCCGTTCAGCAGTGCAATGATTATGGCCTCAGGAGTGCAGCAGAAGTCACGGTTGAAAGACAGGTCATTCTATGTGGACACAGCAACATTCTGAAGGTTAAATTTAACACGACTAGAAAATTGAACCATCATGCCTGCTTTCCTGCCCACACTCTCTTGGTAAGATTGCATCTGTGGTCAGCAACAAAGCACACGGCCACCTTTGGGAGAGTCACTGGAAGCTGGTACTCACGGGCAGCACGAAGGACGACACAGTGTCACCAGTAACCATGGACCCAGCACTAATTCAACAGCACTGGGAGCTGCAGAGGTGAGACAATCTATCATTTCACCTTAAACTGGCTCCCAAAAGCCAGGGTGTGGCGAGGAATAGCAGCCGTTTGCTCACGGTAGGGGATATGAAGTCTGCCAAGAATGGCTATTTGACAACAAAGAACACGAAGAGATGGCCCCTGGCCCTCAGTTAATGGTGCCTGAACACTACAAAGATGTTTTGCAGGCACCAGATGGACAATAAACATTTGTTTTCTGTCCATTGTTCTAAATCTTCGTCATTAAATCAATGTACTGCACCCACCGTAGCCCGTGAATTTTGTAATACATTTGTAATCGAATTGTTAATATAGACACGGTCCCCACAAAATTAGTCTTTCCCAGGCTCCCACAACCCTAGAGGGTTCCTGAAGACACAGCACGTGCCTTTCAGTCTCAGGGCAGAATTATGTTCACAAAAATTGAAGGCAATAAAGCCCAAAAAACGACTTAGAGGAACCCTACCCTCCACTCCTGTTCCTCCAGGGACGTCCAGCACTCCCCGGAAAGGTTTCTTGAATCCCTCCCCTTTCCTCTCAATTCTCACCGCCACACTCTGCAGAGCCTCTCATTTGACAGGATCCCTCCTGTCCTTCCCCTCCCCAGCCTGCAAAGTTGATACTTTCTCTCTGGCCTTGGCCATTTATTTTTTTTCTTTCAGTTTGACTTCTCACTAAGTTCGTCCACAATCCAGCCTCTCTGGTTTTGTCATTTCTGCCCATTACCTGATTCTGCATCTCAAAAATCTAGAAATGACCCTGGCAGAGACAAGCTCTCATAGCTGCTAGCACAGCTTCCCCTTGGATGGATGGTTGGGGGGAATTTGTCTGCAGATCCTCTAACGTTAAAATTTATCAAATCAAGTTTATCAGACTATTTTTCTAGATTTCCCCCAAAAGACAGAAAGATAGAATACAGCAATCAAAGATTGAAATAGCTAGATAAAAGTTCTATAAAAGGCTGGGGCAAGGAGATCTTGAAATTATACAAGAGGCTTAATTTCCACCAAAGCGATGGGTATATGTGGCGGAAATAACAATACAGGATTTGGGGCATTAATTATGTAATCTCTTATCAATTTCATCTTGATTCTTTGGTACCAGAGTATGGAAAAAATGTGCCACATGTACACTGTGGACCTGGTAATAGTCTGATATTATCACATAATCTGTAACAAATGTTCCACCATGGTGCGGTGTGCTGATAGAGGGCTCTTGTATGGGAATCCTGCTTTGTAAGTTTACAACTTCTGTCATAAAAATATATTTAAAAAATAATAGGGTGGGTTGGGGGAAATATACGCCTAATGTAAGATAAGGACTATATTATAGTTAGTGGTAAGATTTTGGCGATACTCTTTCATAACTTGTAACAAATGTCTCACAACAATGCAAGGTGTTGGTGATGGGTTGATGTTTGGGACCCCTGTATGATGTTATGCATGTTTGCTTTGTAAGTTCACAACTTTTACTATACACTTATTGTTTATGTGTGTTCATGGAGAAATGATGCAATAATAATAATAATAGGGTAGGTTGGGGGGAACATACACCAAATGTAAGATACTTTGGTTAGTAGTAATATTTTGAGGATGCTCTTTCATCATTCGTTAAAAATGTTTCACAACAATGCAAGGTATTGGTGGTAGGCGAGGTATGATGTCCCTGTATGATGTTTTGTATGTTTATTTTGGAAGTTCACAACCATTACTATATACTTATTGTTTATGTATGTTTATGAATGTATGCTATACTTCAATTTTTTTTAAAAAGTGCATGTATGCACGTGTGTGCTCAGTATTCATCCTGGAAAGAAGGTGCAAATCTTTAGAAAACAAGGAAATCAGATATTGCTTTGTTTTCATCTTAGATCCCTTTTTCCTATACCGTTTAGCACCTAAGTACCCCTTGAATTTTTTTTAATGTACTAAAGCAACCACATTTAGTAAACAACTGGACTATATCTATAATATGTACCTTAGGATATCTGATTGCAAATGAACACTTCTGATCAATTCAATCCAATTAAACATCCACCATTGAGCACTTAGGGTGCATCAGCTACTAGGCTAGGCACTGAATTGTGAGAAAGAGAGAATCAGGCCTTTCCCTCATAAAACTTAGAGTTTAACAGAAAAGATGAATATTCAATATGTAATTACGAGTAGGATCTACTCCCAAAGGGCACACCCAGAGCCTGCAAGACTCCAGCACACCAAGGAGGCAGAGCAAGTGAGCTCACGATTGCCAGCGAAGCCTGTGTCTGTCTCTGCCCGGGCTCACAGAGCTAGTCCCACATGCCCCCAGCTGCCTGCCTGCACTGACACCCTTTGTCTGGCAATGCTGAGCTGGCCAGTTTAAGCCTGGGTTATTTCAGTCGTGAACTTCCTGAGCTGCAGGGACTGGCCAAAATCACAGGAACACAGAGACTGTTGGCCTTGAAGTCCCAAAGTCGGTTCCATACTGACTTGCCCCAGAATGAAATGAACTGGCTGCAGGGCTGAAGCCAGGAGAAGAGGAAGCTTGGCTTCCTGTCCTCTCTGGCCACGTTGGCCTCTCTCTGCTTGGTGGGTCTAAAGGGCATGGACGGTGTGAAATGCCGCATACACAGGTGATATGAAGAAGGGAAAGGCAGAAGGCAGGCTGCTCTGGGGGCTGGAGAAGTACTTACTACAATCTCCTGCCCTGCTGGAGATGATCCCTTTCCCCAGATGCCGTGGGGCGGGCAGGGGGCAGCAGGGGAAGGCCTCCGGCCCTGAGAACTGCCATAAACCCCACCCACCCCCATCATTGCAGAGCTGACTTGCTAAGTGCCTACCCTGGGCCAGCCCTGCTCCGGGCACTGCAGAGAACAATGGGGCAAAGACAAATGCCTTAACCTTGAGAAGCCCATATTCTAGTGAAAGATTTAGATTTCCCATATGTAGATTTTTCACCTAAATAAACAGAAAATAGAGAAACCAGATTGCAGGGGCCACAGAGGGGAGAGGGAGTCCACTCTTCTGGAAGTGTGGCTGGGACTAGGGATGCCAAAACAGAGGCAACGCAGGAGAAGGCGAAGCCAAGGGAAGGTGTCGGGGCTTGATTTCTTTCTCTTTGGGAGATGGAAATGGCTTGTATGTACCGAGATAAAGATTTGGCAGAGAGAAGTTAGAAGCAGAGGAAAGAGAGGGTATTCCTGATGGCTGAAGGCTCCTGAGAACCAGGGCTAGGGCTGAAGATAGATGGAAATGGAGGAAGACAGATCGCGGGGAGAGGGTCCGCAGCTCCCGGGAGCCTATGGGCCTGCGTGCCCTCCCCCTTCTCCATAAAACGCCAGCAAGCTCGTCGCCTTCTAGCTGGGCTCGGGTCAAGATCTGGGGGAGCATGAAGTCTGCAACTGTCACAAAATGGAAGTGGGGAAAAGGGACTTTACCTACAGAGAGCAAGCTAGAGAGACGGAGAGGAGGAGGGAGGGGAGCGGGGCAGAGCTTAGAAACAGGCCCGGGTAGGAGCTGATACCAGCTAGAACCCCTTAGGATGCCAGGTCTCCCTTCAAGAGCTCAAGCTTTGGAACTAGCCGCTTGGTTTCGAATCCTGACTCCAGCCCTTCTGAGCTCTAAGATCCTGAGCAGTTTCCTTAATGTCTCTGGGCTTGAGTTTTCTTATCAGTCAGTGATTTACAGGGACATCCGGACAAGTCGGGGACAATGGTCCCTTCCTCCCAGGGCTGCCATGACGACTGAAGGAACTACTCCACGGAGAGCTCTTAGAACAGGGTTTGGCACAAAAGTGGGGCTTCGTAAATGTCGGTCATAACAGAGGGTCTTATCTCCCCTCTCACTTCCGTCCCTCCTATAAATATTGAGTGTCGACCACATGCCAGGCACGATTCCAGCTGTTGACACAATCGAGATGAATATGACTCAGTCCCTGCCCTCGAGGAAACCACAGTCGAGTCAGGCACACAACTATGCCAACTCAGAGGCAGGATCGCTGGGCAAATCGGCGTGAAGGTAACACGAAACCACGCGGCGGCGACGACAGGAAGGCCCATCCCCACCCTTGGAAAGGCTCCGAGACCCTCGCTTGCAGCGGGTTGCACTGGGACATGAGAGATCATCCCAAGAAGCCAAAGGCGCCCAGACTAGCTTGTGTCTTTGCCACATCCTGTTTCCAGGCCTTAATGAGCTAAGCCCTTTGCCGCCACACTGTCTAACTCTGCTCGGCGCTGTCAGGGCCCACTGAGGTCGCCTCCATCACTGTCTGCCAATCCCAGCGTCCAGTGTCTGAAGGCTGCAGGCAGCAGTCAAATGCTCCCCTTGACAGACAGTCAGAGAGCAAGTGAGCTGCACACGCCAAGGAAGAGTCACTCCAATGACATCCACTGCAAAGAGCCTGCAGTTTCGGCACACCCCGATTTGTGTCTGCACCCCACGGGCAATGAGCAGGGTGATGACTCCTGCCTCGCTTGGCAGGGCTCTGCAAATCTCCTGGCTTTGGAAGATGCCCTCTCGGACCCGCCGTTTTCTTGGACGAGCAAGCTTGGCGCTGACCGTGTGTTGCAGTGGTTGCCTGATACAGGCGCATGGGAGCAGTGAATGGTCATCTGAAGCTTCCACCGCCCAGGACATTCAGGGAAGACCACTGGGATGCACTCAGGTTTCACTCGCAAGTGGAGGCAGGCGTCTCAACCACTTTCTAGCTCTGAGAACTGTGCTCTGATTCTGTTTGCCTACCTGTAAGATGGAGCAAACACTACCTCTTCCAGCGTGTCTGAGAGGACACGATAGGAAATTGCTTAAGAAAGAGCTTGTTGACTGCATTCTGAAAACTCTTCTTAGGGGCTGGGCAACTCTGGGAAACAAAATGCAAACAGAGGATCAGCTGCCTAAAATCCTTTCTGGAAGAAGGCAGAAAACTAACACATTAATTAAGAGCCACGGACTTACAAATGGAAAGGACTAGAGAGACAATGCAATGAAATCCCCTCATTTTAGAGTCAAGAACACAGATTCTTGAGTGCTAAGGGACAAGCCCAAGGTCAAACCAAAGACAGAGGACTCTAGCCCTGGTCTTTGGTCACTTTTCCACTAACGAGCAGCCTTGTCCCTGCTGATTCCTGGGAAGTCCTTGCTGCCATACCTGCCGCCAAAACTCCAGGGCCCAGCAGAGAAGGAGCCACACACCGGGAACAGAAAGTTTAGTCCTCTGTGCCGCCTGCTCTTACCTGGGCACCCGAGTTCTAGCTTTGGCTTTACTTTCTTTCTCTGAGATCTGTCTCCTCATTGGCCAAACACACAGGTGGTGTGTCCAACTGCCCACATCACCCTTTACTAGCACCTCTGTGTGTCCAAGTGAGAGCCTCCAGAGCAAAATTCCAAACACGGCCTTGCTACATCAAGGGGGCTCAGCCCCGGCACGGTTGGCATTTTGGGCCAGACAATTCCTTGTTGTGGGGGCTGCCGTGTGCTTTGTGGGGGCTTCAGCAGCATCCCGGGCCTCTGCACACTAGATGCCAGTGCACCAATCCCCTCCCCACACACGCAGCTGTGACAACCGAAAAATGTGTCTAGGCTGGCAAATGTCCCCGGGGCGGGCGGCAAAATTAGTTGGTAAACCAAATCAGTTCTTAACCAGTTTAGTTGTTGGTTAAGAAGTTCTACTAGATTGCAGATCAGAGAAAAGGACAAACACCCTCCCCGGCGGTGTAGCATCCTCCACGAGTCCCATCGGCCCAGACAGCCCCTCCTCAGAGGCGCCTGCAGAGAAGGCCTGGCCAGGACTCCTCCTGGGCCCAGGCCGGTTTGTGACTTCTAAGCCCTCCCTGCTGTTGGCTTCCAAAGTGGAGCTCACTTGCTTCAAACAAAAAATAAACAAGCCTGGACGGTGCACTGGAAAATAAATAGTATGCTTCTTTCCAGGCTGCAAAATACATACCACATTTCCTTTTGCTTCGGAATCACCAAGAACAAGCTAGGTGAAGCAGAATATTTTCAGGTTCCTTCTCTCAACAATGTAAAACATTCTATTTTTGAGCATTATTTAAGGGCAAAAAAATTCTGTACCTTTAAAACGGCAGAATGGGGAAAGTAGATCAAATGATATTCACCGATGATTTATTAGAAATTTTACTAATCATTGTCATTATCACCATCATTTTCATTTTCTGGCATAATCGAGAGAGTCACAATTCTCAGAAATACAACAAAAGCCAACTGCTTTCTCATTTTTGGCTCTAAGGAGACAACCAGTATATGGACATCTTGTTAGTATTTCATTTCTTGCCGTCAATCCAGTTGAAATTCTAAGATACCACTGAATGAAGAGCGAATCAAGATTCCCATTAAAAAAAAGAAAAAAGAGCATGCTTCCAGGCTTTTATTCATTTGTATACCTATAAGCAGCAGCTGCGACTTTGCATACAAGTGATTTCTTTTTACATAAATAAAATGTGTGGTTTTTTTTTTTTTTTGGCCATTTTTAGTCACTGAAGCATTAAAAAAATAAACTGAAAGCAGTTGAAAAGGACTACTTTAAAAAATAACTTTGTTGGTTTACTGAATGACTAGTTCTTGGTTTTTGAAAAGTTTGTTTCACACACCATTTCCAATTCAATTTACATTTGCCCCCACAGACCTCTATGCCTTTTAATTGCTACTCTGATTTTTTGATGCAAAGATTTCTTTCTCCCAAATATGTACTGCTGCCTGAGATAAATGATATTCAGGGATTTTGAAAGTACTTTCAAACATGGCATTAAGAAATCTAAACGTGGAACTATGAACATCAGATGCAAATGTATCAGCAAGTAGCCTGCCTTAGAAAGATTTGCCAGTCTGTAGATTAGCCAGATGTTAAAGACTTAGAAGGAGCATCACCTTAGCACTAACTTCCCAGCTGGACTCAGGACTCCGTATGGACTGTTGAGTTGGTTTAAAAATGTCCACCAATGAAAATCTGTAGTTGAGGCCTCCATATTCCCTTCAGGCCAGCATAATTTCTTCTCCCACCCACTTTGCTTCATTTTCTCTTTACCCAGGAATGGAGACGATGGGGGACGCTGCTTACTAAGTTAAAAAGCAACGTGGATAAACTGAGACCCTCTCCTTAGTTCTTTTTAACTATTCCCATAGTCCCAATACACACAAGCTTTGCCATTCCAACTTGCCCCAGGTGTTCACACTAGTAATTGGTGAGAAGCCAAATTATCTATTGATGGATAATGGTCATTCCACACTTATCAGGTTAATGCAATTCTTTCCACACCTTTTATCTTTCATGATTCTGTGGGTTGACTAGGTGGGTCCTTGGATGTGGGCTGGCTTGGCCAGGGTTGATGATCCAGGATGGCCTCACTCACAGGTCAGACAGTTGGCTCAGTATTGGGTGGGGCCCAGGGCTGGGGTATCTTGGCCATATGTCTCATCACCCAGCAGGCTGGCTAGGGCTCACTCTATGGCAGTGGCTGCAGGTTCCAGAGAATGCCAAGAAAACAATCCTCAATGTGCAAGCACTTTGCGAGCCTCTCCGGGCATCACATCTGCTACAGTCCCACTGGCCAAGGCAAGTCCTGAGGCCAGGTCAGAGTCAACAGTACAGGAAGGCACCACCAAAAGCAGTGCTGGGAGGGGAATAGTTGTGGCTGCTTTTTATAATCTATCACATTCATTCACTGAACACTTTTAATGAGTACCTTCTCTGTGTCAAGCCCTAGGCCAAGAGCTGGCTATCTGGTGAGCTCTCTGCATTGAAGGAGCTTAAAGTCTAGTGGGGCAGGCCTGCATTAATGAATGACAGTAATGAATGAGTTTCAGGTGAGTCAGCAAAAGTGCCCTGAGGATGTGATACTTCAGCCTCGACCTAAAGGATGACTAGGAGGACTGTAGCTCAGTCCCAGGAAATAAACTCGGAGTGCAGGAGAGGCATGATGGGAACTGCTCCCAGAAACAACTCTTGTGAGGGAGTGAGGGAAGCCAGATGGAGCAGAAGAAGTAATCGCAACGGGGGCTCAGCCAAGCCCAGAGGGAGCTCTGGAGCTCAGAGGGCTCATCAGAAATGCCCCCAATAGAGGTAAGTTCTGGGACTTTGTACCTCCACATTCAATGAGTTATATAACCTTGGGCAAGATAACTCTCTTCAGTTGAGGACAAGTCCTGGGGAAGAACTCAGCCATCAGCAGGTAACAGTCCTGGTAGTTGAAGGAATGAAAGTTCTGTCCCCAAACAGGAAAACTTGAGCAGTGCCCCAGAGCATCCCTCAAAAGGATTCAAGCCAAAGTGGAAGAGGTGAAATACCAAGCAGGCAGGGAGAGTACATGTAAAGGCCCTGTGGTTGAAGGGAGCATGGGGCATGTGACCAACGTAAAGATGACCCATGTAGGGCTGGGGCATGGAGCGCAAGTGCAAACATGGAATGAGATGAAGCTAATGAGCAGGTCAACATGAGATCATGCAGGGTCTCATAGGCCATGGTAAGAGTTCTGGTCCTCAATCCTAAGCGTCATGTGATGCTGTACATACAAGGTAACAGATCTTGCAGTGATGAAAGATATAATTTAAAAATATAAAATTTTTAAAATTTGACATTTTTTTTCCAATTAAAAAAAAATGTGTATGTTATTTTTAAAACTATCATTATTTCATTTTCTTATTAATTGTATTTGGTTATTTTCTTAGCTTCATTTCTGAAGAAGTTTTGACTCACAGAAGGGTTACAACTGTGGCAGGGGAGGATCACTGGTGCAGGGTGACAGTGATGGGGGATGCATGGGAGGAGGTTCACCTGGGGCATACCTATAAGGCACATAAATTTGTTCAAATGTCCATGGGACATTGCCACAGTGGGTGGAGATTCACATAATAGCCTAAACAATACTGATTTCCCATCCTGAGGAGCTCTGCCACATTCTCTAATGAGACAGAAAGAATCTCCCAAGTACAGGGGCAGTGACTAGTGAAGGAGGATGGACCATTGATGGGCCCTTGAGATTGATGACTGTACTTATGAACCTTTACTTTTAAAATTGAAATTTAGCTAGTATTATATGGTGCCTAAGAGTTACCTCCTGAGAGCCTCCTTGTTGCTCAAATGTGGATTCTCTCTAAGCTGAACTCAGCATATAAATGCATTGCCTTCCCCCAAGTGTGGGACATGACTCCTGGGGATGAGCTTCCCGGGTACCAAGGGATTACTACCAAGCACCAACCAGCAGTGCATCTGGAAAAAAGACCTTAACACAAAGGAGGAAAAGGTAAAGACAAATGAGTTTATATGGCTAAGAGACTTCAAAGTGAGTCGGGAGGTCATTCCAGAGGTTATACTTATGCATGTCTCAGCAGGATCTCATTGACTGCCAAAGTAAATATTGCCTCAGATAGTGGAGACTTCCAGACACTATAGGCAGGGCAGACAGCTCAGGAGTTTGGTGCCCTGCCAGTGGGCCCTACTTGGGAATTTATGCTCCCCAGTATGACAGAGTTGGACTCAGTTGTGGTTCCTCTACACATGCTCTTCTGCTCCTTCTATTTGAACACATAGTTAGTGCTAGAGTTGATAGGTGTATGTCCAAGAAACTTAAATCTTTGGGCTGTCCATATGCCAGCTGGGCCCTGAATTTAAACAGAGTCACAACACCTACTCTCCAGTTTATTGGACTCACCAAGGACAACTAACAAGAAGATGATGATGGACAACGACCATCCCAAGGAACAGAGAGTCTACAACTGCAAGTAAGATAGTCCCATCCATCTGCCCCATGGAATCTAAGGCCCTCTTAATTAGAGGTGGAGTGGGCATCACCATCCCAGAATCCTCAAGACTGGGGAATAAACAATGGACTAGAGTAGACTTACTGGTATTCTAGTATAGACTTATTGTGATTCTAGCAATGAATGAACTTTTATCATTTCTGTGGAGGGAATGGCCACTGGAGGTTCTAAGGGAAGGGAGAGGGAAAAACAGGTGTAATATGGGGACATTTTTGAGACTTGGGAATTGTCCTGAATGACATTGCAATGACAGATACAAGCTATTATATATCTTGTCATAACTTACAAAATTGTGCAGGAGAGAGTATAAACTACAATGTAAACTATAATCCATGCTTAGTGACAATGCTCCAAAATGTGTTCATCAATTGTAACAAATATACCACACTAATGAAAGATGTTGTTAATGTGGGAAAATGTGGGAAGGGTTGGGAATGGGGTAAATGGGAATTCCCTATATTTTTTATGTAATATTTATGTAACCTAAGTATCTTTTTAAAAAATTTTAATAGTATAAGAAAAAGAGTCACGTGATGCCACGGAGATTTTTATGCAGAAGGAGGAATCTGCTTTAGTAAAGAGAACAGAATTGCGGGGGTGGGGGGGGAGGGGAGAGATGAGGTTGAGTGGATAAAGTCCAGCTCATTTGTACTAAAGTTGTGGCCAAGGAGATGGTGAGAAGGGAATGGATTTGAGATATGTTCAGGAGGTAAAGTCAACAGGATTCAATAATGGATTAGCTGTGGGGATTGAGGGCAAGAGGGCATCAAGGATATCTGGTTTGGACAATTAAATAAATGGAGGTGTCACATGCTGAGATGGAGAACAAGAAAACAGAACCAGGTTTGAGAAGTTGGCAAGAGGAGGTAAGTCACGACTTGGCCACAGTGTAAGGCTATTTAGGTGACTCTTGGATCTAAGTGTCTGGCATGCAGAGGTCTGGGCTGAAGGTCTAAATTTGGGAGTTATAGTATAGATATGGTTACAGAAGCCTCTGGTGGGATGAGATTTTCCAGAGAGCATAGAAGAAGAAGAGAAGAGGGCCTAAGACTAAGACCCAGGAAATCCCAACATTCAATGGCCAGGTGAGAGGAGATGGAGGTGAGAAAGAATTCTGGCAAGGAGCTAGAGAAATGGAAGGAAATAGGGGCAAATGAGGTCACGGACACTAAAGGAAAAAAGTGTTTCAAGGAGAGAAGGGTCCAAGATCAAATGCTGCTCAGGCGTCAAGCAGAATCAGGACTGAAAATTTTCCACTGGATTAAGTAATAAGAGATACAGAGCTGAGGTCCCCAAATGTGAGAAAACAAATAATTAAGCAGAAATTCTGTCTATTTGGGGAAAGATAATCCTGACTTTTGTGCAGACTGGCTGTATCATTCTGCTGGATAACCAGTTCACTCTCCTTTTCTGTTTGGCTCATAGAAGGAAAAGCTACAGGAATTCTTAGCACTTAGAGAAATGACTGTGTATGACCTAAAGCCAACTAAACACTCTGCCTTTGATTACCTCGGGAACAGTCTGGTCTTTCTTGCTAGAAAGACTATCAAAAGCTTGGAGAGGAATCAAATACATGAAACCTATGCAAAATTGAGGTACTCTCTCAAATCCAAATTTTACAAATTGTAACATTGAATGCTGGTGAGTTTTTCGTGGGTCCCCATATATTGAGACATTCATTGTAAACTGACAAAACCATGATGGAAAGCATTATGACAATATGTAACAAGGTTCGTGAAAAAATCCTACTCCTTAAGGTAATGATTCTGTTTCTCTGAATTTTATCCAAGGACATAATTCAACAGAAACAGAAGAAAATAAAATTATATGCACGCAGATACTCAATGCAGACTTTCTCTAAGAGCCAATCTTTGGAAACAACATAAATGTTCAATATTTGGGGCCATTTTAATAAATATTTGTAACACAATAGATGGAATACTGAGGAATCATTAAAATGACTATATAGCACCATGGGAGGGGAAATGTTAAAGTGAAAATAAAACACAGAAGAGTAGGTTTGGTATTGTTTTACCCTTGTAATTTACATATGAATGTGGAAGTAAACAAAAATAAAATCATTGAATGAGATGGTAGGGTCATAGGTTTTCATTTTTTCAAGTCATTTATGTTTATGTCTCACCTATTCTTTTAAAATATACAGGAGGACTATCTGGAAAAGACACACCAAAAGAAGAAAAACTGAACAGAAACATCTGACTGGGCTCAGAACTAAATTATGTCTTGACTCCACATTGAAGTGTTCAAGATGAATTAAAAGGAAGTCTTATTTCATTGCTGACTTTAGCACTCTCTAGTAGAAGGTAACATGAAGTGTCCAACTGGCCCCGTGTTTGGAGTCTTTTAAACTTTGGTCAACTTTCCCATCACTTCTGCAAATGGGATCGTTTTGTGTTAGCAGAGAATCCTATGTACTTAAGCAGACAGAGCCTGCTTCTCAGGTAGTTACAGCCAGAGGTACCTGAAGGTCCAGCTCTTGAGACCAATACAGAAGGTTACAACTTGTGTGTTCCCTGGAGGACCTTCCGACCTGAGGCCAAGGACTAGACCTGGAAGAGTTTAACAGCTTCCTGAGTACTTTGCACGAAACCCAGATGCAACTCTGCCCAGAGGCTTAGAGATACATGGGTCAGGCTGGTACTAAGGGGGCTTCTTTCCTCTTTGCCTCTACCTGGGCCCTGCCGAAGATGCAGGTCCCGGTTTGCAGGTGCTCCTGGCAAGGAAGATCTGACTCACACCCATCGGAATCGAGGACAAGAGCGAAGTCGGCGTTTGCTGGAGTCGTGACGGAATGCTTGGATTCCAAGCAGCCACACAGCACTTGCCCACCAAAATTTAAACAGCTCCTTTCATTCTTACCTCACTGAATCACAAGGCCCCTTCCAACCACTGCAGTTGTCTTCTTGGGAAACAGGTGATCATTAAGTCCTGGCGTGTACACTCCATCTTACCTCCAGGTGTTGATGAAAGAAAAGAGCCTTTTCTGTTGAGAGAAGGAAATCTCTGACTGTGTGTCATGAATAGGAGGAAACATGCACCGGGAAGTGATGACCATCGGCCTGCTTCTTCTATTTGCTAACTGCTGGTCCTGGGCATCTAGTCCTCATAAGCAAATAAGCTGTATCTCAGATGATGCTTGCAACTGACATCACCCACAGAGGGAGAGAGAAAGAAAACTTAACCACCAATTTTGCTACTATCGTCTGCTTCTTGGGGAAAGATGGTCTGGAGTTATTGGTTCTAATGCACAATTCATAGTATTTGCTACAAAAATGGCTAACTGCCCCCAGAGAATTATGACCTTTGGGGACCAAGTATAAACTTTAAGGATCCAGAGCCATTTGGGAATTCCAGAGGGTAAATTAAATATCATTTTCAGAGTTTCTTTCAATTATTTTCTTCCCAAAACTTTAATCTACACCCTCCCCCAACCAAGAACCTATTTCCCAACAATGAGTGGCAATATCAGCATCCTAAATCATGGACTCAGACCAGCCAAGAGAAGTAGAATCCTGTGTGCCAAAGCCTAGGTCTTGTTAAATAAATCCTTCCTTGACAGCAGAGAAAGGCCTGCTAAGGAAATGGCTTCTTAAACATTTTAATTTAATTCAACAAGGATTTATTGTACATCTGCTATCAGGGGCCAAACTCAGATTGCTGAAACTTTTAGAGAGACACAGATGCATTATCAGGCCTTTGGCTTGGAGGGGTGGCAGATTTTGGACTTTCAAAGAGCAAGTTAGCATCATTCAGGCATTTCTTTTGATTGTCTGCATTTCTACTCTGTTCCCCAAATCTGTCTTGCCCCTTTTATTTTTTGCAGCATACATTTCAGTCTCCCCATCAGTTCTGCCTCTGGTGGATGCCTTTGTCTTTCCTCATTTGGGTCTTCAGTATCTCACCCAACCCAGAGCCCAGCCCGCTCCTTCTCCCGGTCCCCTGCCCCACTCAGATGAAACTTTGGCATCCATCCCTGCAGTCTTCTGATCCTCTAGCTTCTGCTCATTTTCTACTTCAAATACCTGCCCTGGCCCAGACACTCCACATCCTGCCTCCCAACTCCTGTAAGGCCAGGACAGACCATGGACATTTCCAGGCTGTGAGCCTATGGAGATTGCACCAGACCAGAAAGCCTGGCTCATGTTCTCCAGCCTTTCCAACCTAAGGCAGTAACTCGGAAGGGAAGGCCCCAAGCAGAGTGCCAGTCGGGGCCACGAGTTCTGCAGTTAGACTGCCAACCCCGCCACGGGGTGTGTGACCTTGAGCACATTACTTGTTTCTCAGACCTTGCTTTTCCTCATCTGTGAAATGGGGACATTAAGCACATCTACCCAGGAGTTTTCATAAAGATAGTACAAGATAATGCTCCCCCCCCAAGGGCTTAGTAGAGCGCATAGTACACAGTCATTCCATTAGCTATTTTAGGGAAACCCATAGCAGCAGGAGGACTCTCTTGTCAAAGCCAACCTTTAAATATTCACACAACCCAGAAAAACCTGTGGCCATTTAGTGCAGCTCCCACCTCTACAACCCTCTCTGCTGACACACACACAGTCATCACTTCTTCCTGTAGTCTGATTGAAGACGTCTAGTAACACAGAATTCAGTGACCCGAGATAAGCCAAACTCCAAGGCTGATAGAGTCTCTCCTTCCAGTCCTGGCTGAGGATCTCCCACTGAAATTACCCATCCCACCGATAACAACCAAAACTCTGGGCAAAATATAAAGATCAACTACGGGCACAGCTTGGAGAGTGATCAAAAGCAGGCAGATTCTGGAGGTGGGTGACACTTGGAAGAAGGGGCTGGCAGAGGATCTGCACTACAAGACATGAGAAAAAGTTCTTCAGGCTGAAGGGAAATGATAGCAGAGGGAAACCCAGCTCTTCAGAAAGGAAGAGATCCCTTCATGGTAAACATCTGGGAATCCATCAAAGGCTTTTTTCCCCCCCCTTTTGCTTTCTTTAAAATACATATAGTTATTTAGAGCGGGGGTCAGCAAGCTTTTTCTGCAAGGGGCCAGATAGTAAATATTTTAGGATTTACAGGCCATATGGTCTCAGTTGCAACAACTCGGTTCTGCCATTACACAAAAGTAGCCATGGACTACATAGAAATGATTGAGCATGACTCAATTTTACAAATAAATTGTACTTTATTTACAAATAGGAGATGGGCCAGATTTGGCCTGCAGACTTTATTTTGCCAACCTCTTGTTTAAAGCAAATATTATAATATTATATTTGGCATGTTATAGCATATGTAAATGCAAAATTTATAAAAACCATAACAAAGAATGGGGTGGGGATAGCTGGACCTACACAGTTTGAGGTTTTCACATTCTTTTGGAAGTGATACATTAACTCTAAGTAGAATGTACGTACTGAGGGATATAGATTCTAACACCTAGAGCAGCCACTAAAAATGTAATACAAAGAGGTTTAGCTAAAAAGCCAATAGATATAAATGAATTCTAATATATATTTTTTCAAACACCCCAAAGAAGATAGGAAAGAAGGGAACAGAGGAACAAAAATAAAAGAACAGAAAACAAAAAGTAAACTAGAAGACCAATCAGATCAAGAATAACATTACTTGCTAACGGATTAAACACACCAATTAAACAGGCACAGATTGTCAGAATAAATAGAAAAGCAAGACCCAAGTATGTGCTGTCTGTAAGAGATGTCCCTCAAACATTAAGACACAGGTCAATTGAAAGTAAGTAGATGGAAAAAGACACCACTTGGAAATAGATTTTTCAGATGTAATCACTTACATTAAGATGAGGTCATGCTGGAGCAGGTGGGCCCTAACTGATAGGCTGGTGTCCTTATAGGGACAGGGAAATTCAGAAAGGCAGCAGACAGGGACATAAGGGAAGGCGGCCATGTGAAGACAGGCAGAGACTGGAGGGATGCAGCCACAAGCCAAGAACAGAAGGAGCACCAGGCGCCAGGAGGGACAAGGAAGGACTCTCCCCTGGAGCCTTCGGCGGGGGCATGACTCTGCCAACACCTTGGTGTCAGGCTTGTTACGGGAACCTAATACACACCCTAATTCATGACTCCACAGTGAAAAAACCAGTTCACTTGGGGTTATCCATGGCTTGGAAAAGCTTCAAGAAGGGTCCATACACATCCCTACCTTATCACCAAGTTGTTTTGGGTTTTGGTTTTGTTTTTTTTCCCTAAAGAGACAAAAGCCTTCAAAGTAGCTCTGTGGAATTCTGTGCCTCCTCGGTGAATGGGTTGTAAAATATGTTTTTAAAAAGGGAAATCCCAGTGTCCCAGGAAATGGAAAATTATGTCTCAAAAATACAAATTACACTTCATCTCCCCGTGCCTCAGTTTCCTTAACTGCAAACGGGGACAATAAAAGTACCCACTTCATAGGCTGGTGAGGAGATCCAATGTGATAAGCTGGCGCAAGCCTCCAGTTGGCAGAGAACACCCCTCAGCATTTTTCTCTGAGACTCACGCCAACAGGGGTGAGAAGAGTCACTCCCAGCATAGACTTATTCATTGCCCAGCCTTTGCTGTAACCTCAACAATAAACTAGTGTTCCCGATGGTTCGCCTACCAGGAAGAGAATGTCCCTGGGCCCAGTCTCTCTCTGTTCTGAAGTTTTGGCTGGAGGGTATGGAAAGGCAGCACAATGTGCCACGTGGAAGGGTCCCAGCTGAAGGAGCTGCTCGCTGTCATCCGGGAGGGTGGTCTGGCAGCCAAGGGGTCGGCGGGATAAACGCTGCATGTGGCTGCTACACACGGCTGGGCCGGGTCAGTTCTCTCCCTGGCAACTCTGTGGTTGAGTTGATGGGGCGAGGTGGGGAAGGGCTACCCCTCAGTGGAAATGCTCAGACTGCCCCTAGCCCAGCATCGCAGCCCAAAGCTCTCCATCACCAGCAGTGCCGCATATCTGTGAGCCTGTAGCAGGCCAGACACTGTGCTAAATGCTTTACTTGTAAGATCTCATTTGTGTCTCATGCAACTCTATGAGCTTCCATTTTACTAATGGGGAAATCGAGGCAGTGAGAGCTTAGAGCACCCGTCCAAGGCCACACACCTGGAAGTGGCAATGCCTGGACTGGCTCCAGAGCCTGTCCTCTGAATACTGTAGTGTGATCAGTCCCCTCTCCCTGGACCTGGACCTGTGCTGCTCAGGTGGCCCTTTCTCAGTCCTGGCCTTGCCCTGCTCAGCACCAGCTCATCCCACAGCCTCCTGGCCTGCCTGGCTGGACAGTGGCCCCTTTCAGGAGGGCAGGACAGAGACCAAAGGGCTATTGGAAAGGACTGCACTCCACCCCCATGACAACCATCCATCTCCTTCTCCCCCACGGTATTTTTGGGGTGGGTGTGTGTGGTTTTAGAGTTTCAGCCAAGGTAAAGAGGAGAAAGTTGGAATTCACAATCATGCCCTTCAAAAGTAGGTCAACTTAAGATGGGAAACCAAAGGCCAAAGCAGCTACTCCAGAGTGTGGCCATCACCTTTTTCAGTTCACAAACTGTCTGCACACGTTCTCGCAACTGGTTCAAATTTCAGTGTTTTTAAATAAATTCTAAGTCAGGGCCTTCGACGCCCTTCCTCCGCCAAATGCTTCACATTCACGAGCTCACAGGCGTCTGGCACCACACACAGCCTTCCTTCCCTGGCCTCTATGGCAGCGGCACTGAGCATCACCTCACCCCCTGCCCCTAGGACAGCCTGCTCGGCCGTGTGTCCAGGCACCATGCTAAGGGCTGTCGTGAACTGCCTCATTTATTGTGCCACCAAGGTATAAGTTAATGTTTTACTCTCATTTTACAGATTAGGAAGCTAAATAACCCGCCCCAAACAACTCGCTATTTAAGTGGCAGTGATGGAATTTGAACCCTTATCTATTCAAATTCAAAGACCATATTCCTTAGCTTTATTCACACTGCCTCTGAGAACATGACACTACCTGAGAACTTGAGGGGTCACTGTCTCCTTCAGAGACAGAAGGATCTCAAAGGATAAACTTCACCTCCCCCCTCGGCCTAGGAATCCAACTAGTTAAATAACTCTGGTTTTACTCTGGAAAGAAATAATCCTAACACCAAAGCTCTTCAATTACTGTGTGCAATTAAGTCTCCAGTGCTTGTTTGAACAATTAACTGAAATAATTATAAATATATCTCTCTTACTACAATTGCATATTAACAAAGGCTCAGGGCCAATGAATCATTACTCCATCAATATCTAATTTACATAAGCCTATTCTCTTTAAAGACTCCATGTTTGGGGTGACAGGGCTCCCACATCGATTATGGAAATATCCCATCAAACTTCCCTGAGGCCGTCAAAAGGAATAAAAGGGGTTGTCTGTTGTGGGCTGCTTAGCGCCCCTGCCCAGCCTTCCCGGGGACAGGCAGGGATGAAGAACAAAAGGGAAGAGACAATTAACGTGTAGGTCTTTACTGGGAGGGGGCCTGACAGGGCTCAGGATGCAGGCGTGATGGGCTGCAAGGGGACACCTGGCCACGGCCTAAGGAAATGAGCATCTGAGGCTCCTTTGGAATGAATGAACGAATGAGTGAATTTGGATCAGTCAATCAGTCCATCACCAAATATTTACTCTCTGCCATGTAATGGGGGCTGGGGATACCAGAGTGAACAAGGCTCTGCCTGGCCATCCCAGAGGCAGGTAGACAATGAGTAAGGAAGGTTTTCCAGAAACAGCAAGATGGCATTTGAGGTGCAAGTTGTTTGTTAGGCTTCAACACCTGTGAAAGGAGAGGAAGGCTGCAAAGCTGGGCAGAGAGAGAACTGAGGCTGGGATGCAGGCTCAGCCAACCGTGGTGGGTGGCTCTGGAGCGAGTTGTTCTGACCAGGATGAAGTGGCAGAGTCTTTGCATTCTGCCGTTCTCAGCCACGGGATGCACTGCCACGGGCTATCCTGACCAAGGTGACTCTGCAGCTGAGGGGACCCTGAAGGATCCGCATTTGTGCTGTCCACACTTCCTACAGCTGAGCATCCAGTCTTTCCTTAAAGGGGGATCCAGTCAGAGCATCTCCACGTCTACATGCTGGAAAACTGCTACAGAGGAAAGGGAAGAATAGGTGCTATGGTAACACAGAGAAGGGGTCCCTAATGCTGCCCCAAAGGGCAGGGAAGTCAGGAGGGGCTTCCTGGAGGAGGTGATACCTAAGCTGAGATCTGAAAGGTGAGCAGATTTTAATCAGGGTAAGAGTACAGAGAAGCAGAGTCTGAGGCAGAGAGAGATCTGACTTGGGGGCGGGGGGGGGCAGTGTCAAAGTGTTAAGGAAAGACAAAAAGACGCCTGGGCTACAGGCAGGAAGGCAGGTGGTGACGGGTGTGGATTCCACCTGGCCAGCTCTAGAGGGCTGGGGAGAATGGCGATCAGGTCTCCGCTTCATTTTCAGGAGGATGGCGAGGTGAGGGGATGTCACCTTAGAAATAGACTGGCCTCTGAACATGGCTCCTTAAGCACGCCCTGGACATGAGTGCTGCCGCTTTGGCGTCCTTAAGTCTAGTTGTCAAGTGGCAACACTAAGACATTCTGAAAGACAGGCATTGGCATTTTGCATACTCCTTTTAACTTGCTGCATTCGATGGCATGTCTTCAGAGATCCCGGGGACAGCATTTCATTCAGCAAGCAGTCACCGAGAACCCTCCTGCACCCCGGGGGGGTTAGAAAGGGATGGGACCCACTCCTGACCTCAAAGAGTTTAACTCTGACTGCAGGGACAGAAGACCACAGGAAAAACTGCTCGTTATTGGTATTAGGCAGACAACGATGAGCACTAAAAAGAGCTGTGGCTAAGAGGAGAAAGTGACTGATGCAGAAAAAGCCAGCAACTTTAGAAATATGCAAATCAGCCTCTCCCCCTCTTCTACTTGACCGGTGGCCCATGCGCGCCTGTGCTGCCACGTGTGCGGCTTGAGGAGTAGGGGGAGGACTGGAAGAGGAATTCAGCCCACCGTGTCCAGGTAGATGCTGCAAGGTGGCCACACGGGTACAGCAGCCCCACTCCTGGGAGGAAAGGCCTCATCTTAAACAGCCTGGACACCTCAAACATAAGGATAAAAATAGAAGCCCCAGCAGGACTTAGTGAGAATAAAATGAAAGGTGAGAGCCCCAGAGGCAACCCTGAATTTGCTAGAGAGGCAAAGTGAAGTGCAGGCTGATGGGCCCCAAGGTCAAGGGCAAGAGCTCAGGAAAGGGCAGCTTGACCTGGCCCCAGGGTGGACAGAGGGATATGAGAAGTAGATGATAACGAGGCTCAAGCTTCACTCAGCACTCACTGAATGCTTCAAGAAACTCTTAGTCTTGTAAAACCGCCAAGCCTGCCAGACTCAGGAAAGACGAGAGAATGTTTTGCAAAAAAAATGCTACTGCAGATCCATCATCAAGAAATGCCCTCAGATGAGTCCTCATAAGCACGGCACTGCAGCAGGCCCAGCAAGGAGGGTTTTCAAAAGATTCAGGCTCCTTGCAAATGCTCCCGGAGGGCAGGCATCAATGCCATTTAACTCAGTTATACCAGGCTCCATTTCAGGACCCCTGGCAGGAAGAGAAACAAATCCATTGTGGAAAGACAAGAACAAGTTAGCAGAGAACATAACCTTAACCAGTGATTCTCAAATCTGGTTGTTCATCTGAAATACCTGGGGATCAAATCCAGGGCCCCTTCCCCATATCCCCAGAACCACTGAACCCCAATCTCAGGGGGAGGAGCCTATGAATCATTTAAAAGAGAAAGTTCTCCAGGTACTGCTATTGATTGTCTGGGTTTGGAGAAAAAAAAATCTATTTACTAGAGAAAAGTCTACCCTGTTAACATTTTTCTAACAGAACACCTTTAGTTTTTAATACCCAGTCTTCATAGAATGTAAATATTTCCCAATACAACATTATTCCACTTATGTTTATAAAGGAAAACATGTAAATCCCCAATAATCAGTACAATACATATTTTTAAAAAGCGATGTATGAAAAAAGAATGGAGCCTGTCCAAATGTAATTGGAAAAGCATCAGAATGACATGGAGATATTTTGAAAAGCTAGCTAAGAGGCAAATAAGACGTATGTCTCAAATGTGGCTGGGGCAAAGGAATATATCTTGTCATCACTGCAGACAAGGCAACCGATTCATAACGTCCGTGTTAGTTGTTTGGTGTTGAACAAGCAAAGCTTTAAACATTTTACATTCTAGTATGATTGTTATTTGTACAGGTGTTTTACTGAATCTTAGGTTTAAGAAATTAGTTAAGAGTTTGAGGTTGACATATAATGCCAGATCACTCTTTTTCTATTTAAGTGTACAGGATATAGGCCCCCGGTTAACATTTTTGAGCAGATTGCCAGGTTTGGGAATGGGTCACTGACATGAAGTGGAGATGCCTGTAATTCAAATCCAGTGTGAAGCTCTCAGCCTTTAGGAGTCAGCCCAGTGCAAGAAGGGCTGAGCCTGGGAAGCTACTGCCCAGGTGTTGATAATGGAAGTGGCACTTGACAAACAGGAAAGAGCTCTCCTGGCTGAGAAGAGGGGTAGGGGAAGGAGAGGAAATTCCAGGGAGAGAGAATCCCATGGGAAGGCAGAGACTCTTAAAAGGGCTGATATTACCCAGGGACTAGGACACTGTAGACCAGCTCAGAGTGTATATGAAGGGCTGGAGGGAGGGCAGACTGGAAAAGATGGGTAGCTTGTAAGTTCACTCACGCATGCATGCAACACATGTGTGATGAGCATCTATGTACAGGCACTGAAGGAGAGGGGAAGAACACAAAAGCAGCAAACACAAAGATAATCATCATTTCTGCCCTATTTAAAATAGTTTACAGCCCAGTGTGGGAGAAAGACATTAAACAAACACAAGGGTATTTACTTACAGTAATAATACATTCAACAAGTATTTGCTTTGAGGGCATATAGTGGGGGGAGAGTCCTATGCTGGTTTTGAGGAGTCATGGGTAATTTCCCTGAGGACTTCAGTCTTAAACTGGAATCTGAAGGATGGGTCCAAGCTTGGTCCTAAATGGGAGAACAGAACCATCTGAACAGTTTAAATTAATTATGATTTGGGTGGGCACGAGGAACGTTTCCAGTTTATCCAGTTCTTCTGGCGGGTTTTAATGTACAGAAGGCAAGAATGGATTACATGGATTACTAAGGAGGCAGAAGGGGTACATCTAAGACAGAAAAAGCAGAGGAGAGGGCGGGAGCATGGGAAGGGGGACTGTGGATGCAAAACCAGACACACAGGGAGACATTTCTACCCTGGCCATGGCTCAGTCCACTTGGACAAGTGCTCTCCAGCGGTGGCCAACAAAGACCCTTCAGCAGTATCCAGTCTGGATTCAGACAGGCAACATGGAATACGATGATGTTATCTCTGGAAATAATGCTACACCTTGGAGCTCAGGATAGCATAGTGCCTAAGTGCCCAGAGAGAACAGGGGGTTTCTGTTTGGCCTTGGAGTACCTGGACAACCCAGGAGGCGGTACCTGCACATGCCGGCTCCCCAAGAGGCCTCGAGAGCCTATGAGAAGCTGTAAGCCCCTAGGAATGGCCAGGACTTCCTCCTCTATTCAGTCATCTAACTCTCACCTTCTGAATGTCTCCTGTGTGCCAGGGAGAAGACAGGCGCAAAGACCCTCAGAAGCAGGCACTGCGTGTGCAAAGGCCCTGAACCTGCTGGGAGCCTGGCAACAGAGGACACTGCAGAAGGCCTCTGTGCCTCGAGGGCAGAAAGCTAACAGTGAGGCCTCTGAGGAGGGTGGGGCGAGAAGCGGGGCAGGGCCTAGCAGACCACGCTAAGATTTGTCTTCATGGCAGAACAATGGGGTCATAATGAGGGGGTTTCCAGCAATGCGAAGCTCGGTGAACTTACTTTCCCAAAGACCATTCCAGCACCATGAAGAACAGATTGGAGTCTAGGATGAGTGGTCGTGGTTGTGGTAAAGCCAGCGGGTTAGGAGACAATCTCACCCATCACTGCACCTGAGTGGATTGAGCCACTCAAAGAATAGTTTCAGGCCCAGCAGCACTGTGCCACCTGAGAGCTTTAGAAATGCAAATTCCCAGGTCTCCCCTACACCTACTAGTCGCCAACTTTGGGGAGTAGAGCCCAAGAATCTGAGTTTTAATAGGATCTCCGGGAGTACTGTGCCAGGTTAATGTTGATGGGGAAAGAAGAGGATACATTGGAGACATATTTGAAAATGTGAATGAATTGAACAAAGGAATGGCGAATAAATTTTGATAAATCCATATTAATGGAATATTATGGAAGATTATGAAGAATGAGGCAATGCATACATACAAGGAAAGATGTCTTTAATGTACTGTTAAGTAAATAAGCAGAATGCTGTATAAAGAGTATATCGCGTTAAAAATTACAGACATATGTCTACATATTTATGTCTAGGTCAGACTAGGAAGAGTTGCAGAACACCACGCATCAAAAGGGTGACACCACTTCCCTAGTGAGTAGAGACTAGGGAGAAGTAGGGAGGGATTTTTTATGTTTTCTTCTTTTTAATTGTTAAGGCCAGCATTTTTATGATTTTTTTTTTTTTTTTAACTTAGAAGAGTAGTAGCAAAGTTTTATAATTACACCAGCATATGAAACTGCTCCCGGATAATTCCAATGCAGCTAGTATGACACTAGTGTATGAACTGGAGGGAGGGACCCTAACCTGGCACCCTGTCCGGAAAACAAGAGGTTTGGGTTCTAAATTTGTTTCTGCCACTGATTGCTGCTTCCCCTCCTTGGGACTGAGATGACACGCTGGACTAAATCTGTAGTCTAGTCCCCAAACGTGTCCCTTGTCACCAACCAGGACTCAATGTTTTGTTTTGTTTTTTTCCTTTATGCTTCCTGGGTTTGGGGAGATTATTTATTCCCTGGGGCCTCTGTTACCATGTTGGTGGTAAAATGCATCATTTCTATTAAGCCTTTCAGAATATCAAATTTTACCCCAAGACCCCCTTTCTTGGGGACCACTGAACCCCATGCTATGAGGAGTCTGGGAGCGGGCACCTGGGGAAGCAGACCTCTCTAGGGCTGACTGCGGGGGCCCTTCGCCCGCCCAGGAGCACCAGTGGCAGGGGGCTGGGGGTGGGGGAGGGGAGATGGGGCTTTGAGAGCCAGCAGCATTCTCGGCTCAAAAGAGCCAACTATGCTGATTCAAAAAAAAAGGAAAAAAAAAACATTTTCAAAAACGCCTGTGGGTAAATTTGAGCTGCCCACAGCTCCCCAGGGGCGTCTCGAACTTGCTGTCGAGCCGTTTCTGTGGATTTCAGTCAAATTCTAATTTTAGTGTTCATTAAACACGGGTAATTCCCCAGCCGGTCCTGCCTCACCTCGTACACAGAGTACATCAGCAATATAGGTCACCCAGGCTTCGAAAACACTCCACATCAAAGAGAAACCTTTTCAGTCTAAGTATTAACTTTATAAATAATGATGAACTTTAAAAGTTTTCCAAGGTGGCGGGGCGGGCATGAAGAGAGCTGGCACCCTCCTCGTGGGCTTTTGCACAAGTGTGGCTTGTTATGGGGGACTGTGCTCACGGGTTGTGTGTTCAGGGAGGTGACATGGCACAGATGCAGCCGCATCTACTGCTCCAAGTTTAGACTAACTAGAGTATGTAATGTTGGAAAAACACACACAGCCACGTATCCTTCACAGCATAACCATACCTAAAGACAAGAGACTGCTTAAACCAACATTTTATGGTTTCCCATTGCTCTTAAAATAAAGGCCAAATTCCTTATCACAGCTGTATCAGTTAATATCTTTTGAGCTGAAAGTAAAAAAATAAATTTAAAAGAGTGGCTTAGGTCATAAGGATATTTAATACTTTACAAGACATCCCCAAAGCATTGGCTCTAGCTCTCGGGCTTAAAGCCTCATGACCACAAAGTGGCTAGTGCAGCACCAGACATCACTTTCTCACACAAGAGCATCCACCTGATGTAACAGGTCTTGATACTATGACTATCACATTAGGTGATAGAAATGTTTTCTCCCTTGCTTGTACTTTTCCATATCCTGTTCCTTGTGCTGGAACACTCTTTCATTTCCTCTGCCCAGGTAATCCCCGCCCATCCTTTAGGACCCAGTACAGGCATCAGCTCCTGGAGTAGGCTACCTGTCCCTCCCACTTTGTTTACTACCATCAAAACAATTCTCACTCCGCTGTGTAAATTGTTCCTGTATATGTTTTCCCTGGAAGATCGTGAGCTCCACAAGGCCAAAACTGTGGCTTGTTCATCTCTGGATCTCCTGTGCTGAGCCCAGAGCCTGGTTTGACTATAATCTGTTGGTTGAATGATCAAGAAGCAAAAGAGAATCACCCAAGTCCCATTCTGAAATCAGCAAAGCAAATCACTCAGGGTATTGAGCATAGAATCACTATGAGGGACCTGCCTCTTCCAAGTCATCATCCAGAAAGCCCCATCCTACAGTCCTCCTCCCAGCTACACCGCATGGAGTGACAGAGAACAGTCCCTGCTGGCCAAGCCCAATCAGGTCCCAGAAAATACTCACAGGGTTTCCAAGGGGTTGTTAAAAGAACAAGAGCAGTTTTGCCCTGAACTCTGGGGTTGTGGTGGGCGATAAGCGGCAGTCAGGGTGGATACAGCAGGAGTTTAGTTTCTTCCTCTTTTGGCCTCCCCTTGCCAGTTTCCAGGAAAAGGCACCCCTGGAGTGGTGGCAGGCCCAGGAGGCTGGCACTCTTCCTGCCATGTGGCTGGCTCAGGGCCCAAAAGCTGTTGGCAAGTGAGGAGGGAGAAGCCACTTCCCGCTCCTCACTCCTGGCCTCGTGACGCTGCGAAGGCCGAGACCTGGCAAACAAAATGCGACTTCTCTGCAAGACCACAAGCTGGTGTGGCCCAGCCAGGCCAGCCTGGACCTGTGGTCAGCCTTAGTTCCGCTGGAAGACCCCACGAGGACAAAAGATGTGGCTTCCAACCTGGTGCCAGGGTGAGCAAGCAGGACACCACGGAATGGCCAAATCTTCTGTCATTGCCAAGGAGGCAGCACCAGGGAGCGGTTCAAAACAAAGACCGTAAACCAGGCTGGGTGTGCTTGAGGCTCTGCCACGCACAAACCTTGGGTGATTTATAAGCCTCGTCGGCCCTGTTTTTACATCAGCAAAGCAGATTTAATAGTACCTGCCTTGTAGGACTGTTATGAAGATTAAATGAGTCGATACTTAAAAGTGCTTGAAAGACTGCCTGACTCTTCTGCCTCCTATTAGCTTCCTGGGGTTGCCGTAAGGAATGACCATAAACAGGGGGCTTAAAGGGACAGAACTGTGTTCTTACCGTCCTGGAGGCCGGAACGTCCATGGGACCACTCTCCTTCCTCGCCTTTTTCCACTGCTGGGGGTTCCTGGGCTTGTCATGTCACTTCCATCTCTGCCTCTGTCATCACAGGGCGTCTTCTGTGTGTGTGTGTGTGTGTATCTTCTCTTCTTATAAGGACACAAGTCATTGTATTTAGGGTCCATCCTAAATACATCTCAAGACCCTTAGGGTCTTTGCAGATGTTACTGTTCCAAATAAAGTCACATTCACAGGTGACTGTGGGTTGGGACTTGGACATATATATTGGGGGGACACAACTCAACCCCTTCCATATGTGCTATATATATAAAATATGAAAAGCGAGATAACTAAAATATCAGATAGGTAAATATGGGTTGTACAGTGCATCAAGCCTTTGGAGGTTAAGCCTTATGCACAGAGCAATTGGTGAAGGGGAGAGTTGGACACCACCAGTTAACTTGGCTAATAAAACCAGGAAAGTGCTTCTAAAAGACACACTAGGTACAGGATGATCCTTTGGTGTCAAACATGCGGAATCAGTATCACTCCCTTTTCACAGCACTGGCAGCAGTCTGTTCCCTAATATAGTTCCAAACAAACCAGTCTAGATTTGCTCAATAAGCTGGATAGCACAGTGCTTGCTGTTTGAATTTTGAGGCCATGAGTGGGAAGGGAGGGAATCTTAATTCTTGTACCAAAAGGTCATAGAATCGAGTGTCTGAGCCTCACCCAGCCTAAGATACGCAATGCTGGGGAGGCTCCAGAAGTACAGTCCACAGCTCACCAGGAAAAATCCTAAAAATGCCCAGGACAGAACTCAGAGTGAAGGCACATCTCCAAGATGCAAAGAAGAGGAAAAAACATCTTCTCCCCCAAAATATAAAATTAAGCCATTACAGTTTTGATCCTTTGATCAGCATCTGTTACCAATATAGAAAACACATTTCACCTTGGGGCTTTGTCCAAGTATTCAAATGTGTGTTGCTCTAATATTCCTCAACCCCTTGCATCCCACCAGCCCTGGAATTAATATTGTTTATGGGCTGCTGGTTTCCTTTGATTATTTTTATTGACGTTCGGTGCTTATGAATCAGCAGATTGACGGCACCTCTGGAGCCAGGCACACTGCCGGCAGATGCTAATCTGGCTTCCCTTTCTCTGCTGAGAGGACCCAGATCCCAACCCAGAACCCTGAGGCAGGTCCATCCTGGGATGCCATGTTGAAGTCAGAGGTCAGCCATTGTAAGGAAGAATGGCGTGGGGACAGTAGAGAGGCATCTACCACACCCCTCTTCTCCACCACATCTGGCACCAACCCCCCATCACTACGTGAGCCTCCTCTTACCACTGTGTACCCCTCTGCCTCCTATCCTGTGACTTTGCACATGTTTCCTCTGCCCAGGGTAGTCTTTTTCCATCTCTCCCTAGATAATAATCACCCTTGAAGACTCTCAACCAAGTCTATCTTGACTGGGAAACCTCTTCTGAACTTAGTTTGCACTCCTGGAGTACCTTATGCTCACCTCTGATCTAACCCACAAGCCAAAGGATCCTAATTGTCCATATTTGGCTCCCAGACTCAGATCTTTGCCAGAAGGAGCCTTCCTTCATCCTGGCATATCCTTCCTAGCATTGTTCCTTGCATGAGAAACAACTTTCCAATGCCTAAGAGGCACATATTGGTTTGCAAAGCATGAAGTAGTAGTAAAGCACTGAAATAGAAGTCAGAGCGCCCCAGGCTCTAGCTGTGACTATTTCTCATGCAATGTAATATTGGAAGAGCATCATTGTCTTCATCCATGGAATCCCACAGGGTTACTCTGGAATAGCAAAGGATTTTATTTAACATTGAAACAAGTGTAAGTACTACAAAGCCACAGTATTCAAAACACTGTGGTACTGGCATCATGCTAGACAAACATGCCAGTGGAATAGAACTAAGAGCTCAAAAATAAACCCATACGCCTATGGCCAACTGATTTTAAAAGGTGCCAAATACATTAATTGGGGAGGAAATGGTCTCTTCAATAAATGGTACTGGGAAAACTAGATATCCACAGGCAAAAAATGAAGTTGTACCCTGTGGTAGGTTGAATTATGTACTGCAAGCACATGTTCTTGATCTGTGACCCTGTGGTTGTCAGCCCATTATAAATAGGACATTTTGGAGATGTTCTTTTTAGTTGCAGTGAGGCAAAGGAGCCAGGGTGGGCCTTAATCTGAATTACTGGAGGCCTTATAGAGAGAACCCAGAAGCCACAGAACCAGAAAGGACAGGACATCGCCATATGACAGGAGGCAGAGATACAAGCCAAGGAACACCAAGGACTGCCAGCAGCCAGCACCGGAACACACAGAAGCTGGGAGAAAACAAACCTTACCAATATCCTGATTTTGGACTTAGAGCCTCAAAACCATGAGCAAATAAATCCCTGTTGTTTAAGCCAATCCATTGTGTGACATATGTCATAGCAGTCTGACAAACTAAGACAGACCCCTATCTCACACCATAAAAAGAAAACATGGGGGGATACTTCATGAGTTTGGATTTGGTAGTGATTTCCTAGGATACCAAAAGAAGAAACAACAAAAGAAAAATACATAAAATGGACTTCACTGAAATTTAAAACTTTTATACAAAGGACATTATCAAGAAAGTAAAAAAGACAACCTATAGAATGGGAGAAAATAATTGCTAACCGTATTTCTTATAAAGTTTTAATATCCAGGATATATGAAGAAATCTTACAACTCAACAAGAAAAAACTATTTAAAAATGGGCAAACAACTTGGAGAGACATTTCTCCAAAGAAAACATGCAAATGGGCAATAAACAAATGAAAAAATGCTCACCACCATTGGTCATCAAGGAAATGTAAA
Source organism: Tolypeutes matacus (assembly GCA_026826555.1). Lineage (NCBI taxonomy): Eukaryota > Metazoa > Chordata > Mammalia > Cingulata > Chlamyphoridae > Tolypeutes > Tolypeutes matacus. The sequence goes on along the minus strand of JAKSZT010010873.1, from coordinate 7,701,262 downwards.
TCAAAACCACAGTGAGATACAACTTCACATCCCGTAGGATTACTTACTAAAACAGAAAAGAGCAAATCTTGATGAGGTTGCAGAGAAATCAGAACCCTTACACATTGTTGGTAGGATTGTAAAATGGTGCAGCCACTATGGAAATTAGTTGAGCAGTTCCTTAGAAAACTGAACATAGAATTACCATATGATCCAGAAGTCCCACTTCTTGATATATACCCAAAAGAATTCAAAGCCAGAAACCTCAGGACTGGGGAATGAACAATGGACTACAGTAGTACTGTTCTTCTACTATAGACTGATTGTTATCCTAGCAATGGAAGAACTTTTATCATTGATGTGGAGGCAGTGGCCACCAGAGGTTCTGAGGGGAGGGAGAGGGAAAAATAGGTGTAATATGGGGGCATTTTTTAGGCATTGGAATTGTCCCGAATGACACTGCAATGACAGATACAGGCCATTATATATCTTGTCATAACTTACAATATTGTGTGGGAAAGCATGTAACCTACAATGTCAACTATAACCCATGCTTAGTGGCAGTGCTTTAAAATGTGTTCATCAATTGTAACAAACGTACCACACTAACGAAAGATGTTAATATGGGAAAATGTGGCAAGGGTAGTAAGTGGGGCACGTGGGAATCCCCTATATTTTTATGTGACATTTATGTAATCTAAGTATCTTTAAAAAAAATAAAAAGTATATGTATATATTTAGATATATAAAGAAAACACTAGAACATTTTAACAAAACCAAAAACTGGTTCTTTGAGAAAATTAATAAAATTAGCACACTCTTAGCTAGACTAACAAAAGAGAGAAAATGCAAGTAAATAAAATAAAACTGAGAAAGGGAATATCATCACTAGTCCCTCAGTAATAAAGAGAATCATAAGAGGAAACTTTTTAAAACTGTATGCCACAAGATGGATAACAGGTAAAATGGACAAAATTCTCAAAAGATACAAGCAACCTACACTGATGAAAGAAGAAATTTATGAACCCAACCGACCAATCACAAGTAGAGAGTTTAAACTGTAACGTAAACTATAATCCACACTTAGTGGCAATGTTCCAATATGTTCATCAATTGTAACAAATGCACCACACTAATGAAGGATGTTGTTAATGTGGGAAAGTGTGGGAGGGGGAGGGAGGGAGTAGGGCATATGGGAATCCCCTACATTTTTTATGTAACATTTATGTAATATATTTTAATTTTTTTTAAAGTATGTTAATTAAAAAACCCTCATGTAAAACATAAATATGGGGGATATTGCACATATAATACTGTTTTTACAAAATATAAATACAAATATACTAGAGAGAAGGCAAAATAATAGCTATGTATGGAGAGGTAACGAGTTTCATTGATTTGATTTTTGTTTTTCATTATTATTGGAATAATGAAAGTGCTCTGGGAATGATTGGGGTGATAAATGCACAAATATGTGATTATACTGAATCTCATTGATTGTACACTTTGGATGGATTTATGCTTTATTAACATGTAACAATAAAATGGATTTTTTAAAAGAGAATTCAAAGCAGGGACTTGGACAGATTTGTACACCAACATTCATAGCAGCATTATTCACAAGAGCCAAGAGGAGGAAGGAGCCCGCGTTTCCATCAACAGATGAATGGGTAAACAAAATGCAGTGTGTATATACATATGCACAACGGAATATTATTCAGCCATAAAGAGGAAGGTTGCTCTGATGCATGTGATAACATGGATAAATCCTGAAGACATGTTGAGTGAAATAAGCCAGACACAAAAACACAAATATGATATGATTTCCTTTATCTGAAATACCCAGGATAAGCAAATTCATGGGGCCAGAAACTAGACTACAGATTACAGAGAGAGGAAAAAAGGAGAGTTTAGGCTTAAAATGTACAGTTTCTGTTTGAGATGTTGGAAAGGTTTTGGGTAATGGATGGTGGTGATGGGAGCACAATATTGTGAATGTAATTAACAGGACAGAACTGTGTATGTGTTTAAAGGGGCAAATTTTAGGTTAACCCAGTATATTATGCATGATTTTTCTGTAAATCCACAACTTCTCTAATAAAAAAGGGGGGGGGGGGTGGGGCGGTTAATATGTTACCGCAAAAAAAGGGGTTTTTTTTTTTTTTTTTTTTTAAGTGGAATTCTAGTTTCAGGATTTTTCATTTTAGGGATCATACAGCCAGGCAGCCCTTTAAGCTGGCCTGAAAGTGAGCAACAACAGGTCACAGCATGTGCATAATTTAGAACAGAACGAAAAGAACATTACATGACAAACTTAAGGGATATGGTCAAAGCTGCATTAAAAGGTAAATTCACAGCTGATTGTTTTTGTTTTTTTTTTTTAAAGGCCTTGAGCACTTATTAGATACTATGCATTACTATACGTGATTGTCAAAACCACCCTACTATATCTAATACATGCATGGGGAAATGGAGGTCTTAGAGAGGTCAAACACACAGCTAAGAAGTGGCAGGTGTAAACTGGATTAAAATCCAGGCTTTAGAATACAAAACTTCCGTGCTTAATCTCAGTCATGTCTTTTCCAGGGTAACATCCAGTTCTGTTGACTTTCTTTTTATCTGATGTAGCCCAAGCAACACTCCTCCCAAAGACCTCCCGACCCCTGCCGTCACTGCGCACCAGGCCTGATTTCCAGAGGGCAATACCTGCGTCTTCGTGGGAGACCTGTGCTGCAGAACCCAATTTGCCCAATGGGCACGGTGAGCCGAGCGCCCAGGAGGTTAACTCCCGCCCTGGGGACACACCGATCCCCCACACCTGGGTCAGGGTAATTTGGAGGCAGGTGTTTTATGTTATTTTGCAGCGCCTCCTTTTGGGACTTGCTTCAGCCCACCACAAGGACAGCTGGCTCATCACCACAACCCTCACTTGCAGCCTTCTCTTCCTTACGCAGGCACTGGGTCCTTGCCCAGGATCCGTGGGTGGGGTGGGGAGTTCAAAAAACATGCAGATAAGACAAAACAGAGTTATAAGGGATCCCCAGCATATGTGAGGAAACATAAAACCTGATAGCTGAATTTAAAATGAAAGATTTTAATAAACTAAAATCTGCAAAAACTAGAAGCAACGTGGGCAGGGGGAGTGCTGTGGAGGACAAGGCTGGAGTGCTTTACCACAACACCATGTAAGAGGGCACAGCTGTAGAGAGAGAAGCCAGTGGGTAAGAGGAACAGATGACAAAAGTTGCAAATCCGCCATATGAATAACTGAAATTGCAGGAAACAAACCAAATGACACAAAAGTAAAATGCAAAGCTGGAATGAACCCAAATAACTGGTCCCGCAAGTGAAAAGGCAGGCAAAATTAACATAACGGACCAACACCTAAACAGACCCTGCTGCTTGACTATGGTTATTTTAATTGAAGACCAGAAGACTATTAAGAGCATCCAGGCAGAAAAACTCTGGATACCTGTAACGGAAGGAAAGTCATGTTAGCCTTCCAACAGTGCATGCAGAAAAACCAGAGTGATGTCCATGTCAACAGAGTTTTGAAGGGGAAAAAAAACAGGGTAACCCGAGCATATTATACCCAGCCATATAGACAGGTGCATGTGAAGATTAATTAAAGGACATTCTCAGATAAATAACACAAAATAAACCATTCATCTATGATTTTGGGGGTGGAAAATTGCTAAAATAGTATAGAATTTTAAAGTTATAAGCCCTACATCTTTAATTCAGCTTCGATTGAAATCAAAGTTAAAACCAGGCCAGAGGGAACCTTAAGAGATTATGAAATTTTGATTATGAGCACAAGACAGTGAGAATACAATACATGAAGCCATTACATTCTACTATATAGAAAAGAACAAAACCTGGAGAAGAGTCAAGTGCCCTAAATATATTGAGAATATAAATACTAGCCAGGGGAAGGTAAACATCTTTTCTCAGAAGATGTATGTTTTTATCATTAGAAAAAAATTGAGTTTGTATTAGTGTGTTTATTTGAAGGTCTGATTTAAGATTTTACTTTAACTTCAGTTGATTGTTGTTTTATAATGTTAAACTTGAGACGATGTTTTGTTTTGTTTTTTTAAATGGGGATTTTTTATTTACTCATTGTTTTCAGGGAACTGAATTTTAACTTACTCTTCAAATATGTAACAATAATGATTGTATTAAAGCTGTTATAATTACCTCAATCAGTATTAAAAAAATCCATATTCTAATGAAGTTCTGAAACATGAAATGAAGAAAATACCTCATTTCCACCTTGTAAAATTATAGTACAAGTGAAAATAAATGGTGACTATAACAATCATTTCAAAACAGTACCACATCTTGACTTTTCCCTCATCAATATGCAGAACAACAGAACAGATAAATCAAAATAGAGAACTCAAACATTAGCACATTGTATAAATTGATTGGTGAATACCAAAAACTTCTATAACTAGAAAAATATTCATAAAATGCAAATAACAAAATAAGCATTGAAAGAGATAATACATGTAAAATCAAAATTATACACAGTAAAAATAATTCCAGAATCTTCTTCATCTAACTTTCTTTACAAAAAGAAAAACTGTTTCTACATAATAAACCACCCCCAAATTTTGTGGCTTACAGCCACCACTGTGTATTATTAATGACAACTCCATAGGACAGCTAGAAGGTTCTGCTGATCTGGGCTCTCTTGGCTGGTCTTGCTCATGCATTGTGGTCAGCTGAGGTCTGGAGATCAAAGAAAACATCACACCGCAGTCTGGCAGTTGTCTGATTATCTGCTAAGGTGACAGGCCACAGGTGTCTCAGCATCCAGCAGGCTAGCAAAGGGCTTATCCCCAGGGCAGCAGCAGGGTTCCAAGAGAGGGCAGAAGCCTGCCAGGCCTTTCAAATGGACATTGTCACTTCCATCCCATTCTGTTGCCCAAACAAATCATGGAGCCAGGACAGATTCAGGGTAAGGGGAGAGAGACTCATCTCTTGACAGAAGGAGCTGCAAAGTCATAGTGCAGAGGGCATAGATACAAGGGGGGTGAAGAACTGGGGATTCTTTGCAATCAATATACCACAGTTGAGAAGGGGGTAATGGGAGGAAGTAAAAGGGTGCCATCATGCTATTAACAGAAAAATTATAAAACACTGGAATTTCATATTTGTGAGGTAAAAAATACACAAAGAACTCATGAGTAAATAAGAAAAAGATCATATTCCAATTTAAAAATTGCGCAAGTGACATGAGGCAGTTCAAAGGAGAAATATAACTGAAAAATGTTCAACTTCAGTAGTAAACGTTAGAATTTAAAATATACACATACGAATACATAGGTATGTATATATATAGGCAATATATATATACTATTTTTTTTATAAAATTATAGGTTTATGAATGTATTCTAAAACATTTGTAAAGGTAGAGTTTTGACTTCCAAATTTGCGAGATTTTTAAAAAAATGATAATACCTGCTGTTTTAGAAGTAAAGTTACTTTTATACAACACCAATGGGAATGTAAATTGGAATAAGGTTTCTGGTGGCCAATTTGTCAACATGTATCAGAAGTCTTAGAAATCAGCAAGGCCGCACACACTGACCAAGAAAAGTATAAATACCAGGAATGAGCTTCCCTGGCACTGAGGGATTACTACCAAGCACCGGCTGGTGATACAACTGAAAAAAGACCTTGAATAAAAGGGGTGAAATATAAAGACAAACGACTTCAAAGTGAGTCGGGAGGTCATCAGAGAGGTAACACTTATGTATGTCTCCGCAGGATCTTATAGACGGCCAAAGTAGACACTACCCCCAACAGTGGGGCTCCTGAGGGCTCTGGAGACACCCAGGTCCTACAGTCATGGCAGATAGCTCCAGAGTTTGGTGCCTTGTCAGTGGGCCCTACTTCAGAGATTGTGCTCCCGAGTGTGACAGAGTTGGACTCAGATGTGGCATCTCTACACATGCCTCTTCTGTTCCTTTTTTTGAACCTATACTTGGTGCTGGAGTTGGTAGGTATATGTCCAAGAGACATGAATCTCTGGGCTGTCCATGTGCCAGCTGGGTCTTCAGCCTCAGCAGAGTTGCAACACCTACTCTCCAGTTCATTAGACTCACCCAGGACAACTAACAAGGAGGTGAGGATGGACAAACACCACACCAAGGAACCAAGGGAGTCTACAACTGCAAGCAAAAGAGTCCCATCCATAAGCCATATGGGATCGAAGTCCCCTCTCAAGTAGAGGTGGAGTGGGCATCACCATCCCAGAATCCTCAGGATTGGGGAATAAAATATGGACTAGAGTAGACTTACTGGTATTCTACTATAGACTTATTGTGATTCTAGCAATGGAAGAAATTGTATCATTGATGTGGAGACAGTGGCCACTGGAGGTCCTGAAGTCAGGGAGAGGGAAAAAGAGGAGTAATATGGGGGCATTTTCTGGACTTGGAATTCACCTGGATGACATTGCGGTGACAGATACAGGCCATTATATATCCTGCCATAGCCTACAGAATTGAGTAGGAGAGAGTGTAAACTACATGTAAACTATAGTCCATGCTTAGTGGCAATGCTCCAAAATGTGTTCATCAATTGCAACGAATGTACCACACTAATGAAAGAAGTTGTTAATGTAGGGAAAAATGGGAGGTCTGGGGAGCAGGGTATATGGGAATCTCATATTTTTTTATGTAACATTTTATGTAATCTAAATATCATTTAAAAATAAATAATATATTTTTTAAAAAGCATAAATACTAAGGTGTAAATGAAATGAAATGTACTTTAATTATATTTTCCCATTTTTTCTAAAATGATTGTCTGATCTTATAAGAAAAAAGGTAATACACTGGTGAAACATTTGCTACAAACATGACAAATAAGGGCTCAATATCTTCCATATATAAAGACTTCATAAGAAGCATTTGGCAAATAAACATGAACACACAAAACAAGATAAACTAAAAAAAAAACCCAGTCAATTTAATGGTGAAAAATATATGCAAATTTTAACACTATGGTTAAAAAACATTCTGATGGGAAATGGATGTGGCTCAAGCAATTGGGCTCCTGTCTACCATATAGGAGGTCCAGGGTTCAATTCCTGGGGCCTCCTGGTGAAAGGCAAGTTGGCCCACGCAGGAGAGCTGGCACAGCAAGATGACACAAGATATGACACAGAGGAGAGACAACAAGAGACGCAGCAGACCAGGGAGCTGAGGTGGCACACGAGATTGAGCGCCTCTCTCCCACTCCAAAAGGTCCCAGGATTGGTTCCTGGTATCGCCTAAAGAGAAGACAAGCAGACACAGAAGAACAGAGAGAGCAGACAGTGAGCACAAAACAAGGGGCGAGGCAGAAATAAATAAATCTTTAAAAAAAAAAAAAAAAACCCAAAAACAGCATTCTGATATTTTCCAATGGCATAATAAATCTGTACAACCCTTCCAAAAAAACAATGCCATGTGACTCGAGTCTCTAAATGTAAACCACAATACTGTAAAAATATTAGAGGAAAGTATTCGAATATGTTAATATCTCAGGATGGAAAAAGTCTCCCTAAACAAGTAAAAAAAAAAAAAAAAAAAGTAAATACCAAAACAGAAATGTTAATAGACATGTCTACATGAAAGTTAAAATTATATGACAATAGCACCCACAGCTAAGTTAAAAGACACCCAAGAGATTGGAGACAGGGCAAGCTTTCTGGCTATGGTTAAATGAGCAGATGGGCAAATCATCTCCCCAAAAGCAACTCTAAAGCTGGACAAAATTGACAAAAACAACCATTTCAGCACTCTGGAAATCACCGAAGGCAAACAGCAATTTGAGAAGTGTTTATGCTTGTAAAACTGCTAGATATCTGGCCTCGGACTGCACCCGTCCCACCACTGCCAGCAGGTTCTGCCAAGGTGGGGAAGTGGGAGAGCAGCTATTTCTCTGCCAGTTAACAGCGGCTTTACAGTGGAGGTGACAGTCTTACAGTCGTGCTTGGGACAGCGTATTCCTGGCTGGGGCTGTGCACATGCACAGCGGGAACTGGAGAAGACACAAAATTTGGTAAATCCATACAGTGGAAGGTTGTTCAACAGTAAAAAGGAAGTCCTGATACACAACACATGGATCAACCTCAAAGCAAGAGGCTAAGTGGAAGAAGGCAGATGCAAAAGACCACATATTGTTTGAGTCCGTTTGAAATGAAATGTCCAGAAAAAATAGATTTATAGAGCCAGGACACAGAGCAGCGTTTGCCTAGGGCCGAGGATGGGAGCTTGGCTTAACTGCAAATGGGCACACAGGAAGTTTCTGGGGTGATGGAAAAGGCTCCAAAACTGGACTGTGACGCTGGTTACACAAATCTATAAATTTACAAAAACTCATTGGATGGTACACTTAGAATGGGTGAATTTTCTGATATGTAAATTATACCTCAATACAAGTGTTTAAAAAACAAAAGATTTGGAGGTAGACTATATCATGTCCCCAAAAGATTGATATCCATTGTAGCGGTCAGCAACTCAAAAGAAGACTGGACTTAGCACATAAGCAGGCACTACACCAAAGAACTACAGAGAGCCAACCACATACGTAACAGAGTCTAACCCACCTGAAGATTAGGGGAATATGAGTGAAAACGACACTGAATCTCATGACTTCTTTAGGTCTTCTCAACAACCCAGAAGACATCATATTGTCCCCATTTTACAGATTAGAAACAGAAGTTCACAGTGTTTCAATAACTTGTCCAAGGTCATTCCTTCAGCCAGTGGGAGAAGGTGCTCTATCATTAACTTATACAGTCCTACCTCCCTATCAGTAGTTACGATTATTCTTAATCCAACACATATGTGTAGAGTAAAAAGAATGAGGAGTACAGTGTGTGAGGAGCTGAACAAGGCTTGCTTAATTCAGTAACGGGCTCTATTGGGCATTTGTATTACTCCTATTAACACCTAATGGTCCATCAGGGCCTGTTATGGATTTTTTACTTTCTTCTTCATAGGTAGGTATTGAAATTTCATTAATACCAATTTACCACCAGAGCCCTGTATCTGGTTACTGTTGCCATAGTTTGTTGTAAAAGCCATAGTTTGTGTCTGTTAGGTGTAGTTTTTGGAGACGCCATCCAACCCACACCTTCAGCTTGCAGACATCAAAGTCTCGGCTCTCCTGGGCTCCAGGTACAAGGGTTGACCCTGCATATTCAAACCACCACCTGGGAGTCAAAAGGCCTTGGTTATGGTTCCAGCCACTGAACTCATTCACCGTCAGAGCCCAGGCAAGTTCCTTTGCCTCACTCGTGCCTCCATCTCCTCTTTTAACTGGAGTCCCATCACTCTTGCTGAGTTGGAAGAGAATCCGAGGAGAGGCTGGGGGTGGGGTGTGAATGAGTTCAGATATAACACAGAAGCAGGCTTCACTAGACACAGGGCCTACCCTAACCCTAACCTCATGACAGGCGTGGAAAAGAAGTCTAGAATTGAGTTTCAAACATTTTAGGAAGCCATCTAAATCTGGACCTTACCTAACAGAGCAACCCAAAAGCCACTCAGAGCAAAACCACACTGCATTCAAAATCACGGGCAAAGGTGAGCCTAGCCTCCTTACCTCCACAAAACCTTTCATCCTCAGGGTGTTACTCCCAAGCTGTTGGGTGCCTCCGGGACTTCCCACAGCAGACTCGGGACTCAGAGAAGCGGCCACCTACTGCCTTCCCCTCACCGCAGACGCTGCAGCAAGAGGGAGGGGAATAAAGCACGAGATGTGAGTCCAAATTAAAATCACGGGGCACTGGCTCACTCGCCACTTAAGAAGCTCCCCCAGGTGATTCTGATGTACCTGAAAGTGTGAGGACCACTGCTTTGGGGTAGGAGATTGCAAATTTAAATGATCAGAGTCATCTGGGCAGCTACTGAAGCACAGAACGTCCAGGTCCTTGAAATAGGACAGCACCTGGGTCTATGTGTGGTTACCAAGTTCTCCAGATCATCCTGAGTCAACCAAATTGGTTTCTGAGAACCAGTGAATTAGGGTCCTGGCAATGGCTGTTTGGTCCAGCAATCTAACCTTCTGCAGAATCAGGTGTTGAGTAATCAACACCTGCATCTAATTTTCTTGGCACAAGGCATAAGCGGAGGAAGATCTGGGCACTTTAGGACTCCAGGAAAGGCCCCGAGAGACCCCGTCTATGCATTAATTTTTGTCAGCTTTGATTGGATCACCATATCTTGCCCCATCCTCATAGGAGACCAATTGTTGTGGATATCAACAATTTAAAAACACACCTTATGAGACTAGTTACTATGAGGGTGGGAGAAAGAGTGGATATTTGCTAGGAATTGCCTGCTGCAAAAACTTTCTCTTGCAGTGACTATCCCTAAGAATTGGTAATGCAATCTTAAAAAGCCAAGGATGAGAAAAAACAGGGTTCAGGTCATCAGAGAGCAAAGTTTCCCATCACCATAAGGGCTGCCCCCAGCATGATACAAATTATTAGGGAACAAAATCGGGTGAGGTGACACAAAAGCCATTCATTCATTCGCCGAGAGCACAGCAGTTGATGGACCACATTCTGGGCCAGTTAGCCTGGTTCTGCCACTTTCTAACTACATGTTTGTGTCACTCTTTTTGTATCTCAGTTTTTTCTTATGTAAAGAAGGGAAAATAGCAGTATTTACCTTCTGGGGAATTTGGATTTAATGAATTATTACATAAGTGCTTAGAACCCTACGAGGCCCATAGTAAGCATCAAATAAGTGTGAGCTATGAGTATAATCCATTTAGTTTTCATGAGGAATGTCCCCATTCTGAACACAGGGGACTCAGACCCAGCCCTAGCCTCAGGGAGCTGCGAGAAAAATAAAGGAGATGGGTCGGTAAATCAATTACTGCTGTCCAGGATGGATGGCTCCAGAAGAATGACAGGAAATGACAGAGGGAATGCAGAGGCAGGCATTTAAGCCAAACTGTTCTGGGGAGTTATTGGGGAGTGGGGGAATCAAGAAGCTCTCCTGAATGGTTAAACAGAGACATCCAAACCTGACTAATCCAAAGAATTCACAGTTAAGTTTTCAAAATGCAGATTCCCTGGAGATTCAGATTCATTCTGCATTTTTCCTTTAAAGTCCTTACCCCAGTTTGTGATCAGATGATTATTTCTATGTGTTTGTTATCTGCACTAAATGTAAGCTCAGTGAAGGCAGGGACCTTATTGTTTCTTCAATGCTGTGTATAGTCCCTGGCATATGGTAGGAGCTCAAGAAATTTGATGAACAGTGAATTAATTGGGTCACTGCACATAGTTGGATGTAGACACTTCGGATAAAGCTGAATTTATTTACAGTCATGATCTTCTGCCTACAAATAGTTCTAAACTCAGGCCTCAGATTTTTTTCCCTAAAACTCTTCCATCACTTGTGATTTGTTTGATGCTGGTGTTTCTTCCAAACAAATTCTTTATGCATCTGCATATACCACATGCTTCATTTTGGGCCCATTGTTGAACAATGCTCTAACTTCCAAGATGGCGCATGGGGAAAAGTTTAAGCCTCAGTTTGACTGGTGAATGCATCAGTTGCATTTGAGGTTAACCCAAAAGAACACAGAGATGTCCTGTCAACAAATTTCATTCTCCAAATCATGAAAAATGTGATTTGTACATAGCATTAGTCAACCAAAGGGGTGCTGATGTAAAATACCAGAAATCTGTTGGCTTTTATAAAGGGTATTTATGTGGGGTAGAAGCTTACAGTTAGCAGGCCATAAAGCGTAAGTTATCCCCCTCACCAAAGACTACTGCCAAGTGTTGGAGCAAAATGGCTGCTGATGTCTGTGAGGGTTCAGGCTTCCTGGGTTCCTCTCTTCCTGGGGCTTGCTTCTCCCTGGGCTCAGTTCCTCTGCTAGCTCCACAAGGCCAGCTGTAGATTATCAGGCAAATGGCTTGTTTTTCTTCCTGGGGCCTTTTTTCTTTCCTCAGAACCAAGCTCCACTGTGTGCTTGCTTCCCAGGGCTCCAGCTCAAAAACTCCCAACTCTGTCCTTTGCCAAGTCTTTTATCTGTGAGTCCCCACCCACCAAGGGGGCAGGGACTCAATGCCCTACTGACATGACCCAATCAAAGCCTTAATCATTATTTAATCAAGTAAAAGCGAAACCTCTGAATCCAATATAATCTAATATGCCTGAGGAAAGGACTAGTTCACAAATATAATCCAATACCTATTTTGGGAATTCATAAATAATGCCAAACTGCCATATACATGGAACAAAAACAGGAAAATGAAGAAAATTAATTGATATAGGGCTCCAAAATATGCATTTCAAAACACAATGAGATCCATATTTTATTTGGACTGTGAATAGTTCTAAGAGAAATTTAAATATTGCCGGCAACTCTACTGTCTTGATAGCTAATCAGGGAATCAGAATGTGGAATTTTAAAGGAATCCCAGGCCAGAAACTGCAGGCCCAGAATGTTACCCCATAGAAGGGTTAGTCAAGTAAATTATGGGTTCAGACTAAATAGTCGCTTGCTATTTCCCTGGACATCATGACCCCAAAGCATCCAATCCTCTCTGTCCACAACCCTATTTTTTCTCTAGTTCCTTCCTTTCAAATTCCTCCTTTTGGCCATTTCTCAGGTCTTTTCCTAGCCCTCTGTTTATCTCTCCTGTCTTCCTCTCCCCTGCAACATCCATCTATTAATAAGACTAAACTTTTCTCCCTGATGTGGACGGACCCAATATTTCCCTCCAGCTTCACTCCATCAACCTACAACTTGGCTCCAGCTTCCTCATTATGCTCGTTGTTCAATGCCAACTTTATGCCAGCCTATCTTCCCTGCCCACGGTCTCTGCATATGTTTTATGAATAACTGACCAATGGTGTATCCATACATCCATAAAAACTTAGGTAGTATTTTTTAAGAAACCACCTGATTTGAAAGAATTATTAATGACCTCGGAAACTATTCATGATCTAATACTAAATGAATAAAGCTGGATGCATAAAATGTCTATAGGTTATGTGATCCCAGTGATATACAGAAAATACTACAAGGAAATACAAGACATTAAATGTTAGCATTAAATGAATCTCACACCTTATACAAAAACTAACTCAAAATGGATCAAGGATCTAAATATAAAAACTAGAACCCTAAAACTCCTAGAAGAAAATGTAGGGAAATATCTTCAAGATCTTGTGGTTGGTGGTGATTTTTTAGACCTTACACCTAAAGCATGAGCAACAAAATAAAAAGTATAGATAAATAAGACTGCCTCAAAATTAAACACTTTTATATTTCAAACAATTTTGTTAAGAAGGTGAAAAGACAGCCAAGTCAATGGGAAAAAATCTTCAGAAACCACATATTGGGCAAGGGGTTGATCTCGATGTTATATAAAGAGATCACACAATTTAATGACAAAACAACAAGCAACCCAATTTAAAAATGGGCAAAAGAATTGAATAGACATTTTTCCAAAGTGGAAATACAAATGGCCAAAAGACATATGAAAAGATGTTCAACATTCTAAATCACTATCTATTAGGGAAATGCAGATCAAAACTACAATGAGATATCATCTCACACTATACAGAATGGCCATTATTTAAAAACAACAACAACAACAACAAACAAAAAACAAAAAACAGAAAACCATAAATGCTGGAGAGGATGTGGAGAAATAGGAACACTCCTTCACTGTTGGTGAGAATGTCAAATGGTGCAGCCTCCATGGAAGACAGTTTGGCAGTTCCTCAGGAAACTAAATATATTCAGAAGAACTGAAAGCAAGGACGCAAAAAGATATTTGCACACCAATGTTCACGGCGGCATTGAAAAGATGGAAACAACTTAAGTGTCTGTCAACCAATGAATGGATAAACAAGATGTGGTATATTCATAGGATGGAATACTACTCAGCTGTAAGAAGGAATCAATTGGGGATGCACATGACAACATGGAGGAACCTTAGGGATTTTATGTTGAGTGAAATAAGCCAGACACAAAAGGATGACTATTGTATCGACTCAGTGATATGAACTAAATACAATGAGGAGATTTATGGAGTTGGGCTATGAAGTGGAGGTTGGTGGGAAACAGAATGTGGGTTGCAAAGGGGGATCTGATGCTGGATGTATGTAGAGTGTTTAATCAGGTCAAATGTAAATATGTGGTAATGGATGGACTTGATGGTAACACATTATAATGAGTAACAAACACTGTTGACTTATGGATGTGATTGTGGCTGAAACGAGCAGTCTAGAGAGATTAACGTTAGTTGGGGGACAGCTGGAGGATAATATAGGGAATCTATAACAATGATTTTGGTAGTAGATGAGGATTATGGTTAATAATATAAATACGGGAATGTTCTACTACAAGGTGTTAAGAATGTGGTGATGCATGGGAAAAATATAACTAATGCAATGTATAGACTATAGTAAACGGCAACATTGTAATGTTTTTGTGGTAAAAGCAAAGAAGGAACTATAACTGCTAAAGGTCAAAAAAATAATATGGGGCTTGGTTTTGTGACATATACTATGATTAAGTAATTTTTCTCTTCATTTTTTTCATTAATAAGGAGACCGACCTTGACAATGTTATTTAACTTTTTAGGAATAATGCTTCCGTAACTTGTTGAGCTGCCTTTTTTCTGTTATTTTATTTTTTGAATTTGAAATAAAGTTTGAATAAAAAAATATTAGCAGGTAGTTAAGTCAGGAAATTAGGGATGTGGTTTTGTTTTGTTTTGTTTGTCTTTTCTAAGATTCTGTTTTTCATTAACTCTGTACTGATTTTATAACTAGACAAAAATAAAATAAATATACTTTCATCACCACACCCCCAATTAAATAAAACAAAGCTTAGAGCTGTCACAGCATATTTCTTCATACCCTTTGCAATAAGGTTGGCATAAGACATCCAAGGTATTTAAACCAAGTATTCCAGATCTTGTTCCAGGAAACTTCACCTTAGAATGAAAAGGAAAATACATAAAGAAGCTTAATTTCCGTAACCATATTTATTAAATATTAAGATAAGATCCCAGACCCTTACCATCTGACACTTTTTATCCATTGATACTACCCCTAAATGCATTAAATTGTGCTATATATCTGATAAGAAAATAAATATAAAGCCTCTGTATAATCACATTTACACCACAAAGTCTTAGCTCTGGGCTTGAAGGAGGGATTCTTCCCTCCCCTTGTGTGATGGCTTTCAGGCCAAGGCAAACCCCAGAGACTGACGCCTTATCAGTGGGCTCTATTTTGGAATCTGTGCTCCTGAGAGTGACAGAATTGGACTCAAATAAGTCCTTCCTGCACATGGTTCATCAGTCCCTTCTATTCAAACCTATATGTGATGCTGGAGTTTTTAGGTATAGTTCCAGAGACTGGAGCCTTCAGCCTACCTGTGTGCCAGGTGTGTGTGGAATCTCGGTGGAGCTGCAACTCCTACCCTACAGCTCAATGGACTCGTCCAAGTCACCTGGTGAGGAGACAATGATGGGCAAGCCATCCCAGGGAATGGAGAGGGCCTGCATCTGCAGGCAGGATCATCCCACCCACCATATCCATGGGATATAAGCCCTCTCTCACTTGGAGGTGGAGTGGACATCACCATCCCAGTCCCCTCAGGATTGGGGGAAGAACTGTGGACTAGAGTGGACTTGATGGTATTCTGTTGTACACATATGGTGATTCTAGCAATGGAAGAAATTATAACAGTGAGATGGAGCCAGTGGCCACTGGACACTTTCGGGGCAGGGAGGAGATGTGCAGTTGAAATACAGGATTTTTTTCGGGATTTGGAGGTTGTCCCGAGTGCCGTTGTGGCAACGGATGTAGGCCATTTTAAATCAGCACACACCATTCAGAACTGAGTGGGAGAGAGTGTGGTCTGCGATGTGAACTGTGGTCTATGGTTGGTGGCAAGGCCCCAGGATGTGTAAGTCCATTGAGGGTGATGGGCCACACTTGTGGGAGATGTTTGTGTGGGATGTGGTGGGAGGTGTGGGAGGTGGGGAATATGGGAATCCCGGTAGGTTCCATGTAATATTTTAGGTAATCTAAGCACCTCTTAAAATATATATATAACATTTTTGTAAGCAAATGCACATATATGCATATATATTTATATATCATTTTACAAATACTGGTATGTATTGTGAAAATTTTGATTTTTACCCACAATAAAAATAAATAAATTAAAAAAAAAAAAAAGATATCCTTGAGGGGCGTAAGCCAGGTGGAAGGTGAGAGAAAGGCAGACTGAGGGCATCGGCACTGCCTTTATATCTATAAGAGAGCTCTAAATGAAGGATCAGATGTTGCAATTTCTTCCCCTGCCCCAATGGCTCCCTCTTCTACTTCCTCATTGTTTTTGCTCATCGCTCATTGTTTTTTGCTCATTGTCTGTTTGTTTTTTGTTTTTTGTTTCTTTAGGAGGCACCAGGAACTGAACCCATGACCTCCCATGTGAGAGGCAGGTGCTCAACTGCTTGAACCACATCTATTCCCTGCTCATTTGTTTTTGCTTGTCTGCTCATTGTCTTCATTTGTTGTCTGCTCGTTGTTTTTTTTTTGCTCGGTGTCTGCTTGTTGTTTGTCTTCTTTAGGAGGTGCCAAGAATTGAACCTGGAACCTCCCATATGGGAGATGGGTGCTCAACTGCTTGAGCCACTTCCACTCCCTGCAGTTTCTTGATAGCCTAAGCATTTACCACCCCTCCTAGTTCTTCTTCTTTAAAGTGAAGGAGGAATAAAGTGTGTGCACTGCTTTTCACTACAAATCTTTTTATCATAGAGAATAGCAAGTGTTTAATTCCAACAAAATAACTGAAATTCAACTGCTTATATATAGCAAAACATCTCCTATATAAATAAGCCACATAACTGTTAAATGATATATAAAGGTTGACCTCAATAACAGAGACCCCTGCACAGAGAAAGCGAGCATCTAGAATCCGAAGAATGAACATTTTATTTGTTTTCCCCCAGCTGGATTACCCGCCTGCCAGTCCATTTTTACACACAGGTGATAAATCATGCAGATATTCTGCTCAATCCCACACAGGTCAGCTGGTACTACCCTATGATGAGAAAAACCGGTCCAGAGCTTGGGCTCCTAAAACCAGCTCCTGCAAAGGGTTTCTGAGCAAACGTGTGCATGAAGATCCAAGTAGCTCTGGGCTGGAGGAAAAGGAAGCATCACTGTACCCGCACAGCTCAGCCTGCCCAAACCATTCCAAGTTAGGAAAGACCAGTCCAAGGGTTCTCGTGTTTAATATCCATAATCACAAACAGCCTCAAATCCTTTTCCAGTTTATAAAACACCAAGAGAATCTTGGAAACCTCACCGGGAACTTGGCAATGAACTTCTGTTCGCTTAATAAACAAGGGCTGTCATTTATTGAGCATCTACTATGAGCCAGTTGCTGTGCTAAGCACCTTAGATTATTTCATTAAATACTCCCAGCAATTCCAGGAAGTAGGAAACATTTTTGCTCTTCCTTTAAAGATGTAATAAATAAGCTTTAGAGCGGTTCAGGAACTTGCCCAAGGGAACAAAGCTGGTAATCAGAAGGATTTGAGTCCAATTTTCAGAGCCTTGAATTTTAATCACCAACTTCACCTTCTCCCCAAATACAAAGCTTTTTTTGCCATATCTTCTTTGCCCTGTACTATTTTCTTAATACTTTTCATTAACTCAAACCACTTTTTCTACTAGATAAATGCATTTTTAAATGGAAACTTTAGCCCACTGTCATAAATGGAAAACTAGTGTCGCCTGCCTTAAATTGAAAGGGTAGTGAAAATAACTACAGGGAAAACAAAGTAGTTACTAAATTCTATCTAAATGCTATCACCTGTCAAAGTCTTTGAGTTGGAAATTTACTCTCTCATTCCTTCATTCAAGACAATTTGAAAGAGTACCTTCTACTAGCCAGGCACTGTTCTAAGTCCTGGGTACATGTCCAGGAAACAAAACTGATAAAAATCCCTGTTATCTCTGAAGCTTATATTCTCATGGGGGAGTCACACGATAAATGAATAGGTAGGCATGTCATGTCGGGTCATGATAAGTGCTGGAAAATAAAGCAGAGCAGGGAGAGAGTGCATGCCAGAGAAGGAGGCGGTGCCATTTGAAATTGGGTGGGGGACAGTTAGCCTCACTGAAAAAACAGTATTTGAGTAAAATCAGAGAAAGGCAAGGGATTAAGTCACATGGTTTTCTGGAGCAAGAACACTCCAGGACAGAAGGAACAACAAGTGCTAAATTTCCAAGGTGGGACTCTGCTTTATGTGTTACCAAACAGCAAGGAGACCAGATGACTGGAGCAGAGTGAGTGGGCAGGGGTGGGTAGAAGGGGATGATGCAGAGCCCGGGGGGTGGAGGGGTTGACTGGTAGAGCATAAAGGGCCTCCAGGTCTTAGGCAAAGACTGGCTATTACACTCGTTAAACAGGGATGTCAACAAGAGTTTGGGAAGCATTAAGGACAAAGACCAAAATGAAAATTTCATCTCATATAAACAGAAAAAAATGTTCTCAGATGGTTAATGAATGAGCAGGGCACCAAACACCCTCAGATATAATTTACTGCCACCTAACGTTATTTGATATACTACCAAGGGTTAGCCCCCCTATAATTGGTAAATACAGCACAGGCTATTACTGCTTCTTCCTGTTCCCCCTGAATTCACAAGCTGGTACTGGTTCCCTTGAGAATAGGCTTCTTACACCAGGAATGAGAGAAACTGACATCTCCAGATATCACATGGGTTCCCTCTTAGTTTGGACATCCAAAGCCACTGAACTCAGAAGTGCTCCCTTGATCAAAAAGCCCTAAAAGGATTCCCCACTCCCCAGAGCTGTGTCTCTAATAGGATTATGCCTGAATTAAAAGACAGAACCATTTATAACTTAGGGCACTCTCTGGCTTTGAAGTTTGTCTCAAAAAATGATCCATTTTTATAGAAACCAGAGCTGGAGAATGACAAGGAAACCTGCAGCTCTTCCCAAACGGACAGCTTTGTACAAGATAATCAGACAAGAAGAAACATCGGCACGAACATTCTATATCTGCCTTTGAGCAAATGATGGCACGTAGGAGAAAACGCTTTTCTCTCCTGAGGTGTTCGACGAGACTAAGGCCATTTTTTTCCACAAGTAAAGAGTGTCCAAAGTGCTCCAGTTGTGTGCACACATGTGTGTGCACATTTGCACACACATTTACATGAACGCGGTGCAAACTCCCGCATTGTGTTCAAGTCGACTTGTCTCAGGGACCTACACCATGTCAGGTGGTTTGAGGGTAGTAAAACACGGTTTGTACCCCTTAAATCACTCACAGAAAATGGGGGCGGGGAGGGGGAAAGCCGCTTCATTTTTCTCATCTGCAAAATGGAAGTAAAAGATATCTACTCCATGACATAGTTGTGAGGATTTAATAATTGACAGACCACGTGACTGGCACATAGAAAGCATCACATAAATGTTTTTTGTTCCTTCCTTCCTCACCTTTTTATATTAGCACAACATCCACTTCCTCGGGAAAGCCTTCCCTGACCTCCCCCAGACATCTCAGCACCCCACAGTGGCAAAACACCCTGTGCTTTCCCTTCATCTCACTTACCCACCGCATTGGGTGCCTAAGGCTGCTGCAACAGATTACACATATGCAGGGGCTCAAGACAGCAGCGATTTATTCTTCCAGTTCTGATGTTAGACGTCTGAACTGAGTCTTAGAGGGCGAAATCAAGGTGTCTGTGGGGCTGGCTCCTTCTGACACCTCCAGGGAAGAATCCACGCTGGCCCCTTGCCGCCGGGGCTCCCACATTCCCTGGCTTCTGGCCGCCCCACTCCCGTCTCTGCTGCCAGCAGCACGAGACCTCCTTCTCATACGTAAGCAAATCTCTCTCTGCCTCTCACTCACAAGGACGCTTGTGACCACATCTGCGGCCCATCCAGGGAATCCTCAGTAACCTCCATATACCCACAGCCTGACTTAACCACATCTGCAAAGTCCCTTTTGTCCTATGAAGTTCTGGGGATTAGGACACAGGCACTTTCGGGGCCATTATTCAGCCTGCTACGTCCACATTCTGTATTTGCTGGGATTGTTTAAGTGACACAAGATTGGCCAATCCTGGCTGATTTTTCTCACATAAAAATGTGGATGGAGAAAGCGTTGGCTGGTGGTACAGCAGCACTGCGGACCCTCCCGCAACCCTCTTGACCTTTCTCTCCTGGTCTGAAGGTGGTGGCTGTGCCTATCGACAGCGTGTCTGCTTGGAGGCAGGAAGCGGCAGCATCACAGCCCGTGTTTTACATTAGGAAACCACGGCTTTCCCAGAACAGCTCGTTGACCGTAACTTGGTCTGGCAATTCCTGAGACCACTAAGTCCAGCTCTCACTCCAGAGGAAGAGACTAGAATATCGCCCTAACCCTCACAGAAGGCGGTACAGAGAGTGGAGAATCAGACTGAACCCCAACCCTGCTCTCTTGGCAATGGTTAGGAAGGCTTAGCAGCCTCCCACTGTTTTAGTCTTCCACAAAAGAGCTGACCTCTAGTGTCTCACTCAATCCTGACAAGAACCGTAGAGCCTGGCATTTACATTACAGCATATTAGATTATTGGTCAGAAGTATCCTATCTCCCCACAACCGCTTCTGTGAATGGATCGTAATTCCCCACTCCTTGACTTTGTTCCTGCCCATGTGACTTGCTTTGGCCAATGAAATATGAGTCAGAGCAAAACAAACTTGAAACATGCTCAAATGATTGGACTTGCGCCCTTGCTCCCCTGGGAAGCACAGCGAGAGCCGCTGTTGCGGGAGAATGAGGGGCGTGTGTGGCAGAGCTGCCCCAGCTGACTCCCAGCCAGCCTCCCATCAGATGAGTCCAGCCAAGATCAGCAGAGCCGCCTGCTCGGTGAAGACTGGTTCATCTCACACACAGACGCTTGAAAGTAGTAAGTGATTGTTGAAAGCCACTGAATTCTGGGAGGTTTTTATACAGCAATAGTTAATGTAAACATCATCTCCATTTTACAGGTGGGGAAACAGAGGCTTGAAGCAGTACACAATTCGCCCAAGGTCACACAGCTGTTAAGTAGTAGGGACAAGATTACCACCCAAATCTGTGTAAACTTCAAACCCATTCTCTTAACCATTATGAAATTCTATTCGTTGTCGAATCAATGTTAAATTCTTCTCCCTGGAGCTGAGTCTTTTTCTTTATATTAGAGAACAACAACCTAGGGACAGACTAATGAAATCTCGGAGAAAGTCATTAAGGGCCTCTGGAGCAAGGAAAAACTAAAAATATAAAACAGTGGCCCCTCAGAGCCCTGGTGGTCTGATGGTACTCACAGAAAAGATTTAAATTTTCATTTAAAACTAAAGGTTTAATTGGCCCAGGAACAACTCATCTCCCTTTAGTTTATCAGAAGTCCCAGTAATAAAATAAGGCTAAAAAGCTTCCAAAGTGTAAGATCCATCTATTCCCAGAAGGCTTCCAAATTGTAAAGTGGTTTGCATTGGATTTATGTTCCTGATTAGATGGACTTTAGCTACACCAGGGCTGGAGGGAAGTGGTGCCAGAACGACCAGGCAGTTTTGTGAAGAAATCCATCAGTCCAAAAAGAACGCCTGACTGCTCTCCCACTCCAGGGCTTCTAGAGCATTCTGCAGCAGATGTCAGGACTGAGCTCAAGTCAGGAAGCAAAGTGGATGCCTGCACAAAGTGGCTGAGGTTGCATTCTTCAGTGAGGCCAGAGGAAGAGAAGGCTGGCGTGGACGTGCTCCCGCCGTGTGGTACTCGTGTGCCAGCACATTCACATGCTCATTTAATTCTCATGAAAATTCTGTGAGATATGTAACTCCCATTTGTATAAATTAATTATCAGAGGCTTGACAAGTCTTAAAGAAAACATAGGCAGAAATTCCTCAACTAATAAATGGAAGACTCGCTATTTGAGCAATTTCCTACCTCTATATCTTGTGTGGCTTTTCATTAGAACATACTAATTCCTTAGAGGGAAAAATCATAATTTCTGAGTCAACAAGGAAACAGAAGTTTTGGGGTTGGTGACTAGGAGATTGCATAAACTAGGATGCTTTTAGCTGCAAGTAAGAAATGAAAGTGGTTTAAATGATGAGATGTATTTATCCCTGTAACAGAGAGTCCAGAGGTGGGGTAGCTCTGGACTGGTTGATACAGAGACCGAACAATGTCACTGAAAACAAAGCTTTGTTTCATGTTTTATGCGCTGTCGTCCTCAGCGTGTTCGTCTAGCCCAGCTCCCTTCGTCATCCCAAGACGGCTGCCCCACTTCCACGTATATTCCGAAGCCCACTAGACTTCCCCTCCTGTCTCATTAGCCAGAATTATATCAAATGCACCTCACTGGCAAGAGGAATGGGATTATCCAGATCAATTTAAACTACTTAACATTCACTCCCTGAGGACTGAGGACAAGCCCTGTCCCTGAGCACATGGCCACCTGGAGAATGAGCATCTGAATGAACCCAGGGCTCTGCTAGCAAGAAAGAAGGGAGAAGGGGAGGCACTGGAGAAGAAAAAGTAACTAACAATATCTGCCACAGCCCAGGCTGGGCTCTCTAGATGCAGGGCCTGAGATTCAGTGTGCATGATTTATTGAGAAAATGCTCGTCAGGAAAATACCTGAAAGGGCATGAGGGAAATGAAAGAGCTGCACAAGGGTGTAGTCTCAGGTAAGTCCAGCCATGGTCTGATTCACCTGGGAAGGGGGTGCTCTGTTGCATAAATGACATCATAGAATAGTCCCCCCTCCACACACTAAGGCAAAACAATTATCATCGGAGGGCCACCCTGGTTGGTGGGGAAGAGACAAATTCCCGGGGGCAAGGCAGCTCCCACCCTGAAGGCAATTCTCCCGAAGAGGGGACTGACAGCTGTGGGTCTTCAGCAGCACTTACATGAGCTGGGTAGTTCACGGGCTCAGTAAATGTAATCTGGCAGATCTAGGAATCTAGATCTGTCTCCATAGCTCATTGAGTCCAGGTAATGAATATGAAGTTAAGAAAGCAAGAGAAGAGGGGGGGAAGGAGAGAAGGAATGGAAGATTCTGTTTCTCAACACATTCTCTTTTCTAGACCCTTTTTCTGGGCTATTTCATGTTTACAACCACCACTAAGAGGTAGATATTATCATCTCCATTCACTTGAACAGATTATAAGCAGGAGGTTCGGAGAGACCACTTACCTTGCTCAGTGTCTCCCCGTGGGGAAGTAAGAAGCCAGAAGTCGCAATTCTTTCTGAACTGCAGAGACTTTCTTTGCAGAGATCACATGTCTGAGCATTTCCACTGCTCCGGGCCCCCGGGAGGCTCTGTGGACTATGGGAAGGGACAGATTCAAAGATGGACAAGGCTTTATATCTATTCTTAAGGATATCACATTCTGACTGAGAAGAAAAAGTAGAAGGCACTCCTGGAAAAGCTCTAGTGATACCAGGCGGTATCAGGGGCGGGGTGAGCGGGCTGGATGGCAGCTGACGAAGGATTTACATAGAAAGAGATGCCACCTTCTGGAGCAGGTGGTATTCCATCAGGACCTCAACAACAATCAAATAGGAGAGGGTCAGGGAGGATGTTCTTGGATGAGAGGGCATTACAAGCAGAGCCCTGGGAACGGCAAGCACCAGGAAAAATTTAGGGCATGGGGAGGAGTTATCAGACAGGGAGATGGACAGTTCGGCCAACACTCAGGATTTGCCCAGGCGAGTATTGGCAAATAAGGCCCTCAATACTCTAGAGGGCCTTGAATGCTAAGGCACTCGGACTAAAGAATAAAGGGAAGCCAGATTCTGCAGACATGCCCCCTTTAGGGCCGGATGCACCACAGAGGAGCCGGGCTCTGTGCCAGCTGTTTCCTTTACGTCACTGCAAGTCCTCATCTTTTTCACCTCCGATGACTCCCTCCCGACCACCTCTCTGCAATGCTTGGTTGACAACTGCTGCTCTAAGCCACCGTGCGCCTCTGGAAGTTAGGACTGTGGAGTGATGAGAAGTATTTGGAGAAGGAATGACTTTTGCAGTCTTAAAACAAAACCATGTGCGATCTAGGGTCTAACCACCACCTCAAGGATGCAGTAAAAGCTGACCCAGATCTACAGCCTCACCCGGCGTAAGCAGGAGCCTGGGACTCAGGGATTATATGGGGGGGGGGGCAAGCTCCATTGCTCCATAGCTTCTGCTACAAGGTCCCTAGAGCTTGGTGATTTGTAACCTGTTATTTTTCCACCAGCTTTCTCCTTGTGGTATATGGTCTATAGATATTTTAAATCTTAATCTAAGAGTCTTTGCCTTTTAATAGGGAAATTTAGACCATGTATTATCCTAAATTTATAAATTGGGCTGTACCCCTTCCATATTATTCCATTCATTTTTTATTTCCTCTTGACCCTTCTCCTTGCCTTTCCTTGCCTTGCAGGTTTGATTAAGATTCTGCTTATCCCTCGTTTGCAAATAGTGATAACAGTCCCCAGTATCTCAGAGAGCTGTTGGGAGTATTAAATGCAATTATGTGCACGAAGCAGCAAGACATCCATTAAAGAAATAATTATTTAATGTAAACTGCTATTATTACTACTACTGTTATTACTGCCATAGTGCAGAGAATGTATCTCTATTCCCAGGAGAGCTCCAGGCCGAGGCTGGAATCTTGACGAACAAGTAAACTCTTGATCCCAAAGTTATAACCAATTGAGTAGCAGCCCCTCTTCAAGGCTTCGCAGTGGGAACGGGGCCCTCTGCTCTCAAAGTTTTCTCTCTAGGCAACATTTCAGGGCACCTACTCTGGGTTAGGTATTGGGGGTACAGTAACGAACAGAGCACAATCCCTGCTCTCTGGGGGTTTTAAATCGGCTGATGGAGGCACTTGAAACGGCAGCCTGTGAAGCCCCCTCTTCTGTGGAAGGACAAGGATTCCCTCCGCTCTGCTCCCCCAGGCCTAATGTACATCAATGTCAGCCTATTAATGATTGACCAAAAACAGTATTAATTGCACAAATTCTATTGTTTTCTATCAACAAAGCCTGTATGTGGTCAGAAATTCTCTAGCGTGGGAGATATTTTAAAAATAAAACATTAAAGTGAAATCAGTGCAAGACATATTCTGATTGGAACCAGGCAATAAAAATGTTGTAAGACCAGAGAACCCTCTAAGTTGTATGTCCTTTACTGATGATGAAGGCAGTCTGTTGTATAGCTGCACTTAGGAAGTTTTAAAATAAGTTCCCTCATTGTTTCGTGTGTCTATATTTTGTCTTAGCAGCAAGATTACAGGCTATTGAGGATAAGGACCACTGGCTCTGTTTCTCTAATCCTTCCCACCAACCAGTTCTCCAGAGAGCTGGGGACACAGCAGGTGCTTCACAAATATTATAATTAGGCAAGAAAGATGCTGAGTCAGGAAAAAATAGATTTCATGCAACTTGCCAAGTCTATTGATTGATAATAGCTTCTTGGAGTCCTGAGTTAAGAAAGATTCTGAAGATGAGTCTAGGCTCAACAGAAAGAATACTGTGTTTGATGAGTAATGTCTTCCAAGGGTGCAAGAGTGATAGTGCCTGTGCTATGTACTTACCATTCCTGGAAGGAATAAATAGTACCTTAAACAGAATCACTTAGGAGTGCCATTTTCCATCTTCTGCCTTGTGCCTCAGGACAGGGTATAAAACTGTCTGGTTGAGATTGCTTACTTCTTTGCCAAATGCTTGTTAAGTTTACTGTTCTTTGGTGCTTATGAAAATAAGCAAGTGGCAAGTGCAAAGATAGACTTCCCATGTGCCTTGTAAATATTTGGCACTCAGTAAATGCTTGATGAAGTGAATCAAGAGCAAGTAATACCTTTCGTTACGACATCAAACACAGAGGAAAAATACATATACAATGTTTTATTGCTGAGTTGGAATCAATAAGATAGCAACCAGTGTGTGTAGTGAAACAAACAAAAAAAAAAAAAACTTCCACGGGTTCAACTTTTCCACCTTCCATCTGGGGTGTGATAAACAACAGACTGCCTTCACCAGTGGTAAAGGAGAGTTCTCTGGGCTTACAACGTTTTTATTAGCCGGGCCTCCAGTTCCAACCAGAATATGTCTTGCACTGATTTCACTTTATTGCTGAAATATCTTCTAAAGCTAGAGAATTTGACAAAATACAGGCTTTGTTAATAAAAAAAATTTTTTTTAAAGAATTTGTGCAATTAATACTGTTTTGGTCAGTCATTAATAGGATGACACTGATGTTTGTTAAACAGTAGCATTTTTTTTTTTTTCCAGAATTCTCCTCTGACCGTGATTACAACCAGATCATTTTAAATGCATTGTATGTTTGTTGTTGTTTATATTCCCCAAAATAACTTCTTAAAAATACTTAATTTTGTTAACTTATTAAAACAAAACTCCTGCTCCCTCCTCCAATGACTTCACTGGTTAGATAAAAATTTGGTTCATACTATTGATTTCCTTCAGGTTTTTCACTTTACATCCAATTTGATTAAAAAGCATAACTTCTTGCATTGGAATTTGGCAACACTGCTTGCTAAAATTCCAGTTGTGCTGCAGTATCTTTAAATGAGGTTTGCATGCAATGATGTTTAACAAGAAAAGGGCCTCGTTGAAGGAAGCACTGGAATGATGATGGTTTCCTTCGATATCTGTAAAAGCCATTTCTCTGCAAAGGGGCCAATTGGAAGTCCTTAAACATTAAGAGACAGAGAAATTTACCAGGAAAATGCATGACTGAATCTGGAATTATGCACAAAGAGAAGAAAAAATCAAAATTAAAGACAGAGTGGAAATTTCAGTCATATCACAAATTCTCAGTCTTCTTTGGCCAAGAATCACTTCTGTGTGTTCAAGAGACACTCATATATCATCTCTGCACCCACAGTCATTGCAAAAATAATATTTTTAATTGGGTTTGGCTGCCCACCCCTCCCCTCGACTCCTGCCTCAAATCTGTAGCCCTAGAGTCTACCTTCTTTGATGCTGCCAAAATGATATCTTGGATTTGATTTATAATATAATCCATAAGCTATTGTAAGCCATTTAGTTTTCAACTTTTACAACTTCATCTTTAAAACTCTTTGGAGATTTATTATTTTCTAAAATTAAAATTTTTATTTTCCTTACTGTAAAAGCAAGACATGTTCATTGCAGTAATTTCAGGCACCACCCAAAATACACAGAGGCATTTAAAAGCCACCTTAAACCTCTCAGAGTAAACACTTTCAACATTTTGGTGTCAAGAGAGACTCATCCACATTCACATGCACATCCTCAGATATGTTCACATTTTCTGTAAAATGGGATCCTGCATATGTGATTGCCTGCTTTGCCCACCTCGTAATATATCGGGCATTTCTCCGTGTCAACAAGCATGGGTTTTAATAGTCATATTAAATACTGCAGAGGATTCTATTTTATTGTCGTATTTTGTTAATCCTACGCTGATGCTGTAGGGCATTTCCAATATTTCACTACGACAAGCTGCCCTGCTATGAGCACGCAGCTCGCATCCTTTACCAATCGTGACCTAGTTGATCTTTGCAAAACAGAATAAAGATCTTGCTCTTCTACTGCTGAAGACACTCTGTACGGTCCCCATTGCCTCAGGGTATTATGGCAGAGAGAACCGGAGAACGGATGCAGATTCAGTGCCTGTGAAGACAGGAGCCAGGGACTCACAGCGGAGATGGGGGGGGTGGGGGGCTGCCCCCCATGTGCCATCCTACTTGATGGCCCCAAGAGCAGGAGAGGGACCGTAAGGACCTCTCAAGAGTTTACACAAGTTAGTTCCTAGGGCTCCAGAAACAGCTGGGTGACTTGGGGACGGAGAGCTGAGAACCTTCCCAGTACTCATAGGGGCTGCTCAGAGAACGACCACTAGCTCCTATTCATGCAACTGATGTCTGGCCAACAGGGGAGAGACTTGCCTTACCAAAAAGAACAATCGCACGCACATGATTTTGATGCACCATCAACAAAAGGGCAGGCTTATTTTAAATTCTCTCCAGAAACCAAATAAATGAATACATCTCATAGAATCACCTTAAGAAGCCAGCCCAGAGACTACCCGGAGCCCCTCTTGGACTCTCAGGACTGCCCTTCAGAAGAGCCAGAACCAGGAAAGACCAAAGTGGGAGAGCAGCTACCCCCTGTCCAACCTGCCTCCTTCCGCTGGCCAGGAGCAGGTGAGCCCCTTCTTGTCCCCAGGCAGCACAGTTGCTCCCTTTACAAGCGTAGGTGGCAGGGGCTGTCTAGCCCAGCAGCCCGTGACCACTCCTTATTAGAGGAAAACATCAAAGTCACGTTGCTGGCTTTTCCCCTCGCGACTAATAGGCAACAGGGAGGTGGCCTGTGTTATGCCACCACTGTCATAAATGGCTCATAATTGCTGTGATCTCCCTGAAATCAGTTGTTTCTACAATTAATTGCTGATTTCACAGGGCATTAACCATCCCTGGCAACAGTTCATTAACCGCTGGGAAGTGGGAATGTGCTGCTGTTGGAAGGTGCTTATGTTGCCTCCAGAAGACTTGCCGATGGTGAGCAGGGACTCAGGCCCAGAGGAGAATAAGACGGGAGACAGCCTCTCTGGGCACCTGGAATCACCAAGAGCACTGCAGATTTTGGCAAGCAAGATACTCTGGTGCCTCAGGTCAACAAGCAAGAGAATGGAGCAGGGTCTGAGCTGGGAACCAGCACTGACGTGTTACAGGGAAGGTCTCCAGGTGGTCTTGAGCCTGGCCATTCTCCAAGCTGCTGTGATAAGGGAAGGCGGGAGGGAGGCAACCCAGAGAGGGCAACTGCAGGGGGTTCAGACATGGGCAAAGGGTGCAGTGTCCAATCCTGCAGAGCCCAAGCTGTTGGCTGAAAGAATAGGGAGCAGGACTCGGGCCTCTTCCTGCCCTCCCGGCCACCTGCACCTCGACGGCCTTGAGGCAGCATGAGAGCAGGCAGTAGGCCTGCTTTTGCTCATCACAGCATCCCCAGGCCTCGCCCAGTGCCTGGCGGATGACGTGCTTAAGAAATATTTATTGAATGAATGAATAAACCATAGATAGAGAGGGTCTCAAAGCCAGAGCCAGACATGGTGGGTTCAGAAGAGACCTAGCCCTGCAGGGAAACAGAGGCAAAGCTCTCATTTAGGAACGAGGCCCCAAGGAAGCCTGGAGTGGATCCGGCAAGTGCATCTCCAGCCACAGGGTCTGAACTCACACTGGACTGGGTCACTGACTGGCACTATGAGTCCCTGCACCTACCTTTGAGGGACCACTTTCTAATGGCCCCCACCTTGGTCAAGGTTGACTCAGGAACAGGACAGGACATAGGAGCCCACAGGTGAAGGCTACACCTGTGCATCCCAGGACAGTGGGACTGGGCAGAAATCTTTCTGCCCCCAGAGCAGAAGCCCTAACATGGCCAACAAGACGGCTACCTTCGGGCTCCACCACCTCCCTGCCTGGCTGCACGCTCCTGCCCTTCTGCTGCTTTCTGCCACACTGGCCTTCTCTCGGTCCTGCCCAGGTTCTCTCCCCACTTGGGGGCCTCTGCACACACCACTCTTCTCTCTGCCTTTCCTGTGTTTCCTGCTCTTTTGGGTTCAGTTGATCCCTATGCATCCCAGATGCGTAGGCTCCATCATGGCTTCCTCCAAAAAGCTCTCCACCAGGAGAAACCCCCTTTGGAGACTCTCCCAGCACCAGGTGCCCCTTCTAAGCACAGGTGCAACTTAGCATCATGTCATTGTTTGGTTGATGCCATCTGTTACAGCTGGGCAGTTTTATGTAATTATGAATTCCAAAAATATAATTGGATCATGCTTGTAAACTGATCTGTTAATCTGGGCATGATTAAGTTATGATTAGGGCATTGACTGGGCCACATCAGTAGGGCATTGAGCCCCACCCCCTGGTGGGTGGGGAATCGAATATAAAAGGCAAGGCAAAGAACAGAGTTGAAGCAGTCTTTTGAGAAGCAGTTTTGATGTTGGAAAGAAGGCCCCAGGAGAAGAGAAGCGAGCCGTTCGCCTGATCATCTACAGCTGACCTTGTGGAGGAAACAGGAGCTAAGCCCGGAGAGAAACACAGCCCTGGGAAGAGAGGAACCCCAGAAGCCTGAACCCTGGCAAACGCCGGCAGCTGTCTTGCTCCAACACGTGGCAATGGACTGTGGTGAGAGAAGAAACTTAACGCTTTATGGCCTGGTATCTGTGGACTTCTACCCCAAATAAATTCCCTTTATAAAGACCAACCCATTTTTGGTATTTCACATTAGCACCCCTTTGGCTGACTAATACACCATGCCCACCAGAATGCCAGCTGCAGAGCCCGGCCTGCCTTGTGCATGGCGCCAGTCTTCATATGCCAGGGCTGCTGTCACAAAGTACCAAGGACTGGTTCGCTTAGACAACAAGGATTCACAGTCTCACAGTTTTGGAGGCTGGACGTTCAAAATCAAGGTGTCGGCAGGGCAATGCCTTCTCCAACATGGGGTGTGTTGGGGTGGTGGCTGGCCGGTATCCGCAGCAATCTCGGCCTCCATCCCATGGCCGTCCCTCTCCCCGTCTGCCGCAAACTTCCTCTGCTTACAAGGACTCCAGTCGCAGGGGCTTAAGGCCACCCTCCTTCAGTCTGGCCCCAACTTTGAAGACCCCATTTACAAATAAGTTCCCACCCACAGGCCTGGGGGTAAGGATGGAACGTGTCATGTGGGAGATGGGATTCAAACTACAATAGCCTCATTTCCCCGGCACCGACCACAGGGCCTGGAATGGAGTGGGATTCCGATACACACGAGCTAAATGAATGAAGTCGCACTGTTGGTGTCCTTTATTTCCCAGTGAACAAGGAGATAAGAGTAAATGATCTGGAAGCATCTGCCAAGTCCTCCAGATAGAGGTTGTTTTCCCAACACACACCCTTGACCATCAAGTGGGGTGTGAAGCAGAGGAAATGCCAGTAAAAAGCAAAGTCAACAACGGGCAGAAAGGGCTGTGTTTATCCCGTGTGCTTTCCTTTGCCCGCTCTGGCTAAAACTGCACGCTTCCTGGGAGGCTGGATTTCTTTACAGATGAATTCACCACTTTCACGCATTTGACAAGGATTGACCTGCCCCATCGAAGTTGACTCCCCAGTGCTAGGTCTCCTGGGTCTCTAACCTAAGAAACACATTGAAAAATATCTTAAGTCCTGAGTAAATTTAGATCAAAATCCACTGACCTAATTTCTATGATGGGTGAGCCTTGTGAATCGTGTTAAGGATTAGAGTATTTTGGATTTTGTTTTATTTTTTGCTTGTGCCTTTTAGAAATAGAAACTAGAAGATATATGCCCCAGGGGAGGCTCTGGCTGCTTGGTCATCTGAGGCTCCACTCTGGTCTGAAGGGGCCAGGATTAGGGGGGGAAACCAGCAAATGAGCTCAGAAGGGCAGGAACAAAAGCTGAAAGAGATGATCTCACCTCGCAGCACCAAAGACACAAAGCTCCCGCCCTCCCCTCTCTGGGTTGCTTTAGTTTGGTCCCGGGCCTTTGTGCCAGGGCGTGACAGCTTACGCAGGCGGCAGAGGTCAGAGCTGCAGCACATTTCACGTTCATTAGCTCACTCTCTCCTCACAACTCCAGGGAGGTGAGGTGGGTGGGAATGGCTCACGCCCTTTTGCCAAAGGGGAAACAGAAACTCAGCTTGCAAGTGGCAGAGCCGCAACCAGGACTCAAAACCCATTCCTTTGATTCCCCAGTCGTTTTTGTCCTATGCAAACCTTCTTCCCAGATTCAATATGAAATGATAGTAAGAGCTGCTGTTACTGAGGATTTACTATGTGACACCCAGGGCCATGTGAAACGCATTTAATTTAATTCTCTCATTTAATTCTCTCAACGAGGCCATAAAGGGATGTCTCCATTTCACGAGGCTGCTGGTGGCTTCAAACAACAGAAATTGGTGCTTCATGGTTCCGGAGGCAGAAGACTGGACTCAAGAGGTGGCCACATCAGTCCAGTTCTCAAGGCCAGCATCTTCTACTCTCTCTCTGGCCTGTCTTCAAAGTGTGTCTGTGACGTCTCCTTCTGCCTCTCTCCTAAAGGACACTGGATTCCACTGGGCCCACTCATTTAACCCAGGATCATCTCCCACCTCAAGATCCTTAACTCAACCACATCTGCACAGATCCGTTTTCCAAATAAGGTCACATGCACAGAGTCCAGGGGTGAGCATGTGGATATATTTGGGGGCCAAGTATCAGCCTGTCACCAAGTGCATTATGTCATTACTCCCACTTGTTGCAGAAAGAGGGAACTGAGGCACAGAGAGATGAAAGCACAAGCTCATGGTCACACAGCCTTTCACACAAGTGAAACTAGGATTTAAACCCACTCACTCTGTCACCAGAACCTGCTGAGCCATACTGTCTTCCTGACTGGACCATACCTTGGGCTTTCTTTTAAAAAGAAATAAAAGCAAGCTGCAAAGCAGGTCTCATCAGTTTGCCCCAGGCATTAGGTTCGCAGTGCAGAGTGCTGCTGCCTGGCAAACCCAGGTATCCAGTACCTGGGCCTCAGTTCCAGGACACAGACCCCTATCAACCTGCATTTCCGCAGAGCCGCTTAGCTCCTACGCTGCAAACAAGGGACTCGCCTCTGAGGAGTTACCATCTTGAGGATCACATCCTGCTTTCCACAAAATCATTCTTAAAGCTGTGGACGCCTCACCCGCCCCGATCCTCCCACACCAGAGGGACATTCAGGGGACAACTTCCACTCCAGTAGGACAGTCCCAGGAAAAGCTAGGGATTTGTGATTACTGAATATAGAGCTGGGTTTTGGTTTCTTTTTTACCCTTGGAGCTACTTTTTTATGGAAATATATTACAGAGTGGATCAAAGTCTCATCACTTTATAATAAAACCATTCCCACTTTAGGTCCAAAGTGATAAAGAGACTGGAGGGTGATCCAGCTTTGCAACACCTTCCAGAAGTTTGTACCACATTAGCAACTACATATGGGTAGGCAGAGTTGTGAGGAGACAGAGAAAGATTGGCAGGGGGAGAGGGAGGGGGGAGGGGGGTGAGAGAGAGGGAGAAGGAAAAAGAGAGGTAGAGAGAGGGGCAGAGAAAGAAAGAAACAGAGAGGCAGAGAAAGAGACAGTGGGAGACAGAGACAAGGAGAAAAAGAGAGACACAGACAGATAGAAAGGTTCACTCGGGACTGATCGACACCTCCTGGACCTTAGAGACCATCTCAGAAAGGAGATCATTTCCAGGCCCCCCACGCCTCTCCTCCCTGGCAGAAGCAGGTACAACTGGCCCAAAAGTGAGAGGTCTTGTGAAAAATGGAGCGAACAAGCATATTGACTCGATCCCGGGTCTCACAGACCCCGCAGGACCGACGGCGGCTGGTGACAGCTTATCTTCTGTGGTTTCCAAACACAGCCGAGCCGTGCCCAGCCCTGCGCCCACACAACCCCGCCTGAGTGGCCCTGCAGAAGCCTCAACAGCAGCCAGGAACAATGGGTGCGAACAAGAAATAAGGCAACTAATAGAGAATCGCTCAAAAATAAGTCATGAGCAAATGTGACTGAGAAGAGAAAGGAGGATTTCAGGGCACTTCTCTCTGTGTAGGCAGAGGAGAATGTCCTGGCATTTGGCATGAGCATTCTACCGCCTGGGAATCAAACCAGGCATCTTCCAAAGTCTTAAGGAGCCTCTTTCAGGCCATACTGAGTTACTACAGGTGCCTTTTTTTGGCTTCAAAGGATAAAAACCAGATCACAGCAACAAACTCCTCAACTCTGCCGTTTGATCATCTTCTGTGCACTGAGTCCCCAGCAGACCAGGCTGAGAGCTCCAGCACACGTGGGACCCCACGGCCACCGTTGAGCTAACAGGCGGACCCCAGCCCGTCTCGCGGCCATGGGGGTATGTGTGTCTTACAGTGGGTGCGACAGCAGAAGCATCTCCGAGCTTCTGGGACCAAGTCACACACTTCCCTCAATATTCGAATCGCGCCCCTGGAAGCCACGGCTCCTGAGCAGGGGGGCAGCTCTTTCAGCCCCAAACCTCCCGGCCACGCACCGCCTCAGGATTTGGATTAGGATTCGAGACCAGAGCTGAGTCCCCAGCGGGCCTCCTCCCTACCCTGCCAACCGTCCCCCATCTTCTGAGGAACCTTGCAAGCTAGAACAAAGAAGCAAAAGCAGTCCTGCGCTGTGTTTTCTCACTTATGTATGGACTTAATCTCAGCCTCAAGCTTCAGTTCTTGTGACAGAGACATAGATGAGAATGTTTTTTAAACTATAATGTGCTTAGACTGCATAAAGAGTTAGAGATGTTTAATCAATAGAAAAGAGCAGCAAAAAGTAAATTTAAAAAATGATTTTCAGAACAAACATCACATGTCATAAAAATATTTTTCATGTTATTCAACTGTGGGTTTTTGTTGAATAAAAGGGTCTTTTAAAATTAAGGCTTGGGGTCTTGTACATATTAGGATGACAGTTTTTTTCATGAACATGAGCCACCCCCCGTCATCTAGAAACTGATATTCTGGATCAGGGCTGACATTCCTTCTGTAAAATTTACCCCCTGCCAGTATCATCCAACAAGAAGACAGCCGCAATTTACTGACTTGCAATTGCATCCATTTTGCTAACCCAGAGGCAGCACGCATGCAGCTCTAACTCCTGGGCCTGGCCCTTGCAGAAGGCTGACCTCTGCTTGTCTAGACAGTCAGAGAGGCCACGTCAGCTCCAAAGCAGAGCAGGACGCTTCCTTCTCCCCAGCCCAGCAAGGAACTCTGCCTTCCATGCTAGGGATGGAGCAGAGCTTAATGTCTCTATAAGACAGTGAATGCTACGCTGCGCATTTGGGAGAACTATAAAAAGGGTTTTGCTCTAGGTAGACAGATTAGGAACAGCTGTCCCTTTCTCTAAGTGAGCCCAGCCCCGGACCAGCGTCCCCAGCTTGGATAAGATCCAAAGTGCCTCCATGGCCCACAAGGCTCCTGCCTGCTGGGCACCTATCTACCTGGGGGAACTACCCCTCGGTGTTCTGTCCATTCTCCAGGCACGTAGCCACTTGCACTCTTTTGCCGTTGCTTTTCCTCTGCAAGGAATGCCCTCTTCCCCAGTCCCACCCACTTTTTTAACCCAGAAAACTCCTATTTATCCTGCAAAACCCAATGAACAGAGCCTTATTTCTCCTTTAAGTTTTACACACACACCAACACACACACACACATACACACACCCTTCTATTATAAGCCCTCGGAAGGCAGAACCCTGTCTGTGTCCTCATCCTTGACTCCCCAGAGCCTAGCCCAAGGCCTAACTAGCACGGAGACTCTTAATACTCATTAGTTGAATGAATGAACCCATCTTTTTAGGACCCCAGGGCAATTTGTATGTATCTTGATGACTCTCCCATTGCCCCATGTTGGCGCATATATCATGTTGTGCTGTAAGTTTGAATTCTTGGAAGAAATGGTGCATGTTTTTTCAAGTTCTGTACCCAAAAATTGGCATGGTTTGGCAGCACAGAAGGGCTCAAAATGTGCTTGTTGAACTAAAGGTATCCAAAGCACAGGTGCAAAACAGCAAGCTGCTTCAAGGTCCTTATTTCCAGCAACCACTCCACATCTGTCACTCAGCATGTGATAGTCAGAATCATCAGATGAAAGGTTTCTGCTATTCACAGGGCCGAAGGCTTTGCTTAGGCTCACAGCCTGCTCCCCCCGAGCCACAGGCCAGTGACCTTATTCTGAAGGATGGATGGGACAGACCTTAGGACACAGAAGGCACTGCAGACAGGATTAGGTTTCCTTACTTCCCCATCTTTAAACTTCGTTGACTGTAGCTTTAAATATTTATAACCCATGCAGGAAGTTTGGCTGGAATAGAGAAGAGGGGGCAGAGGAGGGTGTGTTTCCCCTTGACTGGGTGATGTCAGCAGAGTGTGTCTTCAGCACTGTTATTCTCCCTAAGACTGGGTGCTCCCAAATGTCAGCCCATCCATGGTGGGTGCAGGCAGCTCTATGGGGGATGTTCAACCATAGTTTTGTTCTCATCTGTATTATTTTTCCTATTCTAAGGGATGTACTATTGACCCAGTCATGGGACACGACCGCAATGCCAAAAACTGGCGCTCACCCCGTCCCAGCCATTATAGAAAAAGGCACAAAAGGTTTGCTTGGGGCCAAAAATTCCAAGTAAATGCTGAGTGGGCTGGGGAAGTTAGAAGTAGGATGCCACAGAGAGGTGGTAGGTTTTCTTTTCCTTTTTTTTATTTTTTTAGGAGGGCAAAGGAATCTTCCAGATATGGCCTGCCCGATAGGTCTCAGCATAAATACTGCAAGGAAGAGAAGTCCCAGCAATCACCACTCTCTATGCAGAATCTGTGGCAAATGGCTTCCAAATCAACGAGTTTTCAAATATGCCTCAGTACCTCGTACTAGTGCCTCCCACACTATGTCCTGCCGGTGGACTTTGCTTATGGTCATTTTCGTGGTTTGCACTCATTTAGTAAGCAATGTGAGGAAAGCTAATAATTTAGTAGTCTGGGTAGTAGACTCTACCCAGAGTCTCTGCCACAGAAATCAGATGCACTAAAGGGGAAATTAGTGGAAATGCAGAAAGGGAAGGGCTCGCTGCTGATTTCATAGCAGAGACAAGGAGGGGCGCACGGCTGAACCGGGGGTCTGCAGGGAGCCCAGCTGGGCAATTGCCCCTTGTCTTTATCGAGCACAAGGCAATATCTACATAAGACATGGAGCATCCCTGGTGGCCACACAGGGCAGAGGGAAGGGGGTCGTGTGCATTGGGAGGAGTTAAGAACAGTAAAAGGGATTTTGCTGCCCACGTTGAGCTGTGAATTGCTATTCCAAGGGGCTGGGTGGAGACTTGCCATTCTGGCTTTGTGTCTGTCAGGCATAGCAGGTTTAGTGAGAACTGGCTAAGTCACTTTTTGGTAAAAACAGAACATAAGCAAAGCAAGGACAATAGACAATACCCTCCCCCACCCCACCCTCGTCACCTTGACTTCTGGCTCAGCTCATGAGGTCCCACGCAAGTAAAATTGTGACTTAGAATACAAACTAGCAAGTGTCTCGTGAGATACGAAATCACTGAAGAAACAAGATCTCCCCAAATCGTAGAGGCCTGTGCCAAAAACACAGATGAAGAGAGCCAAAATGTTTTTACGCTCACAAATGATCCTGATTGGTCTACTTATTAAATCTAAGTGTTAAAATGATGCTTCTTAATCCTAAAAAAAATGTGAGAAACTCAAGCCACCTACCATGAATTATACATGACTACCTCATCAACAGTGTTAAGTTAAACCTCCGACGCAAAGTTAAGCAAAGTCTAAAACCATCCTCTGATAAAATATAATTCTGATGTCAATGGTCTTTTTCCTTATTTTTCAGCAATCTCTTTCCATTTCAGGACCAGTTAAAATGGCCCACTAGTCATTAAAAAGTCTCGTGAGGTTAACTCGCACCTCTCCTGCCTCTTTTCACGCAGTTCTACATGTACACTTTTGATGTTTAAAGACACACATGTGTGGGGAAAGGTGTATTACGACCCACATACAGAGACTAACAGTTATTGTATCCATCCAGCCCAAATCAGCTGCCACAGAATAGCACACTTAGCAGCCTTCAGTGAAAGGGACAAGGCTATCATGGAGTCCATTATAAAGGCAGCCTAATAAAGAATCCATTTTAAAAGAATCTCAAAGACATGGGCCCCGTGTCACCAGCTAGAGGTCACACGCTTTATCCCTTATAGCTATCTCCTGCACTTAAAAATGTAAATAAGAAGTTGTTCAATTTTCAAATTCCACTTAAAAACTGCTCTGCTATGGTCTGCAGCCGCCATTAATGAATGATAATTGACTTCACCGTCCTGTCCCCACCCGTTTGTTCGGGGTGCACAGTCAGTTATCTAGCAATAACGGCAGCTCCGTGCCATGTCACTGCTTAATTTCACAGGCATGGGGTAAGTTTCCTGATAAAGAGAGAAGTGCAGACAAAAATGGCCGGTCTCCCCCCTTCTGGCAACATTGGCAAATTCCCAACTTGCCATCGGATGATGAGAGGCGTCAGGGAAAGGAGCCTGCTGCTGCGTTTTTCCCCAGGAGGCAGAACCCACAGCTGCCCAGGTGGGCGCGATCTGCTCGGACCACCTTCCCCCAAACCCAGAGAGGCGGCCTCAGCACCAGCGCCGCATCCCTTCTCCCACGTCTGTAGGTCGGCCTCCCCGACCTGGCCACAGCAAGGGAAATCAGACGCTGGCGCTGTGGTGGGGGATCGCAGGCAATTCTGTTGTATGTGGAATCCCACCCCCACCCCCAAGGAGCTGCTTTTTCATTTCACTGGTGCCCTTTTCTCGTCACCCCGACCTGCCTCGGCATTGCCCAGCTGCTCTGCTGCCATCTTCGCGCACGAGGGCAGAGCCCGCCCCTTCCAGTTCTGTTCAGAAGGAGGATTGCTCCTGCAGGCGTTCAGACAACGGGATGGTCGTTTCTTCACTGAAACACGGCTCTGCAGACCCGAGAGGGAAATGAGTCCATTCCACCACACTCCCCACCCCCAAAGCATTATCATAAGCCATCTCAGGGGCTCAAAAAGCCGAACCTGAGAGAAAATTTTAGCTAAGAATGACAAATCTTTGTGTTTTCTGTTCATAGGAACAAATGCTTAATGATGATGACGCTTGTGGATCCCATCTGCCCTACTCTTAATCCTCACTAAACCATTTACTCAGACTGTTACCTCAGCAAGGGACGTCACTTCTCTGAACTTCAGTCTCTTCATCTGTAAAACACAAATGGTCCTGACCCCTTCCACTTCAACTTCAAAGTATTGTGGGGAGACAAGCTGATGGAGACCAGACTCAACCATTTAGCACAGTGCTGGCCATTGAGTAAACTCTCAATTAATGCTTAAAAGAAAAGAATATAATCAAGATTCCCGAAGAGCCTGGAAATAAGATTGCCCTGAGAACAAACAAAAGAATCAGCAGCTTCCAAGGAAAATCCCTGCTGACCACAAGGACACCAAATGCCCAGAAACAGTAAGGACATTGCATCTCCCCCACGCTTCATCCCTACTCCCCAAATGTGGCGTCCACTTTAGAGCACACCAGGGTCTGAGACAAATGCCCAAGTCCAAATCTGCTGAGAAAATTGATGACTTCGCTCTCTTACATCCAAGCATGAGCTCATCTCCCTTCCTCTCCCCACACCCGTGAACCCCATCATCCACCAGCGATTCTGTTTCCATGTCAGTATCAACATCTGGTGCCCCTAATTCTATCAACACCCACACATATGGAAGGAACAACAAGACCCAGCAAGGTCAACCATTGTTTTTAAAAAACAAACCAGGTCCTAAATACCAATTGATTGCTAAAAGGGCACTTACTGAGGTTTATTAAGTACGTAGAACATAAATCTGTTTGGCATGTAATTAATTCAAAATTACAGGAACACTAAATGTGTAATTAAATCTACATGGAATGTTTAGGCCTTTAGCTGGCATTTACAAAAGAAGCCACGAGAAATTTATTAGCTAGCAATTTATTGCTCAAAATACTGGCAAATCGCGAGCATGTTGATTGAAATCTAGCTTGCTGTCACTCTGCTGTTATAGACCAGTTAAAGGTTCAAAGCCTCCCAAAGCAGTGGCCAAGCAAGTGTGTACTGCTAAGACTACAGTTAGACAATTATAGCTAGCTTTGGCCTTTCTATTCAATCTCAACAAGTGTTTTCAGTCCTGCAGATGATATGCACCCAAATTAGTTAATGTAGATACTTTAAAATGTAGTTAAATACTTAAATGGCCCATTAAAATATGAGAAAGGAAAAGGCACAAGAGAACTGGTTGATAAGACACAATGATACATTTGGAATCATCACTGATTGATGACATTCACTGCTTTTAGCCACAACAAAATATTTTCTTCTGGTCCACTTTCCATCAAAAGCATACTCTGAGAAATGTGCAGAACGCAGGCTCTCCAGAGGCTCCCCAGAAGCATGATTCTTCAGTCACATCTAGGCTCTGCAGCAGGCTGGGCCTAGGAAGGACCGTCCAGGGCTGGGCTGACCCTCGGTCTCCCGCAGGATTTACATACTCTATTACTTGGCATGAGTGCAGGTGTGCTGGGGCCACTGACACCCAGAGATACCACCTCCACATGCACCTGGAAGGCCTTGAGTGGAGCAGCCAGGTGGAGCCAGTTAAACCGGAGTGGGCTCTGTTCCAGTGGGCCCAGTCTCCATTTCTGCACTGGAAGATCTGGTCAGAGGTGGTACTGCCTTCAGTTGCTGGATTTTCAGAGGTTAGAGGGCCTAAGCACTAAGCTTTTGAGAAGGACCCTCCTTACCTTCAGATTAGGCAGGACTGGGATTGCTACTCATTCCTTCTGCCTTAGTTACAAGTGCATTGGGCTGCAAGTAAAAGAAAACACAACCACTCAAATCTTTAAAAACGGGGGAGAGGGGATCCTTTTTCTTCTGATAAGAAACCCGGAGAAGTGCAGTCCACAATATCATATCCCATCTTCATCATTTGCTCTGTCATCTTCACTGTTTGGCTTATCACCTCGTGGCCATGAAAATGCTGCTGAACCTCCAGCCATAAAACCTGTACTCCAGTAGGCATGAAGAAGAAGGGGAACTCCTTATCACCTGGCAAAAAAGGTCACCATGACAACACCAAGACCGAGAAAGCAAAAGAACACTCAGGAACTCCACAGCAGAGTTACACCTCACTTTCCTGACAGCCACTGTGTCAAGTTGCCACCTCTGGCTGGAAAGAGTCTTTCAAGAAGAGTGATAAAAATGGAGGTTGAGCCCATCAATTAACACCATCTGCCACACCATCTCAGTCCCAGTGACCAGACAATCTGTGTTCGGCACAGAGCGGAAACTCAATATTTATTAAATAAATGAATAATCCAATAAAGGCTCTGAGACCCTCCAGAAACCAATTTCTCAGTTGACTTATTCGACCAGACGCTGTGCCAGACCCACCCAATACAAAGGTGAACAGGTCAAATGCTTGCTGCTTTAGACCAGGAAAAAAATATGGTTTTTTTTTTTCAATGACAAGGACAAGACCCCAGGCTTGAAAGAGCTAACCCTCCAACGAGCACAGCCCAGTACAAGTTTCTGTGATGATGGGATGTTCTCTACCAGCACTACTCAATATGGTATCCACCAGCCACACGAGAGTAATCGAAATGTGGCTACTGTGACCAAGGAACTGAGTTTTTTATTTTAATTAATTTTAATTAGTTTAAATTCATATTTAAAGAGTCATGTGTAGCTACCAGCTACTATTCTGCACACTTCAGGCTAGACACACACACAATCTAGTCGAGGATATCATTTATTTTAACAGAGGGCTCTCCAAGTGTTGTGGGAGCCTAGAGGTAGAAGGCAATTGCCAGGGAGAGCAAAGCAGGTCTTCACAGAGGACAGGTTATGTAATCAGGGTTTTGTAAGATGGCTAGAAGTTTGCTACTTAATAAAAGAAGGCTGAGGGAAAGCATTCCAAACAGTGGGAAAACTGTGTGCAAAGACAAAGGGGAAGAAATGAGGAAGAATTTATTTTTATTTTTATTATTTTTCAGTCAGCACTGGGGATTGAACCCGGGACCTCGTACATGGGAAGCAGGTGCTCAACCACTGAGCTACCTCCATTCCCCGAGGAAGAATTTTTTGAGGCCTCATAAGGGCCTGAGTGAGACAGAAGCCAGGGCACATGGCAAGAGGTAGAATTGGAAAGGGGGCGGCATCTGGACTTCTGCATATATATAGTGGTGGAAATGCAGCAGGCACTGGAGGGAACGCTGCGGCTCGGAAGACCAGGAGGGAATGTGCATGTGCCAAGAGGCCAAGCTGCCCTCTCCCAGGATGGACTCCCA
This sequence comes from Tolypeutes matacus, assembly GCA_026826555.1. Taxonomy (NCBI): domain Eukaryota; kingdom Metazoa; phylum Chordata; class Mammalia; order Cingulata; family Chlamyphoridae; genus Tolypeutes; species Tolypeutes matacus. The sequence continues at coordinate 7,659,285 of JAKSZT010010873.1, read as the reverse complement.
GGAAAGCCCCATAGGCTCTGGACAGCCAGTGATTCTGAAGCTCCCATCACCACCTAACCCAAGGCCTTCTGAAAATATCCACGTGTGTGCCCGGAAGGCCGTTGAGTTTCAAAAGCAACATTTCAAATAACGTTAAGTTAGCCCCCCTAATGGTGCTCCCTCCAAACAATTAGCTTTCCTGCACGATGAGAAGCTCACAAGCATTTTAAGGGTTGAACATAGTATTTTTAACTTCCATGTACCAAGCTGAGAAAAGGGCTTTATGCAAATACAGCAAAAAAATATATACCCTCCAAAGTCGTCATAATTAGGCTTATTTCAAAATCAGATCTAATATTAATTCCCAGGCAATAACACTCTTTGGGTTGAAAAGACTTGATTACTCTATAGGAATTCTAATGAATAGCACCCACCACTCCCCCTTCACTAAGCATTTTAAAGATATTTTTTCTTTCTTTTTTTTCTTTCTTCTGTTAAGTAACATTATATGTAACACCAGACTGCAAACTTTTTGGCTTTGGAGTTGGAAGGCCGGCCCCCTTGGAAGTCCAGGTAACAAGTGCCAGAGTGCACTGTGGGAGAAGTAAAAAGAGGCAATGCCCAACCCCCAAAGGAGATTAAGGAAATAGGGCCAGTATCAGATCAGGCACAGGCAGGAGTGCTGGGGGTTGCAGGGCAGGGTCTAGATCAGGTTTATCCACACGGGTCAAAAGCATCACTGGAGAAAAAAAGGAATAAAAATCAAATGGGGGTGGGGAGGCAGAAAGCCTAAAATAACCGTCTGAGCTCAGTGTTTTGTTTTTGTTTTTATCTTCCTAATATTCAGGCCAGCCAAGGCTCTCAGAGGCATGTGAAGGCAGACACATCCAGCATGTGTCCGCACTACCATCTTGGTATCCGCAGACCGGCAGATTTTTCTCCTCTACCTTAGTTGTGAGTTGTTCGTTTCTTCTAAGGGAACCTTAGAGATGCTCTTGTTTCTCAAATTTATATGCCTCTTTAACCAATTTTGTTTTTTTCCTCCCTAAACTACTTCAGTTCCAGGAACAAGACAGTCGGCATAAATTTCATTCACCTGAATACCAGCCAGCATTCCCACATGAAAAAATAATATCGGGAAATTAGCCATGAGGCCGTTCTTTCAGCTACAGTATTTAACAACTTATAGAATCTTCTAAAAGGGATTTGGAAGGACTCTTTCAGGCTGAAGGGCTGTAAATACACCCAGCCCCAGCCCCTCTGCCAGCCCTCCTAAACAATTTTCTCTGTGCCACACTGCTGAGGAGGGATTGCATTTTCTGATATTCTCTTTTTTCAATTTAAAAATTAATATACAATCGGGGCAGGGGAATGAAAACATAATAGGCTACATAAAAAACTAAGTCTTCATCTAACTTCTGAACCCAGGCCCTCTCTTCAGTTCCAAACACTTAACTATATTTTGTTCTATGCCTATATATATATATATATATATATATGCATTTTTTTTTCCCGCCAAACGAAACAGACCAAGCTCATTGTATTGCCTTCGGGATTTTTTCACTCAACAAAAGATCTTTGAGATCTTTCCATGCCACTGTATACAAATCTACTTTATTCTTTTTAATAACTTCATAATATCCCACTGTTTAAATATATAATAATTTATTTGCCATTCTCTCATTAATAAACATCCTGGTTGTTTCTAGTCTTTGGTTTCTAAAATCCATGCTGAATCAACAGTCTCATATGCAGAACTAAAGATAAATTTCTAGTTATGGACTTGCTGGCTTAATGGGCATGTGCATTTTAAAATTGGAGTTAAGATTTCAAAGCAGCCCAGTCATTGCAGTGCCTTCATGCAAAACCAGTAGAAACTTTCCTTCTCAGTTCCCCTCGCAATGTCACTTCTTTCTCCCATTTCTGTCAGCTCCCTTGAGCCCACCCTGCTGTCTTCAGCTCATATGTGTCCTGTCTTCTCCACTAGATCGAAAGCTCTGTGCAGGACCAAACTCTCTCTTCGGAGTCCCACCAGACAAACCTTTCTCCTAGATGTACAGAGAAAAGGGATTCCTTCAATGTGTGTTAGAAGAATCCACGGGGGCGTGCATGGGTAACTGCATGAGCGGCAGGCACTTTATAAGGGTCCCATATTTTCCAGTGGGTTCTACTCTCAACTCTTTTCATAGGAACATACGAGGCCTCTCCCTTCTTAATGGAGGGAGCTATCTTCCTTTAGGTCACACCTGTGCTTTTCAAGATGGCCCTGCTGATGCTGAAGAAGCAAAGAGCAGACCTGACCCCTCAGGGTCCAGGAACTATATGGTGGCACTTGTGTGTACACGCTCACCTAAATGTACGTGCGTGTGTGTACACGCACTTGTGTTCATACCTGAATGCGTAGCAGACTGGCCCTGACATCCCCAGAACCCCGAGATTCCCCGGCACAGGCTGCCCACCTGCTCTTCTGTTCAGGGCCGACTGGAGCCGTCACGGACAGAGCACATCTCCCAGCGGCAGCTCCCTCTCAGCCCGCAAGCCGCAGGCTCGTGGTGCCGACGCCCTGCCGAGGACACCCCTGTTACAAGGGGCCGGGCCCCTACCCCTCCAGCAAAGGGGAGAGTCTGCAGGAGGTAAGGGGTACCCCCGATGAAAAGCACGGCAACAGTCGTGCCGGTGGATGGCTAATTAAATGCCAGGCACGCTCCTAAGCGCGTTGCACGCTGATACACATCCGGCCACCCCTGAGCTTGTCTGGACTATCTGTAGACACACTTTACAGACGTGGAAGCCAAAGCACAGCAGTTAAGGAACTTGTCTGAAGTCACACAGCTAGTAGGCAGCAGGGGTGGAACGGGAATCCTGGCCACGAGCTCCACGGCGCCCGGCTCGTCCCCACTGGGCTGGGAAGTCTATCCCTCTGGCCCCATGCCGAGCAGTGGACACACATCTCCTGAGGTGCTTTTCCCAGGTGGACTATGAGTAATGCTTTTGTTTGCCAGTGAAGAAACTGGACGCTCCAAGGGTCTGTGGAAGATCCCACTGCTAGTAACCGGAAAGGTTGGAATTTGAACCCAGACCCTCGTGCTGCAAAGCCGGTGCTCTGGCAACACTCTGTGCTGCCCCTGACCTGGCTGGCCCTGCTGGGAACGCCTGCTCAGCGTGTTTCCCACTGAAACCCCACTGGGGCCCGGCACATGCTCTTGGCCCCTTGGCAAACATTAGTCAAGCTTCCGCGCATCACGGCACCTTTTGGTTTTAAAATGTTCAGCGTCTAATGCTATGGAGATACAGACAGACAGGAGGCCACAAGTGCAATCAACTTGAAAAATGGAACAAAAGTCACCCGCCGGCCCCCAGTTGCCAGAGACATAGCAATAGGGCTCACTTACTACTTACGGGATAACTGCTTCTTGCCAGATATTGTTCTAGGTGCTTGACCCTTTTTAAATCATGTAATCCTCACAACAACCTTCTAACGTAAAACAACACTGTCCTCATTTTACAAGAGAAACAAGGCACAGAGGCTCCAGGTAAGTTGCCCAGAGTCACACAGCTAGCAAGTGCAGGGCCAGGATTCAAAGCATTGCCAGATTTACAGGAAATAAAAGAAAAATACAGGATCCCCAGTTAAATTTGAATTTGTTTTTTTTAGTCTAAGTATGCCCTATGCTGTATTCCCACTCCGGAGCCTACCTGTTTTTCACTGCTACGTGTGCCTCCTCCAAGGTGTGATCACAGTGCCAGATGGACTTGCCTCCAGCGTGGATTCAGAGCAGCCAAGCTGCCCCGTCCCCTCTACCCCATGAAGATGTCTCCCCCAGCACCACCCCTCTTTCCCACTGCAGGTGCAAAGTGTAAGGATACACCACTGGCGCCAAATAGAACTCCATCCCTAACACCCTTTGTAGCATGGGATGCTAAAGAGAAAGGGCTTGGGCGCGGGGGTAGGGGTCTTCCTTCACCTCCAGACCATGGAGCACGTCTGTGAGGCTGACGGCTGCTGCTTCTCTCCCAGAACTCATGTCTGGAATAAAGCTGTAGCCCTTTTGCTCTGACATCTGCCCACCACAGAGGACACAAAGGGGAATAAAGGGGACGTTCCCCTTGAGCCTGGAAATGGGTGAAGAGGGCTGAAGCCACCTCCTCCCCACCCCACTGCAGGGAGCACACGAGGCTTCGGTCTGACCCTGGGCTTGAAGGTCCCCAGAAAGAACAATGTAGAAAGGTTCTGCGTGCACGTGTGCAGGGGGGAGAGGGCAGGCAGGCCGAGGTTCCTTTGGGGCAGGGTGGAGAGGGAGGCAGGGATACACCCTCGGTCTAAAGGCAAAGTTAAAAGTCACAGGCAGCTGGGAGACAAAACAGACTCCCCAGACGTTGCCGTGGCTGGCCGTGCCATGTGTGTGGGATCCAGATGTGAGTGTAGAGATTGCCACCGGGGGTGTTTCTTGGGGCTAAGCACCATGAAGGCATCCTCAGCATCCTCACCCCTGTAGTTTTATGGCCCTGGTTAGCGGTGAGCCCTGCAGCCTGCACACCCCGGCCCCTGCCCCGGGGCACAGCACGTGCCCCTGGGCTCGCAGCCCGCCTGCCTCCCCCCTCCCCAGAGCGGGGCTCCGGTGAGGCGCAGGCCCTGCCTTTGCCCCCAAAGCTTTCTGTTTCCACAAAAGGGCGTCTCAGCAAAACAGCATCCGGGGCTGCAGGTACTGATGCGGCGCTTTCTCTTTAACTAGCTTCCTTGTAACCACAAACATGTATGTTTTTCATAAAGCTCTGAAAATTGTACTAGGCCCTGGGGAGGGTACCAAGTGGAAACGCGGGTGCTGGGAGATTGGAACTCCGCTACTCCAGAGGTACGCTGTGCTGTTTGCGACAATTATAATCGTACACCTGTACCCCCATTGTCAGTGTGGCCCAGCCACACGGGGGCTCATTAGTATTGTATTAGGGCTGCGTGGGGAAACAGATAATGGCCCATAATGAAAAATGCCAAATTTTCTATATAATAAAAATGAACTTGATTAATGAAAATCACTTTCAGGGAAAGAGTTACAGCGTTGTTAGAAATAAAAAATGATGTATTAATCCGACATTCTTACAGATGGTCCCAACCTCCTGACAACTGCTATTCATTTGAGATGCTATTAGCATGCGTAATTATGCTAATTAAGTTGTAATTAAGCACCAATTCTTCAGAGGGCTTTTTTTGTCTATCATTTAATACAACTCAGTTGCAAAGAGTGCTCAAAGCTTTGTACAGTGTTTCATTCAAAAGGGGTTCCCAAATTTCTTAGCAAAGATTTAGCAGCTGAACCATGGATAGGAGCTATAATCCTTGTTTTGGTTAAAGAAAAGTCAGTAAATACCAGCGGGGTCTGCCAGTTGTTGATAAAATAATGAACGCTTTCTGCTAAAATAAGCACAGTTCAAACCAGGGCAATTACAATGAGAACAAAATGTATAATTATCAGTAGTGATAGAACCATTGTCCTATTACATGGTCGGTTTTATTCTTTTTATTTGAAAAAAGGAACTTGGGGAGTACATTAAATAAGACATAATTAGAGAAAATGGCATTCAATATTTTATTAAAAGTAAAATAAATCACCAAGTTGAAGATATCTCCCGCAGGAGGGGCTGTGAATCGAGAAAGGGTCGTTGTTTCCAGTTCCAAAGGCTATTAAGATAAACATTTTTAGAAAGGCAGCGTAAAGTGATAACGTGCACACAGAATGGTTTTCTTTAATTTGACTCTCTATGGAGGCAAAAGCAGAATTTTTTTAAGGGTAAAGGTTATTTTAAGGATAAAGGTTTTCCAAGTAGTTTGACTGAATTTTACCACTTTTCTTCCCACATGTTCATTGTGTATGAGTATGTTGGACACAGATTTAATCTTCGTTTTGTTTTCTCACTAGTTCAGCTGTGACTAATCCAGAAACAGTCTGAGACCGTGGCGCAAAGGTGTGTCAAGGACCTGAGCACAGAGTTCAAGGAGGAGGAAGCCAGACTCACCCAGCCCCCGCCGCCGGGGATTCCAGCACTGGGCTCACCTTCCTTCCCAACTCCCTGAGCTGAAGGAAGAGAACCAAAAAACAGACCTTAAGAAGCCCCGATTCTCCCTAAACCTAACTTTAAGTGATTTATTTAGAAGAAAATCAAGAGCCTAGATCAGTGTGGCCCACCTCCCAATGGCCACATAAACCCAGCCCCCGCCCCAGTTAAAGAAATAGCGCAAGGAAAGAGCCTTAGATACTGGCAGCCCATGTCTTGGCAGCCTGTCTCCCTCCCCCTTCTAAGAGTGGGTGGCATTTAAAAATAAAAATAAAAATAAAAAGCCAAACCCTTTCTTTGAAGTGATTTTTTTTTTTTTTTGCTTTCTTTTCTGTTCCAATCTCAATCTGGATTTAGTCTTTTCATTTAATTTTTTAAGCCTCTGGAAAACTTACACCATGCGAAGTCTGCCTAGCAGAAACCACTCATTTTGTTTAATCTTCGCTTTCTCTGCCTGCCGTTCTGAGCAAAAGGAAAAGTAGCTTACAGAAAAACAAAAGTTTTTTCTACAATTTTCTTGGCCTGCCTTGGGCACTGCGTAACATTTTATCAAATGGTTTAGCCAAGGGTCTTCATCTGTAAAATGGAGCACCTATTAGCTGCTCTGGAAGGCAACATGTGAGGGTCAGGTAAAGCAATCAATGAAAAGACTATGCTGATGTGTGGATTTCCACTGGACAAAGCTATCTAGTGCCACCAGCCGCCCTTGGACGTTGAATATCCAGGTGCATCCACACCATGGACACAAGCACACATTTCATTCATTCGTTCATGCATCAAATATTTATTATACATTTCTATGTGCTTTGCACTGTTTTAGGTGCCAGGGGTACAGCTGTGAGCAAGATGTCACTTTTAAATAAGGTGTCAGCTCTAAATGCTACAAAGAAAATAAAACTGAGCCATATGGGAGAGAGTGATTAGAGTCAAGAGGCTGCTTTAGATAGGAAGGCTGGAAAGTCCTCCTTGAAGTGGAGATGTTTGAGCACAACCCAGAATAAGATGGAGCCAGACACAAGAGGACATTCCATGAAGAACATCTCAGGCAGAGCAAACTGCTAGTGCAAAGGCCCTAAAGCACGAATGAGCATGGCTGGTTTGAGGATGGGAAGGACGGTATGGTGGGAAACAGCTAACAAGCTGGAGAGTGGTAGCCTAGAGGGCTGGAGAAGAGGCCAGATCATACAAGTCCTTGCAAAATAGGAGAGGAGTTTGGATTTCTAAGTACAGTGAGAAAGAAGCCATTGGGTCATTTCCAAGCAGATGGTGATATATTCACATTGGCTTCTGGAGGCGATTGGGTCTTAGATGAGCAAAGGTGAGCAAAATTAGGAAGTTCTTGCAACAATATAGGCGAGAAGCTTTGGTGGCTTGGACAAAGAGGATAGAATGATACCAGGAGTTCCAGAGGAGAAAACAGAAAAAAATGAGAAACAGTATTAGAAGATAAGTAAGTACCAATCATTTTGATAATTTGGATGAAGGGAACAGTATTAAACTATATACATTTATAAATATAGCACAAAAACAGCCTAAGAAGAATTAGAAAATATGAATAGACCAATAGCCATTGATGGAATTAAATAGTCAAAAGCAATGAGGCACTTTCCTGCATTGTTACTGTACTACAGTTATGCAGATGTTAATATCGGGGAAGGCTGAGGGAGGCATGCATGGAACCTCCCTGTGCATTTCTTTGTAACTTTCTGTACATACGCAATTATTTTAAAGTAATAAATTTTTTGTTGTTGTTGTTGTTGTTGTTTTTTAAGGAATCAGGCTCAGAAAGATTTTTAAGCCAGTTGTACAAGAATATTCTGGAACAAATTCCTACATGATAAAATCAATTCATGGAACCTGAACAGAGCAGTGGACGTAATTGACGTAAAACTATTCAACTATCCAAGGCCTGGGTACAAAGCTAATAAGAACAGTACAAGAAAAATATAGTATGACTTGTAAACACAAATGCAAGTAGCCTAAATAAAATATTAGCAAACCAAATGCAGCATTAGATAGCAGAAAAAGATACCTTAGCAAGCAGATTTTTATCCTAGAAGTGCAAGGATGATTCAATAGCAGAAAATAATCATTTCAAATGATACAGGTAAAGGCATTTTCCAACATTTAATACCCAATCATGACAGAAAGTCTTCGGAATCTAGGAATAGAAGAAAATTATTTAACCTGATACAAAGTGGTTTCTAAAAACCTACTGTAAAATTCATACTTAGTTGTGAAACATTAGATTCATTTTAAAAATCAAAAAAAGAAGAAAGGTGTCCTCTACAATCACTTTTATTCTATTGTCCCAGACATCTTAGTTCATGAAGTAGGTCAAGAAATGGAAACAAGAGTGGAGGATCAAAAATGAAAAGAAAAAATGTTTTAATATACAATGATATAATTATTCTAAATTTATACAGGAAAGCAAAACTATTAGAACTAAAAGAATAATTTAAAAAGATTTCTGGATATTGACTCAAAATATTTTTAAAAATACCATTACTATAAACCAGCACTAAGCAATTAGATAATATTACAGAAAGAAAGCACAAGATATTTTATTATTATTAAGAAATGAAGCTATTAAAATGTGCAAGACTTGTGGAGGAAATGTAACATAAATCATTTAAAGATATAAAATTTATGAATGGAGAAATATACTACATATATAAATGGGAAAATTAATATCAGTTTAATTCCCTCCAAATTAATCTATAAATTTAATAGAGTTACAATTAAAATCCCAGCAGGGTTTTTCATGCAAGCTGACAAGGAGATCCAAAAACTGATATTGAAGGAGAAAGATCTGAGAATTGCAAAGGCAATTGTGAAGAATAAGAATCAAGAGGAAGCTGCTTTAATATACACTGCCACCTAACAAATCACCTCAAAGCTTAGTTGCTTAAAAACAACATTCTATTTTGTTTGCAAACCTACAGTTTGAGCAGGTCTCAGTGAAGACCTCTCATTTCTGCTCCAAGAGGCATCAGCAGGGGAAGTTGAAAGTCCTGCTTGGGCTGGAAGCATGTGAAGGCCCATTCCTCACCTGTACAGTTGTCGATGCTGACAGTTGGCTGGGAACCCAGCTGGGGTTGTAGGCTGCAACACCGACATGTGGCTTCTCCATGGCACTGCTTGGCTTCCCAGGCATGATGGCTGAGTTCCAAAAGAAACTGTCCCAAGAGAGAGCCAGGTGCAGGCTGTATCAAACTTTATAACCCAGCCTCTAAAGTCACACAGCATCATTTCCACCACAGTCTCTTATTTAGAAGCAGTCACTAAAGTCTGCTGATAATCAAGGGGTAGGGAATTGGACTTCTTGATGAAAAAATGTCATAGAATTTGCAGACGAGTTTTAAAACCACCACAGAAACTATAGCAATTAAGAATGGTTCGGGGATAAATAGACAAACCATGAATGGCATGGCTTAGGATGGGATGATGGAGGAGAGGATGGAATGGCACAGAGAGCCAAGAAGCAGTGCTAAACGTGTACGGACATTTGATATAACAAGGGCTGACACTTTTACCTATCAGGAAAGAAAGGATGGACTGTTAATTAAAATATGTCGTTACAAATGATATTTATATAGGAAGAAAAATAAATTAATCCTTACTTTACAGCACAGAAAAATACTAGGTGAAGTAAATGTATAAAACATAAAAGCAAAAATCAACTCTTCAAGAAGAATATAAATGCACATATTTATGACTTAATGATCTGGAATTATTTCTTAAATAAGACATAAAAGCAACAGTCATAAGGAAACAGATCATGAATTCTAAAAAACCAAATTTTCAGTTTCTGTGTAACTAAAGGGAGCATGAAAACATAAATTAGCAAAAGCTATCAGCCTTCAATTCACGGAAAAGGAATTTTATATGATCCATAAACACCACGAAAAGTTCCTCAACTTTTCTAGTTATCACAGAGATGCAATCCAAACAACTATAAAAGACCATTTTACACCAAAATGATTGGCAAGTTTTTAAAATATAAAACCAGAGATTTTAGGCACCGCACACATACTACCGGTGGATGGGAACAGTGGCGATTTGGCAGCATCTAGTGATATTAAAGACACCATACCTTGCCAACCAGTAACTCCAATTCTCTAATATATGTGCTCTAAAGAAATGCTCGCACACACACACAAGAAGGAATTAACAAATGCGCTAATGGTTTGTGAGAGCAAAATAAATACATACATAAATAAATAAATGAGAAAACCTAAGTGTTAATCAGGAGAGAAGTGGATAGATTATGTTACATCAAATAATGAAAATTTCAACACCTAAATTAAAAGGGAAGAACTTGATCTATATGTATGCTGAATTTTAAAACACATCGCAGAAGGATAAGCACTGCATAATATCCTGCTAACGCATTTAATACCATAAACCATCTACTGATGTATGCTCATGTCGTAAATGTATAAAAACATGGAGATGAAGGATGCTCACCAAGATATCAGTTTTCTCTGGGGAGGGAGGAAAGGATATGGGACTGGTGAGGGGGGCAAAGGAAGCTCCAATGATAACTGGCACATTTTATGCAATAATAATAATTATAAAAATAATAATCACAAGCAAATATGTCAAAATGTTAAATGATGCTATTTCTAGTTAATAGTCATGAGTATTTGTTATATCACTTTCACAATTCACTCACTTATACTAAATCTGTTAAGTGTTCAATAAATCTTGGTGATTAGTTATCAAGACACTAGGTGGCAAGTGTAAGAAACTCAACTCAAACCAAGTTAGACAAGAAGAGAATTTACTGACTCCTGGAATCCAAGGAAGAGTTCAAAGACCAAGCCTTGGGAAGGACACATGTGTAGTAGCATGTTAAAACGCAGCTTGTGCTCTCTCTGCCTCGAGGAGCCCACACCAAATCTCGGTATATATTTCCATCTCTCCCATTTCTCAGCAAGCTCTGTTCTTTCCCCCATTTCCCAAATAAATTCTGTTCACTGGCCTAACTAAAAACAACAAACAAAACGAACAAACAAACAAAAACAACTTGAACCTGGAAACTTGAATGCCAACAGGATATGGTCCCTGTCTCTGGTGTCTGCATTTTTCGGCTTAAAGTGATAAAACGACCATTATTGCAACTGGCCGTGTTGCTGCTCCTGCCACTGCCAGCTCTACGAGGGCAACTGACCTTCACCCCGCGCTTGCTGTGAGTGCACCACTGGGCCAGACGCTCTACGTTAAATAATATGATGCTCCTAACGATGTCAATTGATGGCTGAGGAAGCGACAGCCCAGAGAGGGGAATGACTCGCCTGAGTCACGTAGCCAGTAGAACCAAGAACTAAAACCAGGCAGGAATATTTATTCTTGACCACTAGAAATTGTTTTTTACCACCTAACAGAAATATAAATATTAAGCATTTCCTTTTTTTCCCTCCCATCGACTGGAGATAGACATATGCCCTTTCTAGCCTCAGATTTAAAAATCCAAGGGAAGGGCTGTGATTAGTCCATCTGGGTCAGATGCTCCTCCTGATGAATCATCTGTGGACTGTGGGGGGCATAGGGAAGGACACAGGGATCACAGACCAAATTGGAAAGTTCCATGGAAATCACGAAGTTGGGGAGGGAAAAGAAATCGTCAGAAATAGAAACTATTTCCTAATGGAGTGGGCAAAAGTAGGGTGAGGGACTGGGTAGACAGTAAGAGAAGCCCACTAGGTTTTAAGAGTGCAATTAATTATGATGTGTTTTTTATAAACTTTTCTGTTATCTAAATACCAACAATGTGCATGTATTGTTCTATAAATTCTAAAAAATTAAGACTGTTTTTCAGTGTTTTCTCCATAGCTGCCTTTCCTCTGAATTCTTCTCCCCTTGTTCTCTTTTCTCCCCACGGGAAACAGATTCTGGCACATTGTGTTGGTGGATGAATGAAGTCAATGTCTCCTACACAGCCCCTGAATTCCTCCTGAAAAGTTGAAAATGTTCTTTGTAAACAAACATCCCATAGTGAACAAATTAGGCAAGTTATTTAAAGGTCATGTTTATGAATTGTCTTACTTAGTTAAATGCTTTGATCTCATTATTTTGGAATCAGGGCCACCGAATAGAAAGAAATACCACACACCCTGGCTCTGGCACTAACGGGGAAATAATTTTGCATGTGTTTCTTAATCTTCCTTATCTCAGGTTTGTTATTTTTTTTTAAATGGGTGAAATAATAGCAGCCTTATAGGAATGGGAGAGGGGCAGATCTGGAAGGGAGAATATCAGAATGACTAAGAGTCTGATAAGACAATAAGAGATCTGTAGGAGAATTTGTCAGTTGTCCAGAAGAGAAATCTTGTCAAGTAACTGGAGATACTGTTCTAGACTATTTTTCTCTCTTTATTCGAGGGAAGGGGACAGGCCCTATCAGAAAGGGGAGCACTGCTCCTGGTGAAGGGATCTTCCCACAGTGCTCTTGCCTGGTGTTCTTACCAGAAGTTACATTTCCCATGGTATGTTTCTGATGAAGAACATTCTCCAGCACATATGAAACTGGGAGCCAAGGAAGAGCCTCCTCTTACCCCACTCGGCTAGGATTTAGCTTCATCAGCAGTAATAATGAGCTGAAGAACACTACTTTCTTTCCACAAAACCAGAGAGAAAGACCAGATATTAACAGCCTTTTAAGAGAGTATTCAGGAATTTGGGGTGGGTGTCCTCAGTCAATCATTCATAAACATGGTAGCCAAGGGAGAGAAGGAGGGAGAAAGATCCCAGAGTGGAAGGGACTGGACCATGATCAGCTAGAGAGACAAGATAAAGAACCCAAGAAGGATGTGTTCACCTTTCAGACAGAAGGGGCAGCAGTTCATTTCAAAGGATTAAAAGAAGTTCATGATTGGACTCAATCCCAAAATTGAGTTCTAGAGTCATCACTCTGGAATGATGTGAAAGGCAGATGAGAGTGAAGGAAGAGGAGATTTAGAAGGCAATGCGGGCATCCAGGCAGGAGGACATGGAAGCTTGGACTCAGGAGCACCGGTGAGAATGGGAAGAAGCAAAGCAATTCACGAGATGTTCAGGAGGCCGACTCCGTGGGTGACTGGATGTAGGAGCCAGAAGGAGAAACATGTCAGGATGTGTCCTGGAGCAGTCGGGTGAGGGATGGGGCCATTTGTTGGAAAAGGACACATGGACACAGTGGCACGTTCCAGGGAGAGAGGAGTCCCTGCGATGGCTCTGAATATCCAAAGCAAATATGCCTGCCCCTATGGCAATGGGATTTCCCACAGTCAGTCAATACATTGACCCTCACATTATATAATGGTACCACATGAATTTGGTCAGTATTACATAGCTCCACAAACTCCAAGTATATTCATTAAATTGAGGTCTGGGAATATAGTAGCTGGAATCATAGGAACTGCCCCCTCTTGCTGCCTCCTTTCCAGATCAGACAGAGCTTCCAACCATCTCCCTCACCATCTCTCCCTTTAAGTTGAACAGGGAGCTGAGTTGAAGTCTCATAAATTACCATAAGAGAGGCGAAAATAAGTTGCTAAGGGAATTCAAAGAAAGGAGAAGTTGCCTGCATCTGGGAGGACAGGAGATTTGATCTGGGTGTCAAAAGACAAGCAGGATTTAGGGTTGCAGAGAAGACTGACATCTACCTGATTTTGGAAGACAGTAGATGGGTATCAGGATAAAACACCTAAAATAAAAATAAAAAAGTCTAGGAGCACAGCACTTAGCAAAGAGTAGGCACTCTTTAATGCCTATACCCCTCACCACCCAAAGACTGGAATCTCTGATCTGGGTCTGCATCTTGGCTTTACCACCTTCCCAGTCAGAAGCATCTCCCCTCTTTTGCTTACTTCTGCACCTGGCTATTCAGCCCCTACTCTCATAGTTACAAGGTCGTATTTACTCGGGGCTGAATGAGATTTATCTTATATCTGGATCACTTTTCCTTTTAAACCAGTAGCTCTTATTTGGGAAAAGAAGGAATTAAGAGACCTCCGCACTGGGAGAAGCAGCTAAAGTTGCTCACAATCCAAGTGAGTTTGGCTCAGAGCAGGGGTAAGAAGAATAGGAAGAGGCAGTGAGAAAAAGTACAAAGGTGACCACATCTACGGGCTGCCCAGTTCTCTCGTAAAGAAAATCACCCCAGCAGAGTGTCTAGCATGTAATAAACATTCAGTAAATTATTGACAAATGAATGAGGGAATGGATTCATATCCAATCATTTAAATAATAACAGATGCTACAGGTTCAATTGAGTACCCGAAAAGATGTACTGAAGCCCTAATCTCCAGTATATGTGAATGTGACCTTATTTGCAGATAGGGTCTTGCAGATGTAATAAAGTTAAGATGAGTCATACTGGAGTAGGGTGACCTCTAAACCCAATATGACTGGTGTCCTTATAAGAAAAGGGACACACAGACACAAACACAGACACAAGGGAGAAGGAAGGCCATAGGAAGATGGAAGCAGAGACCAGAAAGAGGCATCTACAAGCCAAGGAGCACCAAGGATTTCCAGTAGCCACCAGAAGCTAACAGAGGCAAAGAAGAATTCTCCCTACACGTTTCAGAAGGAAGATAGCCCTGCCAGTACCTGGATTTCATATTTCCTCCAGGACTGAATAACAAAAGAATCAATTTCTGTTATTTTAAGTGCCCCGTTTGTGATGGCGTGTTAAGGGAGCTCTAGGAAATATTATAATAGCTAACACCTGTCAAAGGACTAACCATGTTGCAGTCACTGCACACAATGGTTGACATTTATCACTTTGTTGCTTCTTCACAACAGTCATATGCGATAGGTTCTTCTACTTTTCTCTTTTCATAAATACGTTTCTCTGTGAAAAGCAGCTTTCCTAACATCACACCACTACTAAGAGATACAACCAGGACACAAATGCATCATTGGACTATGTTAGCCCCACACTAATCCTGCTGTTCTATCACATTTTATCATAAATATTCATTCAACAAATGCGTATTTAGCATTTATTATGTGCCAGGCACTATGCTAAGAATTGGGGATAGAGTGGTAAACTAGACAGACATGGTCCCTGCCTTCACGGCTCTAAAAGTGAAGGACACAGGAAAACTAGGCAATAAAACATTAAACATTTCCATAACCAATTACCACAGCTGTTGCTAAGTGCTATAAAAGGAAAACAAAGGTGGAATGATGGAGAATGAATGGTGGGCCTGGGGGCTGGGAGCATACTTCAGATAGGATGATGCAAAAAGCATCTCTGAAGAGGTGATATGTAGCCAAGACCTGAAAATTAAGAAGCTTGTCATGCAAAGCATCAGGAGGAAAAGTCATTTTTAAAATCTCTATAAGAAAAACAACAAAATAGTAAGCATTTCCATGATAATTTTTAATTTTCCAAGCTTTTCTGCATGCATTATTTCATTAGCCTCACTGGGGCAAGCCATTGGAGACTCTTCCATTCAGGGTTTCTTTCCACACAATGTCTCCAATTACTTGTTCACATTCTCCATCACCATTTTGTTAGTAAGTTGCTTAATAATTGCAGGTCATCAGGAGGTCTGGAGAAAAGGTCAACCACCTCTGAGAGAAAGAAAATCCTCCAATTAGTGAAGAATCAGTAAAGAGTGATGCCCAGTCAGGCTGAGGAGTAATGAAGAAATCATGGGAAAAAAATTGCCCAACCACTATCCAAAAAGCAGTCATTTATTCTTTAGGGAAAGCCAAGCCTGGCCTGCTTAATGGCCCATGAAACTTTGAGCAAACAAATTCAGAGTCCACATTAGAGACATACAACAAGAGGATCATTAAACAGACAGATTGGATGTGATCCTCTCTCCAATACAATAAATTATAAAGTTTTCATCCTGAAGGAAAATGATAGTGGATGGAAATGTGGACCTACACAAAGGAATTAAACATACCATAAATGTTAAATATGTGGATATATATGAAAATAACTTCATTTTATTAATTTTTAAAAATGTAATTGCCTGTATAAAATTAATAACAATGTACACTAGGACACAACAACTATAGAAAAGTAAAATTCATGACAATAGCATAAAGGACAGGTGGGGTGAAATGAAGTATACTATAAACAATATACATAAAGTATTAAAATAATATTTGAAGCGAGAGACTATAAGTTAAAGTTATATTCCATTTTTAATGTAAAAACAGAAAAGAGATAAAGAAGAAAAGATGTGTCAAATAGTAACAAACAGTAAGATGGTAGATTGAAACTCAAATATTTGGATAATTGCATTAAATGTAAATGATCTAAATACTGCAATTAAAATTCTATCATAACATTTTATTTTTAAAAGTATGCTATCTACATAAAATATTTTAAATAAAAAGACATAGGTGACTTAAAAGTTACAGGATAGAAAAAGATATACCATGCAAACACTAATCTTAAGAAAACTGAAGTGGCCATATTAATAGCAGAGAAAGACTTCAGGACAAAGAATATTACCAGGAATAAAAAAGAGACATTTCATAATGATACAAGAGTCAATTCATCAAGAAGACCTAACAACCCTAACTATGTAACACACATAAATATAGAGCTTTAAAATACATGAAGCAAAAACTCACAGAACAATTGGGAGAAATAGAGAAAGTCAAAATTATAGTTGGAGATTTTGACATTCATCTCTCAGTAATTAATAGAATAATTTGACAGAAAATCAGTAATGATTTAGAAGGCATGAAAAACAATTTTAACCAATTTTACCTAATTGACAGAAAAAAATTTTTTCAAGTACAAAGGAAATACTATTGGTCCTAGATAATGCAATATGCTGAGTCATAAAATAAGCCTCAATAAATTAAAAAGAACTTACATTATATATAATATGTTCTCCAAACACATGAAATTATTTTTGAAAACAATTTAACAATATTAAAAATATTCAAATATTTATAAATTAAATGATATAATTTATAAATTAAATGATACACTTCTAAATAATCCATGGACCACAGAATAAATCATAATGGAAATTAGAAAATATTTTAAATATTATAATTCAATGCAACACATTAAGTTTTGAAGGATAAGCATGGAACTGCAAAGCTGCACTCAAAAGGAAATCATAGCTTTAGATGCTTATGTAAGAAATGAAAAAATGATCTAGCCAATTATCTAAAGTTATACCTTAAGAGCTATGCCAAGAAGAGAAAATTAAGTGACATAAATAAAAAAGGAAGTAGCAATAAAAAGAGATAAAGCCAATAAGAAAGTAAACAGAAAAGCAATAGAGGAAATCAATCAAACCAAAAGCTGGCTCATTTCAAAGATCAGTAAAATTGATAAACTTCTAGCTAGAATGAGTAAGCAAAAGATAGAAAAAACAAAAATTACCAATATCAAGAATGAATGAAAGGACAACACTACAGATGCTACAGATATTAAAAGCAAATAAAGGAATACTATGATCAATAATATCCCAATAAATTTGACAACTTAGATGAAATGGACAAATGTCTAGAAAGACACAAAGAACCAAACTGACACAAGATGAAGGAGAAAATCTGAACAGCTTTATATTTATTAAAGAAATTGAATTAAAAACGTTCCTGTTATGAAAGTTTTGATGGCTTCACTGATTAATTCTACCAAACATTTAAGAAAGAAACAATACCAATCTTACCTTCTTTTGGAAAATAAAAAAAGGTAGTAATACTCTCTACCTCATTGTATACTCTCTATCTCATTTATTACCCAGATATCAAAACCTGACAGACATTACAAGAAAAGAAATTACCTACCACTATCTCTCACAAATACAGATACAAAACTAACTAACAAAATATTAGCAAATGTAATCCAGCAATAAAAATATTATATCATCACCATGTGGGGTTTATTCCAGGAATGAAAAGTTTGTTTAACATTTAAAAAACAACATAATTCATGATATTAACAGAACAAAGGAGAATAAACATATCATTATTTCAATGGGTGTGGAAAAAAATCATTTGACAAAATTCCATACCCATTTGTGATTTTAAAAACTCTCAACAAACTATGAAAGGAAAAAGTTCCTCAACCTGATAAAGAACATCAATAAAAAACCTACACGTTTTTTACTTAATGGTAAAAGATTGAATGTTACTCCCCAGGATTAGAATAAGGCAAGGATGTCTGCTTTCAAAACCTCTCTTCAACATTGTACTGGAGGGTCTGGCCTATGGAATAAGGCAAGAAAAATAAATGAAAGGTAAACTGGAAAGGAAGAAGTAAAACATTCTTTATTCAAAGATGATGGGATCATAAATGTAGAAAATTTTAGGCAATTCATAAAACCTACCAGAATACTAGAACTAGAATGCAACAAGGTCACAGAATACAAATCAAATTATAAAACAATAGGAAATGTAACTTTAAAATATCATTTATAATACCATAAAAAATACAGTAAATGTTTTGAAACAAATTTAATAGAATAAGTATAATACCTGACACTGAAAACTACAAAACATTTCAGAGAAAAATTAGAGAACTCAATAAATAGACATGAACTGTGCTCATGCATTGAAAGACTCAATTTACTTGATATGTAAATTCTACCTAAATTCCAATTAAAAATACCAGCAGGCTCTTTTTGTAGATAGTGACAAGTTGATTCTAAAATAATATAGAAATACAATGGACCCAGAGTATCCAATGCACACATGCACAGACCACTGATTCTTATTAAACATAATTCAATGGAGAAGGGAGAGTAATTTCAATAAATGATGGCTGAACAACTGGATACTCGTATGGGAACAAAAGTGAACCTTCACCCTATCTCATACATTCACAAAACTAAACTTGAAAAGAATCATATAACATAAAAGTTTTAACTAGAAAACTTCTAGAGGAAAAAAAAAGGAAAAAGTCTTCATGGCCCTGGATTACACAAAGTTTTTCAGATAGGACACACACAAAAAACAAGAAACTACAAATGAATAAAATGAGAAGATTTTAATCAAAATTTTTAAATTGTCTTTTAAAGGTATCAAAGACAAGAAGAAAATATTCCCAGTACATATATCTGATAAAGCACTTATATTGAAAACATGTAAGTAATTCTTCCAACTTATTAATAGTAAAAACTAAAAACAGGCAAAGATTTGAACAGTCACTTCACAAAAAAAGATATGTTCATAGCAAATAAGCACATTAAATTTCTCAGCATCATTAATCATTAGGGAAGAGAAATTTAAAACTGCAATGAGAGACCAGTACAAAACCTCTAGAATGACTGAAATTAAAATACTGACAAAACCAAGTGTTGGTGAGGCTTCAGGCAACTAGAAGTTTCATACATTGCTGATGAGTGTGTAAAATGGTACAACCACTTTAGAAAACAGTTTGGCACTTTCTTATTAAATTAAATACACTAACCATACTACCAAGCACTTTCAACCCTAGGTGTTTACCAAAGAGAAATGAAAAGACATGCTCATGTATAGACTTGTAACAAATGTTCATGGCAGCTCTACTCCTAGTAATCAAAAACTAGAAATAATCCAGATGTCCACCAAGTGAACAGATGAACAAATTGTAGCAAATCTGTATAACAAATTACTACTTGGCAACGCAAAGGGATGGACTACCGATATACAAAGCGTCATGGATAAATCTCAAAGAGTATGTTGAACAAAAGACACCACAAACAAAAGAGTATGATTTCATCAGTATGAACTTCTTGAACAGGCAAAACCGATCACTGGTTGCTTGGAGCCAGTGGAGGGAATTGACTATGCAGGGCATGAGGGAACATTTCAGGCTGGTGACAAAGTTCTACATCATCTTGATTTGGTGGGAGATATATGAGTATGTATATTTGTGAAAATGTTTTTTGCCATCCCAGGGGTATGTTGACTGCAGTTGACTGTTTGTTTACATGGTTAGTAAACAAACATGTAATGCATACTGACTTCCTGAGTCTTTTTCTACCTTCGCTCTGCCTAGAACAAAATAACGTGTTGACTGTATATATTAGTTTAAAATAAGCCAACCAATGAATCAACCAAAATATAAATACTGATTCCAGTTTTTCTCCTGAGTCTCCAGTTGAAATGATTTTTCACCTAGATAAATCCAGGGCTATCTGAAAAGCCTTTATTATTTCATAAGGGATACCGCTAGGTTCCCCAGTTATTTGTTCACACCCCCCATCAGCATTTTGTTAGTAAGTTGGTTAATAATTGTTGGTCATCAGCAGGGCTGGAATAAAGGTCAACCACTGCTGAGAGAAAGAAAATCTGGCAATCAGTTAAGAATTAATAATGAAGGGAAGGGCGATGCTTAGATCCAGGGGGAGGAATATCAAGGAAATCAAAGAAAAAGGCTGCCCAAACACCATTCCAAAAGCAACCAGCTGCTCCTTAGGGGAAGCCGGCATTGGCCTGTCTAACGGAGCATGACATTCAATCCCCATGCCTACATCTATGCTGTCATGGTGACACAGCCCATCAGGGCAGGCTGGAGCATCTTGGTGAAGCACACGAAGGTCCATCACAGTCCACTCCCATCTACATATCTAGTCACTATAGCCTCTCAAATGTCCCTGCTGCAGCCTCACTAAACCCTTCATGCCATCCCCCTGTGAAGCATGGCCTTCCACTTGGCTAAATCGTTCAGATCCAGCTCAAATGTTACCACTTCTCTGAAGTCACCCTCAGCTTCCTCAAGAAAGTAGTAATTCCTTTCCCAGAGTCTTAAACCCTTGCTTCTGTTGATGATAATCCATTGTACGGGGACTATCATTTCCCCCCTCCCACTAGATCAGTGCTTCTCACTCACTCCTGGATGCACATTGGACTTCCCTGACAGATTTGGGGGGAAAAAAACCACAACTTTACCTGGGCTTAAACTGCAAAGATTCTAATAGAATTGGTCTGAGATATGACCTCAGCATAGGAGTTTTAAAAGTCCTCCCAGGTGATTTTAGTGTGTAGTCAAGGTCAAGAACTACTGCACCAGACCAGTACTTCTCAAACTTTAATGTGCACCAAATCACCTTGGGATTTGTCAAAATAGAAGATTTAGTTCCAGATGTTTGAGGTAGGGCTAGAAATCATGTATTTCTAACAGGCTCCCAGGTGCTGCTGCTACTGCTGGTGGCACTGAGAAGACACTTAGGGTAGTGCAGCATCAGGCAGTAAACTTCAGAGCGGGATCCTGACACAGGGACCCTCAAAGATTGTGTTGTCAGGTCTTCTCATGTGTTTCAGAAGGGAGGGAAATCGACCCAACCATTTAGAACAGTAATTTTTCAGTATCTATATGCATATACTTTTTGACCCAGTATGGCAGTTTGAGATTATTTTACGAATCCTGAAAAGAGAAAGATTATGTTTGTAAACTAATCTATTCCTCTGGGTGTGATACCCTTTGATTGCATTACATCCAGCTGAGGTGTCTTTGATTAGATTACCTGGTTAGAGTAGGGCTTTTGATTTGACTATGTCAGTGGGTATGACTCAGGTTGAGTGCCCACCCCCTTGCCCTTGCTGGATCTGATATAAATGGACACTCACACAGACAGACACACAGGAAGAGAGAGCGCTGTCATTTTTTATCCTGCCATGTGACAGAAAGGAGAAGCCTCAAGAGGCCGGGCCCACAGAGCTCAGGAGGAAGAGAAAGCCTGGAGAAGAAGGAGAGACCAGGCAGAGATCACCGCCATCTTGCTTCAACACGTGGCAGCTGACTTTGGTGAGAGGGCACCTCTTATGGTACCTTGAGTGGGACTTTCCACAGCTTTGGAACTATAAGCTTTTGCCCCAAATAAATACCCTTTATAAAAGCCAACAGATTTCTGGTACTTTGCATCAGCAGCCTTTTGGCAGACTAACACACCCAGCAATCACATTCTTGGCAGTTATATATAACAGTGAAAGTACCAAGACATGGGACGATTTGTACACAAATATTTATTACAGCATTATTTGCAGTGACAAAATGCTGAAACAACCTGAATGTCTATTAATAAAGGAATGGTTGAGTATAAAATAGTCTCAGGCCTGCATGAAATATTATGAAGCTACTGAAATGAATGGTTTGGAACTAAGACTATTGATCTGGAAGTTTGTCCCTGAGGTATCATTAGTAAGAAAACACAGTTGCCAAATACGATTTATAGTATGATTCCAGTTAAATAAACAGTAAAACCCTATCATACAGGTATATGTGTATGTATAGGCTTAATTGTGATGGCAAAAGATGTTGAAATACACACACCTAGATGTTAATAAAAGTTTATCTTTGGTAATGGTGGTGACAATCAAGTGGGGCAGAGGAGGTCTGGCCTTTAAAACCCTGTGCGTTGTGTCCTGGGCTGTGGTGTGAATACATTACTTCCGAAATCTTTAAAGAGTCACTAAAAAGAGAAAAAAAAAAAAAATGTGTTAATACAAACTTCAGAACAGACTGCCACCAGAATTTCTGTTTCTACTTTTAAAGTACAATTGGGATCCTGTTCCACACTGTAAGTCCTTCCACCAGTCCCTGCAAGCAAAGTCCAAGCTCCTTAGCAAGGTGCACAAAGTCCCCCGTGAACAGCTTCCTGCCTGCCCTTCTACCCTGAGTGCCTGCTTCCCCTCCTCCTAGCCTCTCTGCAGGCTCCCATCATCAGGAGCACTCCAGATTCTCACTAGCCTCTATGCTTTGCATAGGAAGTGATCTCTAGCTGCAACCATCCCTGCATTCCTTAACCCAGCTCACTCTTATTTGTCCTTCCAGGCTTAGCTCAGGAAACTCTTCTTCCAGGAAGACCTCCAGAGAGCCCTATGCCAGGACCGGATTGGGTGCTGCCCCTCTGAATCCTCATAGTATCCTCTGTCCAAGGTATAGTCTGCCTGGTTTATAATTTCATGTTTACTTGACACATCTTCCATTAGATTATGTGCTCTTGAGGGTAGAGACCATATCTTAGCCTCCAGAGTAGATGTTCAATTAATAAGACTTGAATGGCTAACCGGATGAATGATAAAGATGGACAGATGGATGGGTGGATAGGATGGATGTTAAAGATGAATGGATGGCCAGGCAGATGGATGGATGGATGGATGGATGGATGGATGGATGGATGGATAGATGGATGGACGGATGGACAGTATAGTAGGTAAACAGATGAGATGACTTTCTCAGAATCACACAACCAGTAGCTTCTCAGAAAAAAAGTAGGTATGCTAGATCAAAAATGAAAAAGAAAGAAAAGAGATTGATCCTTTATTTCAGGACTATTTACCCCTGGTGATGCCAGAGCCACCTTTGAACAGTCTATGAATCTGGAAATACTTCCACATGAAGCTGGGAACTAGGCCTATCACTCTGAAAACTAACTCAGTGCTCACCATGTCAGACCTCTCCTGGAACCAATGTACTCAGACAGGTAACTTGGAGGTCAGAAAGGGCACAGTATATTTCCCTCTTCAAGCTCTGCCTGGTCCAAAATGAAATCATCTCTACGTCCTCTGGAATCCCTCACCCTCGCCTGCCTGTGTACACACACATACACACGCTCACAGGAAGTAGGTCAAGTACAATACAGAAGAAAATGACAAGGCCTGGGGTGCCAGAGAGGCTGCTGCAGCTCGTTTAACACCAAATCACTTGTAATCGATCAGACCTGGCATTTTCTTTCCACCTTTCCAGGGTGTCTTAATAAACCTCTCCACATTTCTACTGCTACCAAAAAATATCAGGCATGTAAAAAATGCCCAGTTCCCAGCCTATTCCAAACTTGCTTTGGAGGCAAATAGGAGGACTATACATTTTATCATCAAACTTGGACAGGATGCCAGGATAACTGTAAACTAGGTCTGTCCCCAACAAACCAGGGTGTGTGGTCACCCTAGGAGAGAGGGTCTCTGAAATCATGGTTATCCAGCTTCTTGGATGTATTTTCCAATTTTTAGTGGGACTTAAGCCAGTTTATTTTAACATTCACTGAAGGAGAATCATTTCTTATTGATCACTTTATTTCTATTTTCTGGCATTGTACATCATGCCTAACTAGCTCCTGAATGACCAAACCCCACCAGTAACCATCAAGTGAGTGTGCCTAACTCAGTGTGTTTTCCCTAAGTCCCTGCCCTCCTCTGAGCTCAGCTCTCCCACACTTATACTTTGTATAAGATATAAGGACTTCCACACCAAACTTCCTGACTTCTCCCATCCACACCTCCTCTCTGCTCCCTGATTTCCATCCTCAGACCATCTCCACCCAGCCCTTCAGCCATTATGTCCCATCATTTGATCAACTTCCTGATATCCAAGGAAAGATGTATAAAATGGGCCCAGGAGCTCATGATTCTGGAGAGAAAACCAAAATGAGACCCCCATGTCCTTCAGGATCTCACACACACCTTGTTGGGCTCTTTCTTCCACAGTACGCTCCTTTCCGCCAAGCTTTCTCAACTGCAGAAGAAAGCAAACTCACCTTGGATTAGCCGTGTGATGGTTCTTAACAAAGAAGTCCAACGTCTCTGACTGCTCCCTCTGAGCTAGACCCTTATTCCCTTGAGATGGATTGTAAATTATCTAAAAGAAGGGACTATGTCTTTGCATCTTGAGATTTCCACCAAGATGTATATCCCAAGATTAAGCAGTGTGTTTGCTTAATTGCATGGGTTTGTGATTACAGAAACATGTGTAAGATGCCATTAATAGTGTCTTGATTTACACTTCTTTCTTGACTATTTACATGAGAGCACAAACGTGCACAAGGGCTTTCATATGTCTCCTTTTGACCTCAGTCCCCAAACTTTTTTCCCTATAAGGTCTTAGATTTCTCAACCACAAATTCTCCAACCTTGGGGGTTAATGCTGAAAGGGGGTGGAATGTGGGGGAGGGACAAGATTGCTAAGCCCCACCCCTCAGTTTCTGGTTCAATTGCTCTGGGGTGTGGCCTGAGGTTTTCATTTCTAACAAGTTCCCAGGTGATGCTAATGCTGCTGATTAGGGACCACACTTTGAGAACCACTTCTCTGTGCTTTTTGGAAATTCATGAGAGACACTTGTGGCCCACACGCGAATAGTGCTAGAGACAAAATTCCTGACTTTCAATTCTTCCGCCTAAATCTTAAAAACCTGAGTCAACTAGAAATGAGCCACACTTTTTACCGATCACGTACTGTGGGTCAGGAATTCTGCAAAGTACTTTTCATGCATCCTTCAATTAACCCTCCATAACCTTATGAGATAAATCCCATTATTATCCTAATTCTACAGATGAGATAACTGAGGTGCAGAGAGAGAACCATCCACCCAAAGCCACACAGGATATGCACCCAGGCAGTCCAACTCCAGACCCATGAGCAATCCCTCCACTGTCCCCCCCACACCCCTCATGTTACAGAATGATACACAACATACGCAATCTCAGGAAAAGTGTTTGAAGGACATTCCTCAAGGCGGAATATCAGCATGCTGTAAAGCATCATGTCCAGGTCAGAAATCCTTAAAACAGAGGAACCCATCTCCTCTGCCACGTCCAGTAAGCTAACAGATGGCATCCAAATGCTCAGCTGCTTTAGCTTGGGTACCCTGGAGAGCAGGTCTGGAGGAAAGGACTTGGGTGCACGTAGCTTATATGGGAGATGAGGAAGTGGGTGAGGCAGGGAATAAATTGCAGCCCTTGGTGAGCATCTGGGGCTCGTTTCCCCTGGGGGCCCTCTGAGCAGCCAACCAGAACAGACCTCAGAGTTGTCCACCTGCGAGCGGGAAGCCTGGGGTGGTGTCTACCGACTTCCCTCACCATGTTCACCCTGGATGTGCTGACTCCCTCCACCTCGGGCTCATGCCTGCACACAGCCGAGCAGCCTTCCTGATCTTGAAGGAAGTTCAAGCAGAGAGCTGCCACAGCAGGCACCTGTTGTGAGGTAACAGCAGTATGCCCGGACCAGCCCCCACACCTGACCTGAAGTCAGGTGGGCCAAGGGAACACGGAGAAGGCGTCTCGAGCATCTGCTGCAAGGACTCATTCCCAGGAGCAAGGCCACAGGAATGTTATAAATACAATAGAAATAAGTATGAGGTCACAGCTCAGGAGGGCCTTCGTAGTTGCTTCATTGACAGTGGTCGCTTCAAACAGGCCTCGAGACTGGAGCCTAGGAAGGGGTTGTGTGCAATTATCTCCATCTCCAATGGAGAAAGCACTTAAGGCTACAAAGGAGAATTACGGAGGATGTAATTACGTAAAGGGCAGCATAGCACAGTGCTTGCCAGCATGAACCCTGGAGCCAGACTACTCAGGTTCAAATCCCTGTTTCACCACTTGCTAACTGGGCAACTCTGGGAAAATGACCTAACCTCACTTTGCCTCTTATTTCCCCAGCTGTAAATTGCACATGTTATCAGGATTTAAATGAGTTGTTATTTGGAAAGTGCTTAGAAAAATGAGCATATTGTAAATACTATATAAGTGTGTGGTAAATCAGGATTTGCAAGAAAGGAGTAAATTCTTCATAATTTGAGGTACTTTGTCATTGAAAGAAATCATTAGTCCCACAGCTGACTAATGAGTATAATACACCAGTGTTAAGTGTCAGAGGGAAACTCTATTTCTGAATCTCCAGTGCCTCTATAAATAGTTAACAATTAATTCAACATGTTGGTATGCCACACAGGTATGAAAAATATGAGTAGTTACCAAAAATTGATCAATTACTATGTTCCAGGCACAATGTTAAACATTAAGTTGAGTCAGTTCTGATCAATTTTACCCCCTTCTCCTCTGCTTCATAATGGATGTCTCAGGAT
This sequence comes from Tolypeutes matacus, assembly GCA_026826555.1. Taxonomy (NCBI): domain Eukaryota; kingdom Metazoa; phylum Chordata; class Mammalia; order Cingulata; family Chlamyphoridae; genus Tolypeutes; species Tolypeutes matacus. Next base: position 7,632,496 of record JAKSZT010010873.1, on the reverse strand, counting down.
GTCTTGAATCCAAGACCCTCTGAATTATAATAGGTCACAGCGTATTTTAGGCAAAAGAGCAAAGATGGCATGTTTATGAAATTATCCTTCCTGTATGTATATAAGAAGTTAGTGTGGAGTTGTGGGAAGAGCCATGGCTTTGGGATCAGGCTTCGAATACCTGTGGTGCCCCTTACCAGCTCTACGGCCATAGGCATGTCACCTTTTTAAGTTTCTGCTTTTTCACCTAGAAAATGGGAAAATTCAGCTCTAACTCATAGTGTTGCTAGAAGGTTTGAAAGAAAGCACCATGTGGCAGTTTGATATGGTTCATGAATTTCAAAAATAGATATTGGATTATGTTTGTAAACTAGTCTATACCTGGCAATGATTAAATTATGATTAGGGCTCTGATTGGGCCATGTCAGTAGGACGTTGAATCCCCGCCTCCTTGGTGGGCAGGGACTCAGATAAAACTACATGGCAGAGCAGAGGGTTAGTTGGAGTTTTGATGCTGGAGCCCAGGAAGTGAGCACACAGGAGAAGAACACAGAGGAATAGAGATGGCTCCTTAGACATGGCAGGAGCTCCAGGGAGAGAGACAGAACCATCTACCTGATAGTCTACAGCTGGCCTTGTGGTGAAAGCACAGCAGCTGAGCCTGGAGAGAAATGGAGTCCTGGGAAGAGAGGAACCCAAGAAGCCTGAACTCTTAGCAGATGTCAGCAGCCATCTTGCTCCAACACATGGCAACAGACTTTGGTGAGAGAAGTAACTTATGCTCTATGGCCTGGTAACTGTAAGCGTCTACCTCAAATAAATACCCTTTATAAAAGCCAACAGATTTCTAGTATTTTGCATCAGCACTCCTTTGGCTGACTAATATATACCATGATAGTTATCATTTACTGTACCTTACCATGTGCCAGGTACTGTTCAAAACGCTTATGTTTCATTCTCACCACAATCCTATCAGGTAGGCACCATTGTGGGCCCATTTGATGGAATAAGTTCCAGAGATGAGTGACGTGGTGGGCAGCCTCTGAGATGGTCCCCAATGACCCCTGCCTACTGGTATTCCACGCAGGATACTCCTTTCCCCTTGACTGTGAGCTGGACTTACTGTCACTTCCGAGATGAGTTTATAATGAGACTGCATCTTCTATCTTGGCTGCTCTCTCACGCCCTCTGAGCTGCCCTATTGAGATGCCCATGTGGCAAAGAACCAAGAAAGGCCTCTAGTCAATAGCTAGTGAGGATCTAGGTGCTCAGTCTAACAGCCCGCAAGGAAACAATTCTGCCAACAACCATAGGTGTGAGTTTGGAATTGGGTCCTCCCCCAGGTGAGTCTTCAGAAGAGAAGTCAGCCTAGACTGACAGCTGGAACAGGGCCCAGTTAAACTATATTCAGATTCCTGACACAAAAATTATGAGAAAATAAAATCCTGTTCTTCTAAGGCACTAAGTTTAGGGATAATTTGTTATGCAGCAATAGATAATTAATACAATTGATGTTAAGTAAATTCTCCAGAGTCACTCAGATCATAAGAATGAACTTGGGATAATATGTCAACCAACAAATGAAAAATAGCGGCTTTGAGCCATCACCCATATGGACATAATCTATGGTAAAGGGATAGAGTGTGGTTGCATGTTGGGGGATGGGGCAGATGAGTGGTGGTGTTCCAGGGTTTGGTGGTGCAGCACTGGGGGGTGGGTGGATTAGGAAGGGCTGGTTCAAATCCCCAGGGCATGTAACTGTGAATCTTGACATTCCATGGGTTGGGAGAGGGGGGTATCACGGGCCCTGGGGGACTGGGGAGAAGGGAACAGACAAGATCTAATGGGTTGTTTGGTGGTCATGGGGAAGGTTTTTCATTACCTTACAGTAATGGACACAGGACATGGTAAATATCATCAAAATTATTAAACTGTATCATCTAAAAAAAAAAAAAAATAGCAACTGCTACAATTTTAGGCTCCTAGTAAAGGGTAATGGTGATGGTGATGATGATGACAATGATGAACAATAACAACAAATAGCATCTAAATAAATACTGTTGCATCAAAACTATGACCAAATGGGTTTTTTCAATGAATTAAAAAAATAAATAAATAAAAAACTATTTTTCTTAAGACAAAGGAATAAAAACAATCTGCTTTCTCCAGCTTCCTCTGTGTGCAAAGAAGTTCAGCATAAAGGAGCATGGTGCCTGCTCCTTCCAAGCTGGGTGGAAATAACAGTGTCCACATCTCACTAGAGAAGGTTCTGGTACTGGCACAAAGTAAACATGCATACCGGAGAGACTCCAAACTCCAATCTCTGGGCTTTTTAAAAGCTTGTATTTGTATATTTGATGTGCAACCTAATTAGACCAGAGCATCTTTAATTAAGTGTGTCAGCCCCAGTGGAAGCCACAGAGTTCAATGCTAATAAAGCTGATAAAGGTTTTTGTTTCCCAGACTTCTTTTATTTAATACCTCAACCATGTTAAGCCAATCTGTAACATATGGGCAGTTCTCCCACTATGGATTTATCATTTGGGTGTTTCTTTCTGTGAATTAATGCAATCAAACTCCTGCCAGTGTTAATTATTTTTCTCCAAGAAGTAAATCCCAGAATTTAGCAGTAACCAGCTGTGGTTTACTGCTGGTAGAGCAGCAGAACGATGGCCTCGTGCTGTTTGCCACTGCCCCGGGCAGATGGGGGGAAGCTCCTGGGCTCCAGCGTTGACCTCAGCATTCAGGGCTTCCTGACACAGGCATGATTCTTGGCATTGCCATCCTCTCCACCCCTCTAGGAACATAAATCTCATGGTCTGCAAGAAGCTGCCCTTCTACAAGGGTTGCTGATCACTAGGAGACTGTCTTCCCAAGACACTCCCTTGGGGGAATTGTATTAGTCAGCCAAAGGGGTGCTGATGCAAAGTACCAGAAATCTGTTTTATAAAGGGTACTTATTTGGGGTAGAAGCTTACAGTCACAAGGCCCTAAAGAATCCACCTCAAGGTACCATAAGAGCTACTTTCTCACCCAAGTCATTGGCCATGTGTTGGAGCAAGATGGCGGGCGATATCTGTGAGGGTTCAGCTTTCCTTCTTCCTCTGAAGGCTCCACGGTCCCAGCTTCTTCCAATATCAGCTGTAGGTTGGGATAAGTTTCGTCTCTCTCCTGGGGCTCATTTCTCTCCAGTCTCAGCTGCTCAGGGCTCTGGTCTCTGCAGCTGAAACTATTAGGCAAATTGCTCATCTCTCTTCCCAGGGCCACAGGATCCTGTCTAATGAACTGTCTCTCTTCCTCTGTGTTCTTTTCCTGTGTATTTACTTCCCAGGGCTTCAGCATCAAAACTCCAACTCTCTCCCCAGCCATGTCATTTCCTCTGTGAGTCCCCATCCACCAAGGTCCTACTGATGTGGCCCAATCAAAGCCCTAATCATAATTTAATGAAGTAAAAGTGAAACCTCTGAAGTTAATAAATCTAATATGCCCAGAGGAACAGACCAGATATTGCAACACAATGCAATATCTATTTTTGGAATTCAAAAACAGTACCAAACTGCCACAGGAATGTACTGCACACACTGCCTGCCTGGGCTCCATTAGCCAGTCTTGCTAAAAGAAAAAAACTCCTCAAGTCAAAAGTCCTAGCCTCTGGGCCTTCCTACTGCCATTCCCTATGGGTGGAATGTTTTTCCCCACATTGGCCCATAACTATCTATCACTCATTCTCCAGGTCTTGGGTTGAATGTCACTTCCTTCAGAGAAATTCTCTCTGTCCAACCTACTTTATAAAGTTCCCAGCTACAAGCAAAGTCTCTCTCAGCTCCCTATTTCTTACAAATCCTCAGCACATGATCACAATCATCCACTCTATTTGTTTACTTGTTTATTATGTACCTCCCAAAGAATATAAGATTCCTGAGATGGGGTCACATACGTTCTGTTTGGTGCTATGTCCCGGCACATCGTGGGAGATAAAGTAGGTGTTTAGTCAATAACCATGTAATGAATGGATAATGAAAACTCCAAGGGGCAAATGTGTCTTTCTACCCAAACTGAGGCCTGTATCAGAAATATTAAAGGTTCCAAATAGCTTCAAGGAGTATTTTGCTTATAAATGGGGGAGTCACCCTGCAACCCATAATATGACAAATGAAAGGGCAATAATAAGAATATGTAGCCATATTTGGCTAAATGGTGAAGTGGGTCAGAATTTGGAATAAATGAGAAAACTACCGTTTGATTTCTGGCTGTGTGGCTTCAAGGAAGTCATTTATTCACTCTGGATTTTTGTTTTCTTATCCATAAAGATTCAAGATACATCACCAAGAAAGTATGAAAGCACAGGCTCTTGGTAAACATATTGTTCAACAAATATTGGTTGAATCTGAATCAAAGGGAAACTAATCCCAAGAAAGGAAGGGCATTATCCTTGAAGATATAACCGTAAATAAACATCCAACTGAATTCTTAAATTTATGGTATAGACCCACGTGGCCATCTGGAATGTGAAGAGTTCAAGGACCAGTTACCAACAGGGTATGTCTTACTGAAGTTAGCTCACCATAACTCTTTGTGGCATTGCATAAAGAATCCTATTTCTGGTATATTTACTTTAAAAAGAGAAAGAAAGAAAAAGACTAGACATCCCTCAAGTTTATCTTTATAACTCTTTTCACTCGTTCCAGCATTGCTCAAGTTCCCAGAATGGCTTGGATGTTCATGACCACTGGTCTTAAAGTGCCCAGAGGACAGTGGTGTGGATACCATCGGGCCCCTAAAGGGCCCCTTTCGGTTTACAGGTGAGTCCTGGCAAGCTGAAATCCAAGGACTGTCCATTTTGCTGCCTGTCAGCTTCAGGATGAGAGCAAACACCAAGATACCAGGAAACAGAAAACTCAAAGGGACAAGAAACTGTCATTCAGTGAATACCTACTTGAGGCTTCAATCGAGCTGGCCACCTAACAAATGTTATCTGTCATGAACTGACTGGAAGGTAGCAAATCGAACGGTAGGGAGTCGGCAAAGCATAAGGAGCAAAGTTCCAAAGTCAGGGCTTTTTCTGTTCATTCATCCATTCATCCTTTCAGCAGACTTTCATTCAGCTCCCATTCTGTGCAAGCCATAGATTTCACATCTGCTTTGTGAGCGCTCTAAGGTATAAAGAGAAGAAGAAAGGCTCTGCCTCTCTCTATGCACATAGCTGGGAGAGGAAGGACCTAGATAAATAGCCCTCTCAAAAACTCCAGATCTCAGGTGTGCTGCCCTTTAGCTGGGAAACCCAGGAAGAGGGAAGATAAGGTCGCAGACCCCATAGCATGGTCCCACAGCATCCTGAACTTCCTTCTCTGATCTCCACTGCATGGCATGATCTGGCCTTTGCTCCAAGCCATAAGCACTGAGAGAGCCAAGCTCATGTCTGCTGGTTCTCCAGTGTATCCTAAGAGGCTACCACACCACTGCTCATGCCCATTTGTAGTCAGGAAATGCCCGTTGAGTAGATCTTTTCACGAGATCTTTAACATGACCATTCTTGCTTTTAAAAGCAGTGCTATCCTCTTCCATAGGCAAACACAGGAGTCTTAGATATCACACTATGACAGGCAGAATGTCCTTCTAAGAATGATAGCTGAACAGATAGACTTGATCAAGTAAGCTCCATGCAACTTACTTAATGCAACTCCACTCTATCCACCATGTCTGAGAAGCCTCCAGAGTGGACACATCTGCCATAGGTATAATTTAAAGGACAATGGACTTTTCACTAATCTTTGTATGTACCTCTTTCTCTTTTCTAGTTCTACATTAACCTCCCTCACAGCGCATCTTAGACAGAGCTATGTATTGCCCTTGAATAACAAATCCAACCTCTTGTTCTTGGCATGAGTTAAAGAATTCAAGCTGGGCTTTAATCAATTTCATGTCTGTATTGCTGACCTAATGAAAGGGATTTGATAATATCCTCATTGAGTGTACAAAGGATCTAAAGTCAAGGAATATTGCTAGAAAACTGGAAGGAAAGATTAAATTTTTGAAAGGCTTAGATCCTTTGGGAAAATTATCCCAGAAAAAGAGGATGAAATTTAATAATTGTAAGTATAAAATGATATGGTTTAGGACAAAATGAAAATGATTGGAAATCAAGTCTTATTTTTATATGAACAGAAATAGACCATCTCAAAATATTTCAGTTTATTTTAAACTGTTAAGTAGACTATGCAGCCGAATTTGTAGGTAATATCAGAAAATGGACTTAAATTGTTTGGTGTTTAAAGAGAACAGCTTCTACATAAGATCCCAAGAGACTTGCAGAAAAGAGGCAAAGCCCTAATATTAAGGAAATAAAACTCATGTTTCAAACATATTTTATAAAAATTGATTTATACTTCATTTCCCTAATTTTGTTATTTGCTATTTCTTCCATAGTTGATATGGAAAAAAGGGACTTGGGCACAATTGCGGGCTACAAGTAGAATATGTCAGCAATGAAATGAGATACAGGGACAAGGCCCTACGGTTAGGAGACTAAAATTTTCTCCTACCTCTAGCTATATTCTACTTAGAATGGAGGAAAACTGAATGCTTGAGTTGCAAGAGCTGTTACCAATCATCTAGCACAAACTTCTCCTTTGAGGAAGTTCAAGTTCAGAAATGAAATGGCTGGTCCACGATTACGTACATAACTGACACCAGAGCTGGGTGCTGGAGTTCTGCCCCTTGGCTCACCCGATGTTTTTCTAGAGCAGCTACTGTGTCCTCAGAACACCAGTTCTGTGGCATTGTTCTAGGCAATGTCTCCATTGCTGGGGTCTCCCGACCATACTAGATCTTACTTAATATCCACTGAATGCATTCCTTCTCTGTATAAATAGTGCAGAGTTGGCGTGTGATGTTTACAATCAAGTCTGTCACTGACACCCACAAGGAAGTGGAAAGAATGTTAGACAAGGGTGGGCAAGGGTCTTGTGGAGATGACACCTAAAAATACAGAGTGGGAGCAGAGAAAACGCACGAGAGGATGTTAGAGAGTCGGCAGGTGTCTGATCAGGGTTTGTGATCCTTGTGGATGACGATCACCTTTATCTCAAAGGCACCAGGACAAGACTGAAGATTTTAAGCCAGGAAGAGTTAAACTAGTAAGAAAGACTTTAAACCATGATCAGATTGACATTCTAGCAAATCCCTTCAGAGCTCCTCAGAACCCAGGAAACCAGCTTTCTGTCTCAGGAATACTGGTTCCCAATAGTAGGAGTCCTGATGGTTTCAACTGCAAACTTTCCTGTGTTGGGGAAAACTACATGAAATGGGCATTGGGTGGGGTTAATCTGCGTCTGATAACAGTAAATTATGACTCAGAAACTTGCCCTCCAAAACCCTTAATAAGATCACTCACGCCTCCATGTGAACACATGGCAGATGAATCTTTCATACAGGCTCAGACACCAGCTTTGAGGGTTTTACAGGCATTATCATGATCCTTCCATGGGCTGCTAGGCTCCAAATTAAGCCTGATATACAGCAGCAGACGGTGATTAACACCCACTCCAACCCACAGTTAGGCTGACCCCATTACACTTATCCAAAATGAGGGAGAGGGAAGCTAAATGCCCCAAGTGCAAGCAAACACAGAGTCGATAAGACGCACCATTGTGTCCTAGTCTCTATACTACACTCCCAATGCAGGGCAAGTTGATTTCATAACCCTTCCCTCTCCTCATAGCCTCCTTAGGTCCTTTCTCCTTCTCCCCAGTTTTGGATTTTTTTAAATTCAAGAGAAGTGGCATTTATTAAGCACTGTGTAAACATAAAAAACTGAGTAGAGCTCCACGGTGGCAGTGAAACTTTGGATATTAACTGTGTGTGTGCGTGTAACAAATATAACAAAGACACATACATATGCATGTACACACATACATATATTTGATTTCTACTCCCAAAGCACTTGCCTTCTAATGCAGAAGCCAGCCTGACAAACAAAAGTACTGGGGGATTCTTACAGTAAGGGATCACTATGTCCACTGAAACATCAGATATACTTGGGAGGGCCAAGTATATCTGATGAGGGCCAAGGTGAAGGAGCCAATTTCTTTGCTACCTGAAAAGACTGCTGAGGAATGAAACTGATGGATTGCACTGAGGCCGACTGTAGGTCCAAGGCCATGCCTAACCCCTAGAAAATGCATGAAGTGTGGGGAAGAACTCACCCTGACTCCATAAATGTTGTCCGTGAATAAAGCTGAGGGAAGGATGGGTGAGAACAGCTGCTTACAGCAACGTACATTAACTAGGCAACTAGTTCCAGGATCCTGGAGAGAGGGAAGGGGGTTGCAAAAAAAGACCTAGTTCAGCGAAAAAACGAAAGTTTCTGTACGACCCTAGAAAACCAATCATCCTGGCTTTGGGACCTGGTACCTGCGGGTACCTCGGAAGCCTAATCCCAGTGGAAACAGAACAGGGACGAGGCTACCAAAACATGCGGGGTGGCTGGAGAGGCAGCTGCCACGAGGAACCACCCTAGGGGGTAGGGGTGGGGGGAGAGGGATGCCAAATGGGGCTGCTCAAGGAAATGTTCTTAGAAACAGCTTGATCCAGGAGGGAGTGTTTGGAACTGGCTTCCCAGAGACCCTGGTGATGGATTTAGAAAATCCCATTTCCCAACTACCTGCACTGTATAGCAATATAAACAGAATGGGGGGGGGTGGGTAAAAGTTGTTCAACATTCCCAGTTACCAGCTTTTGAATTATGCAACAATGAGACACATATTCCACCTCTGAAATTGGCAAAGACTTAACAGATCAACACTACCTAGGGTTTAAGGAAATAGGAACAGAGGTGCTAGTGAACTACGTGTTCATACAACTTTTGCAGATGGTAATTTGTTATATTTTAAAAATTAAAATGTCCACCTTTTAATTGAAGATCCCACTTAAAATGTTCTAAGACACATTCACACATGAGCAATAAATAGAAAGATATTCATTACATCCTTGTTTAAAGTGGCAAAATACAAGAAAACGAAGTGCTTGCCCTATAGCATTAAAAAAAAAATACATTGCCTATATGGAGTGAAATTTATATGCCTGTTAACCGTAAGAGACAGCTCTGCAATTGTGATATGGAAAGACGTCTTTAATGTACTTTTAAGAGAACAAAGCAAGTTGCAGAATAATATGTAATGTTATCATATTGCTTGGTAGAAATAAAAACTGTGAATGTATATTATATTTTATATGTACATACAATGACTGGAAGGATAAACTTCCCAAAAAATCTGAGGCATCAGATCATAGGGGAATATTCTTTATTTTCTGCTTTATTTATCCCCATGCTGTTTGAATTTTTATTAGGATAGCAAATTATTTTTATGATCAGAAATTGAAAATTAAAAAACTAAAGAGCCAAACCTTTGAAAAAGGTAGCCAGACATCAGTGAATCATGGTCCTAGCCATCACCTTACACGGGAAGGAGAAAAGGAGCTAGTGACTGTCAGTCAATGAGCTCTGGGTGGGGTGGGGGTAGGGAGTCCCTCAGCACACAGAGAGAGAGCAGTATCTGGCGTAGGCTGGCAGACACAGAATCTAAACTCCAAAGTTGGTGAACTGAAGCAGATGTGGGAATTTAGACTCCAGAGTTTGCATGGAGGGGAGCACCTAGGGGTGCTCCAGCTGCAGAGCAGCCAGGGCACATGCCGGCTTCATTCCACACAGAAGCCAGTTCCATGAAGCAGTCATATCATGCTGTGAGAGGGAGGCATTTGAGCCCATTATATGGCAGAGTTCTGAGTCCAGTGTCTTTCATGATTAACATTCATCCTATAGATCTGCATTTTCTGAACGCCTGTTCTCTACCAGGCACGAAGCTAGGTGGCAGGGATACCAAGGTGTGCTGCAGCCATCCACTGACTGGAAGACGCCATATGACAGGCAGGCTCCTGTAGAAAAGGGACGGCACAGCAGCAGGAATCCAGCATCCAAGAGAACGGCCGGGGTCCTGGCTGGCATCGCTTTGGCTCACAAGTGTATGGCATTCCAGGTGCTGTGGCGGTGTCTCTTCCGTTTGGGCAAGTGTCCACTCTGATTCAGAGGTGCCCAGCCTGAGGCTGAGGTTGAGCATTCCAACTATGCCTCCTTGTGGTGCAACCTGCCCGACCCAAGCCACAGCTACATCTCTCACCTGTGTTAGTTCTCCACCTCTGGCCCTCCCGCATTGCCCTGCTGGCCTCTTCTCGGACTCCTGACCTTCCTAGGGCTTTAAGATCCTGCTCTGTCTTTTCCTCCTCAGCTGATTCCTTGATCACTACTTATAGAATCCAAGCTGCACTGACACTACCAACTTGTACACTCTCTCCTCCACAACCTGGTCTCTGCTCTCTTCCCAAACTGTCCCATGTGATCCAATGGTCTTGGCCTGGGAGTTCCAGACTTTGACTCTCTCCTGGATCCAACCCCACATTGGTGGGTCAGAGGACACCAGGGGAATCAGAAGAACTGAACCTCATATTCTCACTCTGCCAGGAATGAACTGTCTGACCAATGGGCACTTCAAGTCTTCTCTCAAAATCTTTGTTTCTTCATCTATTAAATGAGAGGTATAGAATGAAAGAACTAATAATTTTATTATATCAGCTACCTACCACTTTTAAGCACCTAATAATTTCCAAGACAATACAGAATGATGTCTATATATTATCTCATTTAATCCTACAATAATCCCATAAACTATATGTGATATATACAATATACAATAAAGTATATGGATATATACAATAATATGTCATTATTATCAGAGGAACTTGGCATTTTTCCTAAGTCACAAAGCATTTAGGTGTCATAAATGGGACTCAAAAGTAAGAGCATCCAAAGGCCATGCACTTGAAACTTCAAACTATACAAGATTTTCATGAGTATGGAAAAAAAGAATAATGTACATGAAACTTTGATGCATTTTACAAAGACAGGAATATTATTACATTTCTAAAATAATGAAAAAATAAACAGTGCTGTTCTATCACAGTTTTATATAATATGCATTGTATTTTTCTTCCTTCTAGCATCTTCAATTTTGAATTCTGGCATGTTCACCTAGTGTTCAAAGTTAAAATAAAAAGATCCATCCATTTCTCAAATAGACTTGGAATTATTTTTCTGTTATTCCATACACTGAGCTCTCATAAAGCTATCTCTAATACATCTTTTCTTGGCATCTGTGCCCTGTTCTATCTTCTCCCCATACCCCATTTTCTCTAAGCCTTATAATGAAACCAATGGTTAAATGTTTGTTGACTCACCCAAAACCCACAACATTAAAACAATTGGATGCAGGCCCCAGGAGCTGGTGAGCCGCCAGGCCCTGCAAGTGGGTGAGCCCCCCAGGCCCCACGCATGGGTGCACTGTCAGGCCCCGCAAGCCACGCAGCAAGATGATGACAAAACAGGAGAGTGATACATGGAAGAGCCAAGACGAGATGCATCGAAAAACCAGGAACTAAGGTAGCACAGGCAGTAGGACGCCTCTCTCCTACATCGGAGGTTCCAAGGATCAAATCCCAGTGAAGACAGGAGGAGAAGGATGAGAAGAGAGGGCAGGAAAGGGACACAGAGAGTTGCCCAGCAAATGAACACAGAAACAGCAAAAATTGGGGGGGGGGAAATGGGTAAAAGTAAATAAATAAATCTTTAAAAAACCATATAGGGGAGGAAGATACAGACTATAGTTAGTAGTAATACTTTGACGATGCTCTTCCATGATTTTTTAACAAATGTTTCACAACAATGCAGGTTATTGGCGGGGGGAGGGGGCGTGATGTATGGGAGCCCTGTTTGGTGTTATGCATGTTTGTTTTGTAAGTTCACGATGTTTACTGAACAGTTATAGTTTATGTATGTTCATATATGAATGATATACTTCAATAAATTGTTTAAAAAAAAAAAAAAAACATTGGATGAGAAATAATCTCATCTCAACATGCTTGGGGAGATGTGCTGCATGCCCATTAGAGTTCATGGGCGTTAACAGCCAAAATCCAAGGGAAGTCTCTGCCCTCAAGGGCACAATGGCAAAGAGAAAATCAAGGGAGGTTTAAACTGGAAAATGCCACAGCCACAGCAAAGGCCTCTGAGAATCAGAAGACTAGACTTTGTGAAAATCACGTATCTTTGAACGTTGGTCTCTAGTCCTGGACTCCGACAAAAGTCGGGCTAGCTCCTCTAGTTAGTAGCTGTGTGACCTTCAGAAATTATTAACCTCAATTAAACCTCAGTTTATTCATTTTTAGAAAGGACATACCAGTGATATATAATTCATCTGGTTATGAGTCACCATATTGGGAGACGAAATGATATGATGCATAGAGAATGCACTGTACAAAGGAAATGCTATGCAAATTAGCCAGGGTTATTATTATTATTTTCATTATCCTTATCCTAAGAGCAACAGTCTTAAAGAACAGGGAATGTCTTAGTTACTTTTCTCTAAAATCAAATGGCTCCCAAGAGCATTCTTACCGCAAATCTCCAGGACAAAAAATCCCCGCTGTCTAAATCAGATTCTGCAGTCGGGCACAGGGCAATCACGCCACCCTCTCCCACAGTCTCAGCTCATCCTCCTCAAGGCTCCGAAACACAGACATTATGCCCATTTCACAGCTGGCGGCAACGGAAGCTCAGAGAGTTTGAGCCATGTTAAATAGGACATCATTTGTCATCTTTAACAAACAACAGGCAAGGTCAAGACTTTTACAAAGCTTTACCCAGACTAAAGCTAGGAGCATATAACCATGCCTTCCCAGGCCGTTTTCATCTTGCCTCTGCAGCGCAGTATTTCCAGGAAGAATCAGGCCATGAACTCACAAATGTGGATTTTACCCCCAGTCAGTCCAGAAGGTATTTGTACCAGCCAAGTGGCATTAGAGGTACCCCCCCCGCACCCCCCAGCCAGATCAATATCTCCTGAGGAGCATCAAGAACATTCCTTGGAACCCTAAGAGTCCATCGTCAATGCAGAGCAAACAAAGAGAAGGAAATGAGCTCCAACTCTTTCTAAAGATAACCCCATCACCTCAGGAAACCCTAAGCTATTCTAGCAGTACAGATGGCATTCAGCTCTATCTGAGAATGAGGAGGTGGCTATGAAAGCAATACCTGGGGCCACCTGGGGGGAGGACACAGGTACACACAGCATGAAACAGTCACTCACCTCACACTCTGCTTCTTAGGCTGGATCCCCAGAACGGCTCAGCTAATTCTGTTTAAATACCCACTTCCTCGGCTTCCTAGGAAGAAACCATCCACCCCAGCACACCCCTAGGGAGTGCAGGAAAAGCCATCCTTTGGTTTGTCTGCGGGGCTCCTACCTGAATTCCTCTTCACAGGAGGATTCCTTATCTTTGGGGAGTCAGAAGTAAGAGAGCAGCAGACAGTAATCCCTGAGCTTTAAAATAAAAAGAAGAAAACTGACCAAAAAACAAGAACAAAACAAAAAATCACCACCACAAACTAGCAGCCCCTGTGGATAAATCAAAGGAACAACAGATGCCACTTGGATGTGGAGGAAGCTCTGCATACCTGGAGAACAGGTTAGCCTTCCTGTCTCACTTCTATCATCTCCCTCCCTTTCCCACCATCAGTGTCCATAGGTGGTGTGGTGGTTTGAAGCTGTAGGTACCAGACAAAAATATGTTCTTAAATTTAATCCATTCCTGTGGGTGTGAACCCATTGTAAGTAGGACCTTTTGATGAAGCTACTTCAGTTAAGGTGTGACCAACCTCATTCAGGATGGGACTTAATCCTATTACTAGAGTCCTTTATAAAGGAAAGGAGAGCGAGAGCGAGAGCGAGAGAGAGAGAGAGAGAGAGAATGACAGAATGACAGAATGACAGAATGACAGAATGAGAGAAAGAAAGCCAGGGAAACAAGAAGCTTTCAGCAACAAAACCTGGAAGAAAGCATCACCTTGATGATGCCCTGATTTCGACATTTTCTTAGCCTCAAAACTGCAAACTAATGAATTCCCATTGTTCAAGAGAACCATTTCATGGTATTTGATTTAAGCAGCCTAGGAAACCCTTGGTAGAGCCACATTACATCTGAAACTCAGACACTGCACCTTCAGGGTCAGAGATGTTCTTTTGCCAACTCAGCTTGAGTCTCAGATTTCAATTCCCCTTTCTGAGCAAGAGGCCCTTTCATACACTACCTCACTTAATCCTCACTCCTACACTTTGGTGTTCGCAGATGAGGAACCAGAGTGGGGAGATGACTCAATGTGCTAAAGGCAGACAACTCTTAAATAACAGGGTTGGGATTCAAATCCAGATTTCCTAATTCCAAACCCAAGGCTCTCTGTACTACGCCATCATATTCTCCTCCGTTTTACCACCAAGACACATCCTGTCTCAGTATTAGGACAAGTTCTCATTTTCCTGTGTCTAGGCTCATGGTTGACTTCACTTTGATTGTTCTAAGTTACACTTTCTTCCCTGTCTCTATCCCCAGAAACATTCAAGCTAAAAATGAAGGATGCCTCCCCTTAAATTCCCTAGTGGAGGGGAAAAAAAAGTGGTTTGCTGTTCCTTTCTTGGATTCCCAGATAACAGTGCCGACCTGACACAGTCTGGGATCTCTGAAGCTATTGTCCTCTGTATATTTTATTCTTTCACATACACCTTAATTTGCCCAGGAAAAAAGCAGATCTCTGATATGACAAGTGTATTTTTTCCCGGAGATCTGACTGTTCGGTTTTTCCTTGGAAGGGCCAAGTGTCTTTCAAAAGTTTCAGCCCTGGGTTTTGAGAAACTTATTCGTGTGGCATGTCTGTCACTTTTCACAGTCCTCAAGCGAATCCTGGCAATTTTCACATAATGGCATTTGTTGACAGGTTGTTAAGGCTGACAGTGAATATGTTTGAAAAACTGTCAAGCTGGTGAAAAAAAAATTAAAGAAAGAGCCTTCTTACATTTGAAACAGCATGTTAAACTGTAAGTGCGTCCTCAGAAATGCAGAGACCTCCACTTCTCAGCAAGTTACATGCTCAACAGTGACAGCCTGAGAAGCTAAAACCCCTAAAAATTAATGTCATCTTGTCACTTCAAAGGTCATAAGGCACATTACCACTAAACTCTATCTATCTGCATAAAATTGAGTTTGTCTTTAAATCTCAATAACAGGTGAATGGAAGAGAGAAGGCACAGCAAATACCACCAGGGTGATGCAAGGTGTTTAACTAAGCAGAACTGCTCCTGGAGCTGGCAGGCAGCCCTAAAATGTGGCACTGTAAGTTTAGTCACTTAGGCCACTGTTGAGGTTGATCTTTAATCAGTTAGTTTTCAAGGAATGAGTCAACTGAAGAGTAGTGACCAAGGTAACAAATAGAAGAGTGGCAATGGCAGGCACCCAACAGATCAACAAAGGGAAACTCACCATTCCTGAAGATTCCACTCACTGCACATATCCAAGGTCATAAAGAATGACCTAGGGCCAAGTACATGGCATCTCCCGATGGCCACTGGGATGTCATAATGCTCTGCCAAAAGCACACAGGCAATCATTACATGCACAGTCTTGTCTTCTAGGCATTGTGTCAAGAACTTGAGATGAGTATGATGCGTGCTGACCCCAGGAAGCTTGCAACCTGGCCAGGTACCCAAGACAAGCACCAGGAAGTGAGAAAACAATGGAGTAAGAATACTTCAAAAAATTAACAGAAGTAATGGTGTAGATGACAATGCTGACTTCCCTTGGATCACTCAACTCTGGATTGCTGAGATCTCCTCATCTATAGACTTATCCCTAACCTTCTGCTGAGACAATCCTGAGATCAATCTCACCAGTGCTTTGAGTATGGAATTTATTATATTTTATATTTATTTTTGGATTTCTGACTCTCAGTCTTGGCCAACCAGATATATCTAAAAATCAGCTATTCCTGTGTTATTTGGTAATCATATGTTCACGGGCAACTTATTTAAACTCTCTGAGATTGTTTCCTCTTCTGGTAGGTGGAATAATGACAATTTTATCACTGATCTGTCCTGAGGATCAAATTTCAGATGATATATGTATAGGCATCATGTCAAGCCTGGTACTGTAGGTGCCCAAACATGAAAACATCAAGGTCATAGAACTTTCTACCAACTTTGCTTAGTGCTTCAAATGACTTTCACTCCTTTAAAGCATGCCAATCTCTTTTTTAAGAGGAAGGTTTCTCTCTCGACATCAGTGTAGCTTATACCAGAATCTGTGGACAAACTTATGCCCAAGCACACAGTTTTAAAAAACCTTTAATTCTTTGGTTCAGAATGTGAACATTTCCACCAGGGCCTCCAGCTCTTAAATCTAAGCAGAATCCTGTACTTTGCAAACTCTGCAAGATGTAGAGTTTAATCAACCAAGGGCTCTGAGGAGCTGGCCGTGCATGGTGCCTGAGGGGCAGAACTGCTGTCTCCTCCCCGCTTGGGGAAGAATTTGTGGTACAGGAGAGTCAAGTCCAATTTTACAGTCCTCTGTCTGAGGCTACCCAGGGGGGTGGGCAGAAAGCTAACATCGGAGGAGCTCTGGAGCTCTGGGATTCGCCTCTGCAGCAGGAGATTCCTGCTGGAGCAGGGGTTACGAAGGCAAGAAAGTCAAAGCAAGCCTCTCTAGAGACAGCTAGCAACAATAAAGAGCAATAACAGCTACAATTTTAAAGTAAACATTTTTTATGAAAGTATAACAAATATACATAAAAGTGCACAGATCATAAATGTATCTCAAGGAATTTTCACCAAGCGCACACGCTCTTGTAACCAGATCAGTGCAGAATATGACCAGCCTCCAAGACCCTCTTATGCCTTTCCTGGTCACAGCCCCTTCCTCCTCAAAGGGAACCACTCTAACACATAGCTTAGTTTTAACCATTTGTCTTCTAAGACAGATTTTAGTTTTGCTTCTTTTTGAACTTTGCATAAATGGAATCATATTGCATGTACTCCCTCATGTCTGACTTCTTTGACTTCATGTTATGCTTGTGAGAGTCATCCACATTGTTGTATGCAGCAATAATTGATTTTTCTCATTGCTGAATAGTACTCCACTGTGAAAATATGCTACAATTCCTCTCTCCATTCTACTGATGACAGACACTTGAATTGTTTTCAGTTTTGTCTATTATGTATCGTGCTTCTATGAACATTCTTGTACATGTCTTTTGGTTTATATGCATATGCACTTCTCTTAGGTATATACCTGGAGTGGAGTTGCTGGTTGTAAGGTAGACATATATGTTCGGCTCTAGAAGATACTGCCAAGCAGTGCATCCAAAGGGGTTGTACCAATTTACACTCTCACCAGCTGTTTATGGGAGTTCCAGTTGCTCCATATCCTCACCAACACTTTGGTGATGTCAGGAAAAATATTAGTCACCCTAGAGGGTATGAATAACAGTGACTTCTTACTGAGCATTTATTTTACATAAGACTTGGTGTTAAGAACATTACATTTTTCATATATTTAAGTCTTTCAGGAACATTATCCCCATTTTCCTGATTAGGAAAATGGGGATAATGTTAGTAATTCAAAGATATTAAACTACTTGTACAAAGTCACCTGATTCCTATTACTTCAAAGACCATGCTATTTACATGATATTATGTTATTCTCAACTAATTATTAACTAATTATTAATTTGAAATAATTTTTTTCTGCAAGGATCTCAAAACTATCAATCATAATGATGTCATTGATCCAGTCACAACCTATTCCTTATAAAGAAGGCAATCTGAAATCCGAGTCACTAAAAAGGAGAAAATTCCAGGAAAAATGGCCCAAAATGCACACAGATATAAAAAATGTTAAATGATTGGAATTTGGACGTTGTGTCTAAATGAGACAAGCTTTCTTTAAACCTGCTATATTACCTGGCCCTGCACTTTGTTTCTTTAATTGCAAACAGAACAAGTGGGAAACAGGTGGGGCCCAAACACAGAACAGAATGTATCTAAGGACTAAAAGCTGTTTTTCTTATGTGGAAAAGAGAACTGAGCTGAGAGAACAGACACAGCCATATTTTATCCTCAGTATCTGTTCCCCCAATCCTGGACCCATTAAGATGCCATGGATGACTGAAATTGGAAAACTGTTAACCTGCCCAGCCTCTCCTCATATCCCCAAGGAGACATTTATTAAGGTCCCAATCAACCATATAACTTTAGCCCCTTCCCTTTCTAATATCCCAAGCTCCATGAGTCCTCTCAGTTCAAATCTTAGCCTTCCCCCACTTTCACACATAGGGACTCCACTGAAAACCCAAAGACTACCTCTCTTTAGTGTCTTATTTTCTTTGTCCCTAGGATGTTTGCAAAGCCTCCCTTTGCAGCTCTGCTGTTCACCATACTTCTCTTTTCTCTTTTCATCCTCCATCTTCCCTTTTAATCTAAAATTCTACCATGTAAGAGCTTTACAGATCAGTGAAACATGTCTCTAATATATTTAAGGCTATTCTGAAACCCAAGTTTCTGCTGAAGATCTTGGAGTTGGATGAGGAGGTGAACTAGAATTTAATAAAAATGATTTACAGAATCATTCTTAGAAGCATGCATACATAAAAGAAAACAAGCATCCACATTGTTGAAAATAAAATTAGGGTAAAATCAAAGGAACACTGGAGATTAATAAAGAGTAACAACATATTTTTCTTTGAAGGGTCAAAAAAAAATGAAATATGAAGCAAAAGAGCAAGGTTCATTAAAAGCAACAGAAAAGTAAGGAACAGTTTTACTTTTCTCTTTCCCATGCCAACTGAGATCATTTTGGTTTTTGAGAAGTTTAGCAACCTCAGATGTCACACAACATTCCAAGAACAAAATAAGACCTATGTAGTCATCAGTCACCAAATTCGAGCCAAGGATTGACACCTAAAGAGTTTTCCTGGATAAGTAACTTAACTCATAACAATACTGCTAAACCCCTCATATCCTTTGGAAAATTAACTTCGGTAATACATGCAAAGCACTTAGAAGGTCCATGGGCACAGAGTAAACACTCAATAGATATTAGCCTTCATGACAGTGATCATTGTAATTAGGATTATGCTGATGATGATACTGTTGATGATGATGGCTATAACCCTAAATTATGTCAGAAGATAAGAATTGAAGAAAATGTATAGTTCACCAATCTTGAAAGCAGAAAGAAAATATACAACAAACTCCTCTCTTCTTTCTCTGTGTCTACTGCAAAGGCTCCTTATCTGTTAAAAACCCAAGAAAGAGACACAACCAGCAATATGGCAGCAGAGTGAGGTGCTCCTAGAATCAGCTCCTGCTACAGGGCAGTTAGTAATCACCCAGAGCAAAGTAAAGGTGTTGTTTCGGGGCTCCGGGAGACCAGAAGTGCATCCTGCAGCATCCTTGAAAGAGTGGAAGGAGGAAACTGCCCATCTACAGAGAACATTCATGAGTAGAGCTCTTCACGCCACAGAAGCCAGTGTCCATCCTCCACTGGAGGCACAAGCCACTTCAGGAGCCGTTCCACAGCTGGAATTGGAAGCTCCACTTTCCAAAAACGGAGGAAGAGACAGTTGGGCACCAACTTCAGCTACTGATTAGTAAATTCTCCTGGCTAAAGTATAATCCTAAGAACAGCTAAAGTTTGAACCTGTCCAAGTTAGAAAGAGGCCGGTGGCCACCATCTTAACTCCGTGCCTGACACGAAGGGAAGCGGGGCTAAATGAAAATCACAGTGTTGGCAGGGACAAGCTTCTTTCCAGCTAGATGAGATTGCTGCTCTAGCCTGGTCCCCAGGCCCACCTTGGACAGGGAAGAAGCTGGGGGGAGCTGCACCAGCCTTTCTGGGAAATTACAGGCCACACCACAGAGGCCGGTGATCATCCTACTTTGGCAGCGCAAGTCACCCCAGGAGCTATTCTGTGGCAGGAATTGGAAGCTCCATTTCCCAAAAACAGGGGAGGAAGAGATGGTTGGCCACCGATTTCAACTACTGATAAGTCAGTTCAGCTGGCTAAAATATAACCCGAAGAACAGCTGAATATTGAACCTGTCCCAGTTGGAAGGAGGCTGGTGGCTGCCATTTTGACTCCACCCCCAGCATGAGGGGAAGCCGGGCTGACTGAAAATCACAGTGACGGTAGAGACCGGTTTCTTTCACCCACATTGGTCTGCAGCCCTAGCCTAGGCTTCAGCCCCACCTCAAGCAGGGAGGAAGCTGGTGGGCCCTGCACCAGCCTATCCAGGTAACTGCAGGTACATTTGGCTGACAGAGACTGAATAATCAGAAGTCTACTGGGGCAACTGTGGTCGTCTTGGACCTGCATTGCATAGATTGCTGCCTACATCTGCAGCTCCATCCCTGCCCCAGGCAGGAGAGAAAGGGGCATGAAGCTTCATCAGTCTCTCTGGGCAACTACAGTCTAGGCCTGCATGACTTGGATTATTCAACACAGCTGTGGCTCTGTCCCTACCCCTGGCAAAGGAGAAAGTTGGGAGAAGATTCATCGGTCCTTGGGCAATGAGGGCAGCTTTAGCCTCCACAGCTTACAGCACCAACTACATCCTTGGCTCCTACTACACAGCCAACAAGAGAGAAAGGGCAGGGAGCCCTAAACTAAAGAGAAAAACTGCACCCAGAATAAATACTCTAGTAAACCAGATGCCAAGACTCCAACAAAAAATTACAATCCACACCAAGAAACAGAAAGATATGGCCCAGTTAAAGGAACAAGATAAGCCTCCAGATGACATAAAGGAGTAGAGACAACTAATCATAGATGTTCAAACAAATCTCCTTAATAAATTCAATGAGATGGCTAAAGAAATTAAGGATATAAAGAAGACATTGGAGGAGCACAAAGAAGAATTTGAAAGCATATATAGATTTTTTTTTTTTCCCAATAAAAATCTTTTAGAAAAGACGATTTATTTTGCTTTACTAGTTCAAGTGAATATAATTCCAAATGTAAAATAAAATTATTTTTCTCTTTCCTGTCCACTTTCAGGTTGAGCTTAGAAGCAGTCATTTGCTTTAAGGAAATGTTAGCCAATTCATGGAACTGCCTTCCAAAACACTTACTTCACAGTGTTAATCAGAGGTTTGGTAGTAACAACACTTCTGGATCTTAAAGCTTCATAGATAATACCTCTGTTCACCTTGCATGGACAGCAATTCTGTAAATGTTACAGAGCAGGACCGTTTGTATAATTATATTATGCATTGTTGTAGTTTACAGCTTTTTTATTTTAATGTGCATGTGAATGGCCTAGAGAACCTATTTTTGTGTCTGAAGATGTTTGCAATAAATGTATTTAATACCAGTTAACTGACCTCTAGTAAAGAAAAAGAAAATTAACACTTGGGCTTTTTACTCCAAGGAATGGTTAATTATATTTCCTTTTTTGGTAACTGCAGGATGTATATCTTTGGAAAATTATACTAAATATTCTTGCCACTTTGAAATAGTGACATTATTTTTTTTTTTTTAATTAGCATTTTAGAAACTTTTCAAAAATGGCAAGAGTAGACTATAATTATGTAGCTTGGAGTTATAAACACAACAAAATAAAGTTTTTGTTTTACATTAATTTAAAATGGAAAAATATTCGCAATAGGACTAATTTGGTAAAAGAAATTGCAGAATGACAACAGCTAGTTAGTATTTAGACCTTAATGCTTTGGTGTAGGGACTGGGGCAAGTGGTCAGATAAACTTTCCACAGCTGTTGTCCAATCAATTAAAAGGAACAGAGTTTTGTAATTCATAAAAACAATGCAAATAATGTGAGACTTTGTTCTTCATTAGTTCTATTAGGAGACGGAAGAAGCAAGGTGGTGGGTCAGGAGTCCTCAGTGGTAAGCCTAATGTGCACTTTTGATATTATAGGTTAAGATAACTCTGTGACCTGTTATTAATTATTACAGGTGGAAAATATGGATGATCAACATCAATTTCGACTAGGTTTTATTTCTTAAGCCGAGTCATGGAAGTTATTCTTTGTATTTTATATCTGGTCTGATATATTTTTTGACTAGTGTAGGTGAAGACAGAAGGAAATCTACTCCTTTGATAATTAGGGTTTTCAAGACATTAATCCTAAATTTAACTGCACTCTACCACCATCATCAAAAAACTATTCTCTTATGAAAAGCCTGTGAATAATATATATTAAGACTTTATATACAATAGAGAATAGCAAGTAAATAGTCTAAGCAACCGAGCCACTTCAATAGCCACTCAATAGAAAAATAGCAGATCTTATAGGAATGAAAGGTGGAATAAATGGAATTAAAAATATACTGTGATCATATAATAGCAGATTTGAGAAGGCAGAAGAAAGGATTGGTGAGCTTAAAGAAATGGCCTCTGAAAGTGAACATACAAAAGAACAGATGAAGAAAAGATTGGAAAAACTTGAACAAGTACTCAGGGAACTAAAGGATAACAAGAGATGTGCAAACACATGTCATGGGTGTCCTGAAGGAGAAGAGAAGTGAAAAGTGGCAGAAGGAATATCTGACGAAATAATGGTAGAAAACTTCCCAACCCTACTGAAGGACATAGATATCCATGTCCAAGAAGCATGACATACTGCCATCCGAAAAAATTTGGATAGACCAACTCTGAGACACATCCTAATCAGAATGTCAAATGCCAAAGACAAAGAGAAAATTCTGAGAGCAGCAAGAGAAAAGCAATGCATAACATACAAGGAATACCCAATAAGATTAAATGCTGATTTCTCACCAGAAACCATGGAGGCAAGAAGACAGTGGTATGATATATTTAAGATACTGCAAGAGAAAAACTTCCAGCTAAGAATCTTAAATCCGGCAAGATTATCTTTCAAAAAAGAGGGCAAGTTTAGAATATTCACAGATAAACAGAAACTGAGAGAGTTCATAACCAAGAGAACCACTTTGCAGGAAATGCTAAAGGATGTGCTACAGCCTGAAAACAAAAGACAGGAGAGAGAGGACTGGAAGAATGTCTAGAAATGAAGATTATATCAATAAAAGTAATTGAAAGTGTCAGAGTGGTGAAAATAAAATATGACAGATAAAAGCCAAATATTTAGGAATAAACTTAACCAAAGATGTAAAGCACTTGTATTCAAAAAACTACAACTAATTGTTAAAAGAAATTTTTAAAAGCCCTAAATAATTGGAAGAACATTCCATGCTCAACAGGATTGGAAGACTAAATATCATTAAGATGTCAATTCTACTCAAATTGATATACAGATTCAATGCAATCCCGATAAAAATTCCACCAGCATTTTTTAAATAAATGGAAAACATGATTATCAAATATATTTGAAGGGGTAAAGGGTCCTGAATAGCCAGAAACATCTTAAAAAGGAAAAGCAAAGTTGGAGGACTTTCATTTCTGAACTTTAAATCATATTACCAAGCTACTGTGGTAAAAACAGCATGGTACTGGCATAAAGACAGACACAAAGACCAATAGAACCAAATTGATGATTCAGAAACAGATCCTCGCATCTATGGTCAAGTGATTTTGACTAGCCTGTCAAACCCACCCAGATCAGGCAGAGCAGTCTATCCAACAAATAGTGCTGAGAAAACTGGATATCCATGGCAAAAGAAGGAAAGAGGACCCCTATCTCAAACCTTATACAAAAATTAACTCAAAATAAAAAAAAACCTAAATATAAAAGCAAGAATCATAAAGCTTCTAGAAGAAAACATAGGAAAATATCTTCAAGACCTAGTGGTAGATGGTGGATTCTTAAAGGAAATAAGAGGCAGACTAAGATGGACTACTGATATTGTATATAGACGTTTTAATTAGCTTTACTGTAGGGGGATTGATGTGGCTCAAATGGTTGTGTGTCCATCTCCCATATGGAGGGACCCGGGTTCAATCCCTGGGACCTCCCGGTTAAAAAAAAAGAAAAGAAAAGAAAAGAAACAAGAAAACGAGAAAAGTAATTAGCTTTACTGTAAAAGTGTGAAAATGTACAGAGTTGATGGTAACACATTATAGTGAGTAACAGCTGGTTTATAAATGGGAATGTGGCTGGAAATGGTAGTCTAGGATGTAAATGCCAATTGACAGAAAGGTAGAGAATAATCTAGGGACTGAATAGCACAGTACACCTAGAAGTAGATGAGAATTGTGGTTGATGGTACAGATGCAAGAATGTCCTTTGTGAGCTAGAGCAGATGGACATCACTGTTGCAGGGTGGTGGGAATGTGGAGAGGCATGGGAAAAATACAACTGGAGTGACCTATGGACTGTGGTTAACAGTAATAATGCAATATTCTTGCATCAATGCCAAAGATGTACTGTGTTGATAATGGGGAAGTATGGAGAGTGTGTGCCAAATGTACACTATGGACCTGGTAATGGTCGTATGGTATTAAGCCATAATCTGTGGCAAATGTTCCACTACAGTGTGGTATGTTGATAGAGGGGTGTTGTTTGGGAATTCTGTACATGTGTACAATTGCTTTGTAAGTTTACAACTTTTGTCCTAAAGATATATTTTTTAAATAATAATAGGGTGGGTTGGAGGGAAAATACACCGAATGTAAGATAAGGACTATAATCAGCAGTAAGAGTTTGAAAATATTCTTTCATAACTTGTAACAAATGTTTCACAACGATACAAGGTGTTGGTGGAGGGTTGATGTATGGGACCCCTGTAAGACATTATGAATATTTGCTTTGTAAGTTCACAACTTTTACTATACACTTATTGTTTATGTATGTTCTTATATAAATGATATAATAATAATAATAGGGTGGGTTGGGGGAAAATACTTTGGTTAGTAGTAATATTTTGAGGATGCTCTTTAATCATTAGTTAAAAATGTTTAACAACACGCAAGGTATTTGTGGTAGGGTGAGGTATGAGTGCGCTGTATGATATGTATGTTTGTTTTGTAAGTTCACAACTATTGTATACACTTATTGTTTATGTATGTTTATATATGAGTGATATACTTCAATTTAAAAAATTAAAAAAAAAAAAAAAAACCAAGAAAGAACTCTACACGCATTGTTCAAATGGAGCACAAGTGAGAAAAGGAGAATGATTATGTAGGGAGACTTTTAAATGCTAAATCAATGAACAATGAAAGGTTTTGATCAAAACAAGGGAAAGGAAAGCTGGATAAGGCTAGGTATCTGATGAGACCCTCAGAGAGAGGAAAAAACTCTATCAGGATGCTGACGACTCTCACTTAATAACTCCAGGCTACTTAGACAACATGGCTACATGACTTGATGTAATAAAGGCAAACTCTCCTTTCTCAATCATCTGGAGAGAAGGGGAGATAGAAAATACATCTGCCATTCCAGCCCCACATTCCAATGGAGCTTGGAAATGAGTTACGCTGTTGACCAGGGTTGGGGTTAGGGAGCAGCTTTACTAACCATGTGTGTCTGAGTCACTCAAGCCCTACCCAAATTTTGCAGTCTACCAGTAAATCTTTGAAAAATTCATGCAACTTAGCAGTTTGTCTATCACTTTAGTACAATTCAAGAAATACCAGATAGATCTAAGCATTTGAAATTTATTCTTCTGAGTTTGGAGACCCTTTTCAAATATGCAGGGATAACTTGGACAAATTTTCAAGAAAGAAACATTGTTTTTCAGTAGTATATTCCCCTTTCTTTCCCTCCTTTTCCTGAAACTTTCTCTCTCCTGCCTCTAGATCTTTGGTGTCTGTGCACA
Source organism: Tolypeutes matacus (assembly GCA_026826555.1). Taxonomy (NCBI): domain Eukaryota; kingdom Metazoa; phylum Chordata; class Mammalia; order Cingulata; family Chlamyphoridae; genus Tolypeutes; species Tolypeutes matacus. The sequence goes on along the minus strand of JAKSZT010010873.1, from coordinate 7,606,826 downwards.
CCCTTTACCTATCCAAAGACCCCAAATCTGATGCCCCTATTCAGGCTTCCTCCTGTCTGAGGCTCTATTATGCAAATGGTAACTTTTGAGAGAATGCTGACTAAATTATTCTCAAAAATCATCATGCCTTGCTAAACCTAAATCTTCTCACAAGGATCCTTTTATGTCAACAATCACAGCTTACCAGCAGAAGTCAAGCTATGTCAAGGAGATGAATTTACATGAAAGTCACAGGCCATATCACTCTTTTCAGGGTATTTGCATTTTAAGAGGCTACATATTAAGCCACCTGAATCTCTCGTGCTGTAATGTGAGGCAACATGGCTGAAGAACTTCCAAGCACGTAGAAGGGTTGTATTTAGGGAGGGAGCATCTTCCCAGTATGCAGATCATGCTAGGCAAGCAACCACAGACCCTGTCTATCGGAGGGCTGGCTGAGGGTTTCTGTGTGGCGTTGTGGCTGCAATGGTTTCCTAGGGCTGCCACTAACTGGGTGGCTTAAAACAAAAGAAATTTATTTTCTCATAGTTCTGAAGGCTAGAAGTCTGAAATCAAGGTGACAACAGGGCCATGCTCTCACTGAAGGATCTAGGGAAGGATTCTCCTTTGGTACTTCCTAGCTTCTGGTGGTGGCTGGCAATCCTTGCTATTCCAAGACTTGTGGCAGCATAATTCCAATCTTTACCTCCATCTTCACATGTCTGTCTTCTCCTTGTGTGTCTCCCTCTTCACATAGCCTTCTCCTCTCTGTATCTCTTCTTTCCTTATAAGGATACCAGGCCTATAGGATTAAGTGCCCACCCTACTCCGGTATGACCTCGCCTTAAATAATTACATCTGCAATGACCCTATTTCCAATTAAGGTCACATCCTGAGGTATTGGGGTAAGATTTCAACATATCTTTTTGGGTGATACAAGTAAACCTCTAACAGTGGCTAACTTCATAGTTTCTAATCACAAAATTGTGCAAGGTTTCCAAAGAGCACAAATAAGTGCTGAAAATGGGAGGAGAGTACTTTCAGAACTCCTTCTCCGTGCTCAGTGTTATGGGCCACAAAGGAACAGACTCTCTGTACTGGGATGTTTGTCATTAGGTTGACACCTCCATCACTTCCTTCTAAGGCTGGGGCCTCCGTTTCTAAAATCTCCTCCCATTTATAAGTTCAGGTTAGAGTTTGCCAATGAGAGGAACTTGCACAAGATTTGGAAGATGGAAGGGAAGTGGAAGTCATTGTTTTAGAGGATGCTGTGGTAGATGTGGCAGCCTCACAGACCTCTCTGTGAGTTCCCACTCTGCAGAAAGGTTCTAGATGCAATGGCTTCTCAGACTTTGTGTGTGTGTGTGTGTGTGTGTGCGTGGTACCAGGCCAGGAAGTGAACCCAGGACCTTGTATGTGGGAAGCTGGCACTCAACCACTGAGCCACATCATTCCCCTGAGTGTGGTGAAACACACTTCCTTTCAGTTTGTAAGATATTGGGGTACATGTGCAACCCCCTTAACACAGTATTACTCAGAAATTGGAGAGAAGCATCTCTCCCACCACAAAATCTCTATAGGCCATGAGGCATTTCCGTAGTAGGAAATGGTTTAGCTGTATCCAGCAGAAAGCAGTGAGACTCCACAAGGCAAGTTAGTAGCACATGTGAGTCGCATGTCTTCAAAGGCTGAGTCGCTGCCTGAATATGGAGGTGATTATTATCTATGCACTACTATGGTTAATGTGCCCTGTTTACATCCACAAGCTGGTGAAGCTCAGGTGAACTAGGCATACATCTTAGAGTCTTGTTTGTCATCATGAATCCCAGCACAATGAACATCTGCACTATAGGGTAATTATTAGCCCTAGAATAGGAGAGAATGGACATGTTTACTACCAGTGCAGTGATCCTATTACAGAAGGCTGGGACTTGGAAAGGATGCGGGCTCTCAGAGATCTGAAGATTCATGGAGCAGTGAAGAGGCTGATACTAAAGAAACCCTGATGTCAGTGTCTGGGCAATGCAGCCTGCTAAGCAAGACATTGAGAATGGAAGGGAATGTGAGCACAAGAGCTGGCAAGAACTTTTTTGAGCCTCCTGATTGCTCAAAAATCCTAACTAGACAACAAGATATCAGAGACTATGCCAAGAAAACGATCCTTTAAGGCTGCTCTACAGGGATCTGAAGTTTTTTAGTGACTGAAATTCTTTCTAAAACAGAAAAAGTGGGCTAGATCCTGAAGATGTAGTCAGACTTTTTGAGTAGCTATTACTCCCACAGTCCCAAGTTTAAAAATGGAAGTGTATTTGGAAGCAAGAAATGGAAGACACTGTTGAGTCTCTTGTGGAATCTGGAAAGTTTATAAAACTTAGGGTGTTCCTCAAAGCAGCCATCTTGAACAACATCGGTAGGTCCTATGTAAACAGTAATCTCTGTGGCGAAACTCTAGGGAAATGGGAGTGTCGGAGAGCTGGTGTTTCTATTGACTCTATCACAGGCACTTTAAAAAACGACACTTGAATCCTGATCATTGAGATGCCGCAAGAGTGGCAGGTACATGAAGATCAACCTGCAATTTACATGAAAAGATATTTTAAAATATCACATGACCATTACATAGAAAATTTCACTTCTGACAATATGTCTTAAGCAATCGATGATGCCAAGGATACACACACTGTTTACTGTCGTATCATTTACTATATCAATCATTGGTATGGGCTTACATGATGAATAGTATGACAAGGTGTGATGGTTAGGCTAATGTGTCAACTCAGCCAGGTAATGGTGCCCAGTTGTCTGGTCAAGCAAGCACTGGGCTAATTGTAATACAAGGACATTTCATGGGCTTTAACCATCAGTGAGTTGATTGCATAGGTGGCTGATTACATCTACAATCAACTAAAGAGACTGCCATCAGCAGTGAGTGACTTCTTATCCAATCAGCTGAAGGCCTTAAAAGGGGAAGTGATTTCAACATTCAGAGAGAGAATTCCCATCTCTACTTCAGACAGCCAGTGTTTCTTGGGAATTCTTCATCAGAGCTCCTGATTTTCAGCTTGCCTTGAAGAATTTGGACTTGTGCATCCTCATGGTCATGTAAGAGAATTTTATGAAATCGCATACTATTTACAGATATCTCCTGTTGGTTCTGTTTCCCTAGAGAACCCTGACTAACACACAGGGTATAACAAGAAAAAGGATGATAGAAGTCAGTGTTAGATAAAGGGATTAAATTAGGAATCGATAAAAAGGATATTTAGAAAATACCCAAATATTTAAATATATACAATCCACTTCTAAATTACCCATGGTTCAAAGAAAAAAAAAAACACAAGGAAATGATAAAATATTTGACCTGAGTGATAATGAAGCTAAAGCTGTGCTTAGAGGAAATTTTATAGCTTTAAATGTTTTTATTAGGCAATAAAATGGTTCTAAAATCAATGGCCCATTACTAAAAAGAAGCTGGGAAAAAGATTAAATTTAACTCAAGTAGAAGGAAGAAATAATAAAGAAGGGAAATCAATAAAATAGAAATAACAATAGTGAAAAAAGAATATTAGTAAAATTGAGCATCCCTAGAAAAACTGATCAAGAAGAAAGATAAAACAAATTACTAATATCAAGAATGAAAGAATGAATATCCCTACAGAACCTATAAATATTAAAATAATAAGAGACTATCATGAACAAACATATGGCAATAAATTTAACAACATAAATGAAATGGACAAATTCCTTGAAAGGCACAAATTACCAGAACTTCACAAGAAGAAATAGAAAATATGGATAGTTCTATATGTATTGAGGAAATTAATTCATAATTTAAAGAAAAATCTACACCCTCATGGCTGCAATGATTAATTCCATCAGATATTTAAGTAATGAATATTATCAAACTTATACAAGCTCTCTCGAGAAACAGAAGAAGGAACACAACCAACTCATTTCATGAGGCAAGTATAACCCTGATGCAAAAACTAGACTTAGACATTACAAGAGGGAGAAGGTGGGGGAGGAAGTTGCAGAACAATGTACCACATGAATTCCATGCAAAAGTCTTAGACAAGATATTTGCATATGAAATCCAGCTATAATACATCATGACCAAACAAGCTTTATCATAAATACACAAGATTGTTTTCACATTGGAAATCAATCAGTGTAACTGGCCACATTAATAGTACACAGGATAATATGCATATGGTCATCTCAATGGATTCTGGCAAAATTCATCTGACAAAATTCAACCCTTAGTCATTAAAAAAAAAAAAACTAGAAACAAAAGAGTAATCCCATAACCCAATAAAAAGCATCTGCCAAAACAAACAAACAAAAAACTACAAATAGAATAATACTCAATGACAAAAGAAGGCATTTTCTCCTAAGATGAAGAACAAAGAAAGAACTGCTTTCACTACTTCTAGCTAACATTTAATAGGAAGTCACAGCCAGTGAAATAAGGCAAGAAAAAGAAATAAATAGCATATGTTGGGGACTGAAGCATGTCTCCAACAAAAGGCATGTTCAGGTTCCAACCCCTGGTCTTGTGGGTGTGAACTCACTTGTAAATAGGAACTTTGAAGATGTTATTAATTAAGGTGTACCCAAACTGAATGAGGCTGGGCCTTAATTCAATAGGGCTGACGTCCTTATAAGAAACGGAAAAGCCACAGGGAGCAGCCAGAAACTGGAAGTCAACACAACCTGGAAGAGAAGGGAGAAGACACCACCATGTCCACTGCCATGTGACAGAAAAGCCAAGGAACCCCAAGATTGCCAGCCAGAAGATACCAAAACTGGGAGGAAGCAAATCTTCTAGCCTCTGAAACCATAAGCCAATAAATTCCTTTTGTTAAGCCATCCCATTGTATGATGTTAGTTTTAGCAGCTAGGAAACAAAACCAGCATATATACTTGAAAGGAAGAAGTAAAATTGTCTTTGTTTCTAGATAATATAATTGTGTATATAGAAAATACACACAAAATAGGAATATATAAAACAGGTTCTAGATCTAATAAGTAAATTAGCAAAATCAGTAAATATATGAAAATCAGTAGTATGAATTGCAAAATGAAAATTTAAAATTCTACCATTTACAATAGCATTGAAGGTACTTAATGGCAAATTTAGCAAAATAAGACTCATACTCTGCAAGCTACAAAATACAGCTTAGAGAAATGAAAGAACTTATAAGTGGAGAAATATACCGTGTCCATGGATTGGAAGATTCAATTCTCCCAAATTGACCTACGAATTTAATATAATACCAATCAAAACCCTAGGTTTATTCTTGAAATTGACAACTTAGTTCTAAGAATTATATGGAAATGCAAAGGACATTGAATAACACAAACAATCTTGAAAAAGAACTAATTTGGAGGACTTACACTACCTGATATTAAAACATGACGAAACTACACTAAATCACATTTGTGCAGTATTGACATAAGGATGGACATCTAGATTGATGGAGCATAATAAAGTCTAGAAATAGGTTTCTATATAGTAAGTTGGTTTTTTAAACAAAGTTATCAAAGCAATACAAGAGGAAAAGGAAATTTTTCAACAAATTGTACTGGATCAATTGATATCTATATGGCAGAAAAATAAACCTCAACCTCTACCTCAATCCATACGCAAAAATAATCAACTTGAGAGAGATCACAGACCTAAATGTAAAAATTGAAACTAAAAACTTCTAGAAAAAAACATAGGGGAATATATGTGCAACCTAGAAATGCAGAGGAGAAGGAAAGTAACAAATTTTAACATAAACAAACTGAGACATACTTAAGCAAAATGAAAACTCATTGAAAGATACTATTATGAAAATATACAGACAAACCACAGATTGAGAGAAAATATTTGCAAAACATATTTGATAACAGACTTAAATCCACAATATATCATGAACTCCTACAAATTCATGATATAAATAAATACAACTTTAAAAATGTGCAACTTTAAAAATGAAAAATAGGAAACTAGCAAAAATTTCATGAATGAAGGTATACAAATGTCCAATGAGCACATGAAAAAGTGCTCAACATTACTAATCCCTAGAGAAATGCAAATCAAAACCACAATGAAACACCAAAACATAATACTAGAATAACTCAAATTATAAAGCCCAACACCACGAAATTTTGACAAGGATGGAGCACCCAAAACTCTCACACAAAGCTGGTGGGAGCATAAATAGTACAATCACTAGGGTAAACAGTTTGGCAGTTTCTTATAATGTTAAGCATACTCCCACCCTATGACCCAGGAATTCCAATCCTAGGTATTTACCCAAGAGATACAAAATCATATACCTTTTTTAAAAAACTTGTAAAGAAATATTCATAGCAGCTTAATTCATAATGGCCAAAAACTGAAACTAACTCAAATATCTATTAACAGGTAAATTAATAAGTTGTGGAATATCCATGCAACGTTACACTACCAAGCAATAAAAAGAAATGAAGTACTGATACACGCAACAATGTGGATGAAGCTAAAAAGCAGTGCCCTGAATGAAATAAGCCATAGACAAAACAAAACACATCATGTATGATTCCTTTTATATGATGTCCTAGAACAGGAAAAACTAATCTACGAAGAAGAATTCAAGAAAGTGGATGCCTGTAAGTGATGGGGATTGGCTGGAAGTGGGTACAAGGGAACTTTCTGGAATGATGTTAATGTTTTATATCTTGATTGCAGTGTCAGTTACATGGGTATATTCATTTGTCAAAATTCATTGAACTGTACACTTAAGATAATTTTCAATACTTTAAAAATATTTGTTAAGGATTTTTTTTAAAAGATAAGTTATATCAGGCAGTACGTGAAGATTATCAAAAACCTGAACAGCAACTACAAAAACTGCTGGGTCACTTCATCCAATTCAACTCTGAAGCTAACTACCTGGAGTTAGGCCAGACCCCTCAGGTTAGGGGCAATCCTCTACGAGATCGCCCCTTGGGCACCAGTTGCAAGTTTGGGGGCCCAGGCCATCCACACATCTGACCAATAGGCTACAAATTTGGGGGTTCCTACCACCCCCTCGGGTTCAATAATTTGCTTGAACCACTCACAGAACTCTCTGAATGTGCTATACTTAGAATTATAGTTCTATTATCGTAATAGGGTATAAATAAGAAGAAGCCAAAAGAAGAGATGCATAGGGCAAGGTCTGGGAGGGTCTCGAACCCAAGCTTCCATGCCCTCTTCCCGCAGAGTCAAAACATATCACCCTTTTGGCACAGCAGCCATGTATTCCCTCAATCAGGATGCCCACAGAGCTTTGAGTGCCAGAGTTTATATGGAGGCTCATTCTGCAGGCATGATTGATGGAACTGATGCCCACAAAGTTAAGCTGAATCTGCAGCCCACATACCACCCCTCCCCCCACCCAGGTCTGGGAGTGGGGCCAATACGGCCTGGCTCAAAGCCCCAATTCTCTAATCACCTGGCTGGTCTTTCTGGTGGGGCCAGCCCCCACCCTAAAACCAAATGCAGGAGTGGCTGGTCTGTCTGGGTCACCTCATTAGCACACCAGGTGTGGTCTTACATCCAATATCCAAAGACACTCCTATCACTGGGAATTCCCAAAGATTCAGAGGCTGCTTCCCCAGAAACTGAGGCCAAAGACCAGCCAAGATTTTCATTATACTGCACAGTACATGCCCCAAGATAGAGGCCTCGTGGAAATACACACAAAGGGTGTGCAACAGTCTTTGGTTGTACAGCGGAAAGAGCCTGAGCCTCAATTTCCCCCATTTGTAAAGTGGGAAAATAATAGTACATACCCTAAAAGAGTAAAAGCTATAATGCATGTAGTATAATAATGTACTACAACGTACCCAGTATAATGGCTAACGCAAAGTGTGCATTCAATAAATACTTGTTTCCTCTCCCCTCATGTGGCTGTACCTTCTTTAAGCTCACCTTGTGAATGTGGACTATATCTACCTTTAGAACAAAATTATTCTTAGTGCCATTGGACTCAAGAATAAAAAAATTTACTAGCTGCTTTAGTTTTTCATCAGCTAAAACAAATACCATAGTATGGGTCAGCTTAAACAAGAGGAATGTATTGTCTCACTGTTTAGCAGCTAGGAGAAGCCCCAAATCTAGGAGTCAGCAAGGTGATACTTTTTTGCCCAAAGATTATGGCATGTTGGGGCTGGTTGCTGGTGATCCTTGGTCCTTAGCTTTTCTGTCACATGGCAGTGCACATGGCAACGTGTTCTCGTTTCTCCTCTGGTTTCCACTGACTTCCGGCCTCTTCCCGTGGTTCTTTTTCTATGTCCAATTTCCTTTGCTTACAAAGACTTCAGCCATACTGGATTAAGGCTCACCCTCATGCAGTTTGGGCACACTTTAAATGAAGTAACCTCATCAGAGGTCCTATGTACAACGAGTTCACGCACACAGGACTGGATTAAGATTAAGAACATGTTTTTCTGGGGCGCATAACTCTCAAGTCACCACACAAGCATACTGAAGTGAAAACAATGTAATCCTTGAATTTCAGTATTTCCCGTCAATTGAATGCAAATAAAATACGCATCAAAATAAAGACCATGCCAATAATGACTGTATACAAACTAACCTTTCAATTTTTTTAAAAAGCCTTACATTTTTATCACTGTATTTTAGCCTAGTCACTCATGAAATATGCCACCCAAAAACCAAAGGAGAAAAAGCCCTCAGAAACAGACTTTTAAGGATATCCTGCCAAACAAAGATTATCTTCAGCAGCAGAGAGCTCCATCGGGGCACAGATATCCTTGGTTTCTCCACTTTGGCCATCAAAAGCTCCATCATTACCCTGTTTCAAGGAGCAACTGGAATACTGATAAGTTCACGGGTTCTGAAGCCACACAAACCACGATTTCCCATCTCAGCATTGTCACTTGCAGGCTGTGGCAATGGGTACTTGTTTTCTCATCTATAAACTGTGTCTCTAAAATGACAAATCCCAATAAATGTGAGTAAGTAAATGGGTGGTGATAGTAAAGCATTTTCCTCAGGGAGGTCATATGAGGATGAAATAACATGTTGACGTGTCACGTACGTAACCTGCCTTTGAATTACGATACACCACCCTTTTAATTCTTTCTCAAACTGAATGGCTTTTGCAGTGAAATACCTCATAAATGGATCAAAATCTCACGCACATACCTGATTCCTGAAACCACATTTGCTCTCTTTTGGAAATAACCTAATTTTGGTCACACACACGCACATGCACACCCTCTTAGAACTATCTCAGATAGTCAACGCACACCCAAAAGGGATCTGAAAAATACAAGGCAACTCTGAACTCACCCATAAGTTCTGCCTTTCTCTGTCAGTAAGCTGAAGCTTTTCTGTACCAGAAGCGTCTTTCACCAGAAATAAGCAATGGCTTCCAAAAAAGTGCCTAATGCATTGTTAGCACTACTCACGTTGAGAACGTAATAAAATAATCCCTGAGGAATGTTCCAAGATTTACTCATAAAGTCAGTAATTTTTTGTCATCCGTTGCCATTATCAAGTAACTTGTGACCTAATAAATGTCACCATCCATTTTCTTTAATTAAAATAATAAATATTATGCAGTCACACAGATTGGCATTTATGCCTTCATTTCTGTGATGTGGGATTTATGGCCAAGGCTTTCTTTGAGGGACTCCACAAATAGAGCTTATTAAGCTGTTGAGAGATGAACACAAGCTCAGGTTAATGAAATCGGACAAGGAAGGGCAGTGATGGATGAAGCTCATACCAAAGGAAAAGGGACGCCCCACCCCAAGCTAGAAGTGTTCTTGGGGTGGCAAAATGCATGTTCCCTTTTTCTACAAAGTTCTACTTGAAATATATGTAGGATGGCCTCAGAGGCACCATGAACTCCACAGCCCTTTCCTTTGGGTGAGTTGAGTGAATGTGGCATCTGGAGTGTCTTGGAATCACTGCTCACTGCTTTATGGTGCATTCTAAGGCAGGAGGCGCCTTAGAAAAAAGAAGCTCTACCATCACCATCTGCTGCTGGCGAAACAAACGGAACCACTGTAACGTCCCAATCACCTACTAAAAAAAACATGGTTCTAGGTTCTGAAAAAAATGAAGGGTTACCCTTCACCAAATCAAAAACAAAAGCATGAGAACAAAAACTAACAAAAAACAACTAGGAAGATCTCTCTGAGAGCACCTCCAGAACTGTGCTCTTTCTCAAAGCCCAGGATTTCAGCAGCCATGAAGCCAATGCTCCCAGGCCGACATCCATCCCAGGCCAGTCCAGCCAGCACCTGCACCTGCACCCAGGGAAATGGTGGGCAAATGGTGCGGCTGCTGCTGAAAGCTTGAGAGCGGCACTAGATAGGCATAAGGGCACCTCCACAGCTGAGCTTTATCTCTGTGGATTATTTACACCTCGGGACTGCAGGCACCTCAAGTCACAGCACTCCATCTCCAGCTCAGGGCTATGAGAAGGGGCCAGGCTGCTAGGCAGCGCTCCTCAATGATGGGGCCAGAAGGAAGGCCCCAGATGCAGGGCATGGCTGCTTCAGCCCCGCTGGGTCACTGCATGCCTCTAGTTCTGCTTTTCTTGGCTGTGGCTCCAGGGTGAATCTGTATCCTTGAGGCTCAATTAGAGATCCAATTTCTCTACTGCTGAGTACTTCAGTGAAAGGGAAAGAGGTACAGCAACTCTTGGCTGAAGAAGTCCCAAATTTGTAAGTGGCCAGATCTGAGTTCAAATCCCAATGCCACCACATACTGGAGAAAAGGGACACACAGCTGGGGCTCAACAGATACCAGTTCCCAGCATGGAGGGAAAATTTTGCATTCCCATTCCCTCCTGTGCCTCCGGTCAGGTGATCTAAAATAGTATGTGTACATGCATACATACACATGCACATATATGTATAAACATGCACACATATAGCACATGCACACGTATAGCACACACATACACACACGTATGCATATACATATGCATGCATATACACACATGCAGATATTTACGTGCACATTATAATCAAAATGATACACACAAATTATATATAAGTAAACGTATTTATATACACATATATATTCATGCTCTCACTTATGCACACATTACAGATTACACAGTCATAACGTGGTTTCATCTAAGGTACAGATTACAGGAATTTGTGCTTCACAGTCCCACATTGATGCCCAATGATGCAACAGCAAAGAGGAGTCCCAGGAGGAGGCAGCTTCTTCCACTGAAGGCCTAGTATGGCCAGGAGGTCATAAAGCTTCAGGCTCCTTAGAAAAGACTCCTTCTCCTCTGGACGATGCCTGAGCTGTCACTGCACCTGAGACTGTCTCTGCTTCTGTCCTTTCCCACATGCTCAGATCAGAAACATTTACATTTTTCTCCCATCACTGACTCGGGCTGGAGTCTGTTGATTTTTCATCTCCATTCCCTTAATAAACTTCCAGGTAGATTCTAAAACATAAAGGTCACTTTCAGTTATTAAAAGTCTGGTCCACATTATCACTTTTGACTCATGTCCACTTCATCACCAGCTCAGGGGACTTGGAGAGGACTTGTTTCATTTTCACTCCCCCCCTTCCAGCACTTTGAAGGGAGGGAAACCCAAGGGCTGGTTCTAAGGTACCACCTTCCTTTCCAAGTGGAAGGTCTGGTTTCTCTGGTAGTGAGGACAAAGAGGAAAATGCTCACCTGCCAGGGGTGGGGAGGCAACACAGGTCTCACAAGGTCATTGTCACTGAATTCTCGGCTGCCGATTCTCTGTGCCAATATGGCGGTCTCCTCACAGCGGAGGCATTGTTTTATGGGACAGTGGACAACTCTACCCTGAGCCTGTCCATACCCAAGGACCCTGGAGACAGGCGGTAGCTTTGTCCTCATTCAGCCACACTGACCCATGCCCCCATGCACTGCAGCCAAGAGGGGGCAATGTCCTAGGATTTGTTTCTTCTCCAACTCCATGCTTTGCCTCGTGGAGCCAAGGGACCAACTAGGCTCTGTGCTCCTTGAAGGTCACCAGGGCCTGGGGTGGGGTGGTTGCACCACATTTCCAAGACCCTAGTCCCTATATTCAGGTACACTCCCAAACTCCAGGGGGCATGTCAAAATCTCCCAGGAATGCTCTCAATATGCCCCACTCTGCTGCAACCTACCACCAAGCTGGATCTCAGCCATTATCCAGTGGAATATGATATCCGACTTCTACTTCTTTCTAGCCCTGCAATCTTCCAATGTGATGCTCTAAGGTATTCTGCATTTCTAGAAAGCTCCCTGGTGACATTGCTGCTACAGGTCAGGTCTGCAAACCACATTTCCTTCCATTTCCTTCTGTCAGTGATTTTGAGGCCAAGTAAATCTCTTCATTCTCAAATTAACTAGTAACATTTAAGAAGATTCACTTAGGTCAAAATTTGTGCTAAGTGTTTTTACATGCATTATATCATTTAATTCTCTCAACAACCTTTTGAAACCACTAGAAATGGTTTCATTTTAGAGATGGGGAAACTGGTCATTAAAGGGGCTAAGTGCCTAGACCCAGGTTTCAAGATCAGCAAATGGCAGAGTTGGGATTTGAGTCCAGAGTGCATGCTCCTAACCACTATATTCAGAGAATGCAAACCAAAAATAAAGATCGTAGCAAAGAAGCTAAATAAGATACACACTTGGTAGGTACAAAGAAACTTCATTAAGAGCTGCTTACTTCAGGCTCAGGTGTCCCTGAGCTGGTTCTCCCTCTTAGGAGAATTGTAGTACTGAGCTCCTGAAACGGCCCAGGATACATTTAAGCACAGGTTCACATCGCAAACTCCATCACTTTCCTCTTTCTTCATTTATAGCCGCCGAGTTCAATCAACCTCTTCTTTGTCAGTGGGGACCACATGAATAATAGATATGTCATTTTTAACTGTCAACAACATACCTTGTAAATGGCGTGTGCAGGCTTTTAAATAACCCAGTCAGCCCTTCCTCTGACATCATTTTTATACCACACTTTGCAACGAAACTAGAAACGATCTGAAAAAGCTCAGGGATCAAACTACAGAACCACACTTACCCACACATTCTTGTCTGCCTTGAATATTTCACTGGGCTCTGCTTTCCCCTCCTCCACTCTAGAAACAATTGTCTGCTATGGAGGCAAGACAGTTAGAATATTTCAGCCTCTTCCTGAGGTTAAACAGGCTCCTCTTTCCCCATGACAGTTAGCTTACGGGGTGGGGAAGAGATTGCTGTCATTCATTCTTCCTTGTAGGTGACATCGGGATGATTAAGAAAAACAAACCGTTTCCTTCCAACAAGACCTTGGCTGGCCATATGTTTGACTGTTCTGCATTTGGACGAGGTGACATGAATTTCCCACTCACCTGCAATGAAAGGGCATTTGTCCTAAGACAAAAAAATCTTGTCACAGACACAGGTGCCTCTACACAAAGTAAATCATCAGACCTATTTGTCAGGTGATTCGAGGGAGTGACATTCCTGAAGAAACAAACAAATCCGTGGTTACTCCACTATTTGTCAACAGAGGACTCGGCATGTTCCAGGCACATCATGCACACTTAACCAAAACCGAAATTTAATTAATAAGAACTAATGGAAGGAAATGGAGGCTTCTTGGTCACCTTCTTTTTAAATTTTTTTTCATTTTGGAAAATTTCAAACATACAAAAGTAAAGAGAATGGTGCAATGACCGCCATATACCCAGCTTCAATAATTTATTGACTCGGCAAAAACTTGTTTAAGTTCCATCCCACCTGTTTCCTCCCCACTTTTGAACTATTATGAAGCAAATTTCAGACTTTGTATCATTTTATGTATAAATCTCAATTCTCTTCTCAAGTTGTTTAAATATATCCTCTCATTGCCATCCCCACCGCCATGTCTCTATTCAGATGCTTACCACCCGTTACAGTGGATTGATTTGGGGCTCCCAAAAAAGATATGTCCCTCCTAACCCCCAGAACCTGGGATGTGGCCTTATTTGGAAAAATGGTCTTTGCAGTTGGAATTAAGTTGAGATCCTCCTGGATTTAGACAGGGCCTTACTGAAACCCAATGACATGCATCCTTATAAGAGAAAGAGGTAATTTGAGACCCAGAGACACCCCCTCACCCCCCGGGGTGAAGCCCACGTGAGCACAGAGGCAGAGATGGGAGTAGCAAGGCAGCCCTGGACCAAAGAATGCCTGGGTGCATCAGAAGCTGGAAGAGGCAAGCCAGGGTCTCCTCTAGAACCTCCAGAGCAAATCATAGCCTGCCAGCGTCTTGATTTCAGGCTGGCAGCCTCTAGAACAGTGAGAATAAATGGCTGCTGTTCTAAGCCCCCCAGTTGGGGCTAACTTACTAGGGCAGCCACAGGAAACTAGGACACCTACCTTGGACAATCACCATCTCAGTGGCTTCTATCAATCTGGTTCCCTCCCCCCACTGATCATCCCAAGGACATGTAGCAGGAATCTGCCTAGGGTGCCCCACACTTAAGCTCTCCAATGGCTCCCCATGGCTGCCCGGGTCACATAAGCTTCTTAAATGGTGTGGTCCTTGCCTACTTCTCCAGCCACATTCCCACCTCTTGCATTTAAGCCCTTCAAGCTCACATGTTGGCTGCCTCTGTCCCTTTGCATAAATTGTGGTTTTTGCCAGGAACAGCTCTGTCCAAGAGAAACGTAATTAATACAAGCCACAAATGTAAGAGCCACACATGTCATTTTAAATTTCCTATTTGTCACATTAAAGTAAACAGGGAAAATCTATTTTAATATATTTTATTTAACCCACCATACCCAAAATATGCTCATTTTAGCATGTAATCAATATAAAAATGATGAGAGTCTTTATAGTCTGTATGTTTTGGTATTAAGTCTTCAAAATCTAGTGTACATCTTATACTCACACATATCTCAATTCAGGCTAGCCAGATGTCAAGGGTTCAACCTTCCCTCATTGCTTTCTAGCTCCCACCAATAGGATAAATTATTTCCTCCTCCATCCTAGGTATAGAATGTGGATATATTCCAATTTATTCACTGGTCACATTGTGAATTCACCATTGCATGTGTATCTCTTCTACTAGACTGTGTTCCTCAGAGGACAAACCTACTTTAGTCATCTCTGTATCCTTGTACCAGTGGAGCCTGACACCTGGAAAGTCACAATGGGTACTAAATAAAGGTTCTTTGACCTGTAGTCTGTCCTTCCCCATGGTGGGTGGGAAGAGCACAGGAATACCTCAAGTGTTTGTTTATCTGCAAAGGGAGTGGACAAGTATACCATAACAAGTGCACGGAACTCTATAGTTTATAATAGCTTTCATACTCATTTCATTTTATCCTCTTAGAATATATTCGTAACCCCATATGTTGGGTGATGTAGCTGAAGCCAAGAGGAGTGATGGGATTTGAATAAGGTCACAGATCTATTTGGAAGCAGAGCCAGGACTTGAACCCAGGTCCCTGGGCTGTTGGCCCAGGGCTTTCCCACACTGAGTATATGCCCTTCTCTTGGCTCACCCGACACACATCAGCTGGTCAGGATCAGATCCCATATCTGTTTGTGCCTCTGCATGGAGACTACTTATAGCTCTTTCATCTTTGCAAGCCTCACTGTCTTTTGAGATCTACTTTGGTCTCACTTTTCCTTGAAACTTTCCCTTTCTAATAGTCACTAATCCCCAGCAAGCACATATGGCCCATGGTAGAAAATCCCGCTCTTCAATGAGACGTCATCTTGTCTTGCTCCCTATTATTTCATCTTGTCTTCATTGTTAGATCATGAGCCCTTGGAGGTGAAGAACAGTGTCTTTTACCCCTTGCGCCATGAGCACAAGGGGGAAGCCAACTTCTTCTGAGTATCTGCTACATGTCAGGCCCAATGCTAAATGCTCTCATATGCATAATAATTGTGTTTACTCCTCAAAACCCTGCAAGATGAGTTAAATTGTACTCACTTTTAAAATAAATAGATAGAGGGACAGAAATGTTGAATAAATTCCCAAGACCATCCGGAGCCACATACACAGGGAAGCTCAGCGAGACTTGCCCATGATGGAGATGGAGTTATAGGTCGGATAGACTGCAGTAGACTTAGGGGCTGAGAGCCCAATAAACATAACCACATGGATCAACTAGGCTTCCTGGTAACCAGAAAGAGAGAGTTAATGGTGCTTGTGTTGTGGGAAAAATGAGCTGATCCTCGAAACAAGGCCAGGCCCAGTATGACTCCTTTCTCTGTATATTCTAAATCCAACACCTTCTGACCATTATGAATATACAGACATTAGTCAAAAAGAGAGCCAGCAGGACAGGGCGCTTTGGTGTCGCAGTATCTCACACATCCTCCCCTCCTTTCTATCCCTATCATCAATGCCTTCTCAGGACCTCATACCAGACAGCTGAAAGCCTTCAAGCTGATTTCTCTATCTCTAGTCTCATACCTTCACCATCCTATCTACCACTTTGCCTCTAGGACAATACTAACCTGAACGTAGTCCTCTAAAGCTCAAAAACATTTATAGCATTTGGTCATGAACAACTTATGATCCAAATTCCTTTGGCTGACCTTCAAAGCCCTTCATAATCTGACCACTAGTTATCTTTCAGGCTTATCTCCCATTATTTCTCAACAGACTCCGAAGCTCAGCCCATATTAGATTGCCCACTGCTAAGGAGTCCCTGTTCCTCCAATGGCCCCAATCCTCCTTCCATACCCTCCTTTCTAGCCTGTGAATGTGACTGGCACGCCATTGGTTGTAGTATAGAACTGCCTGCTTGCCTCACCAGGTAAAACAGAGAAAATGTTCTGCTCTGGGGAGAAGGGAAGGAAAGAAGGGAGAAAGGAAGGAAAAGGTGGAGGGGGGGAAGGAGGGAGGGAGGGAAGGAAGAAGGGAGGGAGGGATAAAAGAGGGAATTATGGCCCTTCAGAGGAAGAGTATGAGGATACTGAGAATAGAAGATGAGTGAATACATCCAGTCTTACATCCCCAGGGAGTGTAAATAATATTATGAAACAATATAAATGAATAAACCAAGACATTTTCTGACTAGGTTGAGAAAGAAAAGCAAAAGAGGGA
Organism: Tolypeutes matacus; assembly: GCA_026826555.1. Lineage (NCBI taxonomy): Eukaryota > Metazoa > Chordata > Mammalia > Cingulata > Chlamyphoridae > Tolypeutes > Tolypeutes matacus. Next base: position 7,589,773 of record JAKSZT010010873.1, on the reverse strand, counting down.
CCACAATATGGGTGTGCCAGAGATTGCTAGAATGTAAGTGCCCCTGGACAAATCAAAAAGACATCAGTGGAAGGAGAGATAGGTTCATATAGCCAGTTTCCTACTTCTTACCTTTGGCCATACTAACTTGGATGGGCTTTGCTCCCATCTGTTGATCCTAACTGACGTAGGCATAAAATTCAACGAATTCTATGCAAACTCTAATGATTACATAACCCTTCAGCACATCAGTGTGACCCTATTGCTGGAGTTATAGCTACACTGGTGAGCCTGGACACCCTCCTTCCCCAAGGGGAGGACAGAGAAGTATGATCTGCACTTCCTTGTGCCTTGGCTCATGGTCTTCTCACTCCTGAGCCATCCTAACCCAGCAGATCAGAAACCACCCGGCCAGCAGCTGCTCCCGGAAACCTTCCACCTTGTCCTTTCTTTGTCAAATCCTCTCTCTCTTCTGGGCCTTCGCAGAACTTTACTTCACCTCTCAAAGCAGACAACACTTCCCCTACTCTAATAACATTATCAGCACTTTACTTTCTTCTACTAGACAGCCGGCGATGGAAGGGAAGAGGCTCTGACTTAGTCATGTCTACACGCAACTCAGCATCTGACACTGAGTGGTTTCTCCATAAACGCTTACGGGATGACATAGTGAAAACACCCGTGATTTGAAAGACATCTCCCATTTCAGCAGCATAAGTAATTTTAGGCTTAGTCTATCAATGTGTGTGTTCAGTGGGGTACCTTATTCTAACTGGACTCAGCTTAGGCCTAGACCCCCAAAGCAGCCACTCCAGTTTCTCCCTGGTCACGGAAAATAATTGAAAGCTAAAAATTATTGAGTATCAGTTGTGTGCCAGGCGTTGTTCTAAGTACTTTATATGCACTAGCTCACTTCATCCTCACAACCACCCTGGGGTAGGTACAGTTACTCATTATCTCCATTCTGAAACGAGAAACCTGAGGTACAGAAAAGTTGTTTCCTAAAAATGGTACATAGCTAAGAAGTGTTGGGACAAAAAAATCAAAGACAGGCCATCTGGCTCCCAAATTCATAATGCTCCACTCTCCCACCACCAAAAAAAAAAAGGAGCTGAAATGTTTTTAAGATCAAACTTTTCAATATCACTACTTCCTAGCCGCTGGCCCTTAGGCATTACCTAATCTCTCCAAATTCAGATTTTCTCATCTCAAAAATCAGGGCATCAGTATACCTTCCTCATTAGAGTTGCTGTGTGGGAAATGGCCTAACGAATGGGCAGTACCTCTCATACAGCAGGCGCTCAGATGCTTTCTGTGCCAATCGTGAATCTCTTAAATCAATTTAAATTGGCTGAAAGGAAAACAAAAAATTATCGGCTTATGTAATTGAAAAAAGTCCAGGGTAGAGGAGTCTTTGGACCCAGGTGAACTTAGGGGCTCAAATAGTTCAAATAGTGTCATGAGGACAGGATTGTCTTTTTCTCTCCATTTCTCAGCAATTCTTTTCTTTGAGCTGGTTTGCTCTGTAGCTACCTTTCTCCGTGTGGTGATTCCTGACAACTCCAGGTTACATCCACAGCTTGATGACTCAGGAAGAAAGAGCATTTCTTTCCCAATAACGGTGGCAAAACTCATAGAATTGAGTATCATTGGATTTCTCGGATTTCCTGCCCTTTGCTAAACCAACTGCTGTGAGGAGGAGAGTGGGCATGTTGATTGGCTAATCTGCAGAACCGGGAAGACAGGGTTGGCCCCAACCAAATGAGAGTGGAGATGGGGTGACTTGCTAAAGGAAAAATGAGGTGCTTGTCCCAAAGAAGCAAGAAGGGATCCTGGGCCAGCAAAAGCAGCAGCTGTCCACTCACTCTTACTATTTTCAGTGTTCTCATGTTCTAAACAGACACGGTTTCCTGGCTTGTTGCCCACCAACAATGGTTTCCTCTAGTCCACATCCACTGCCAGTGCATCTTACAGACTTCTCCAAGCCTCTGAGAGTGCATGGGCACCAAGCTTCCTCCCGGCTACTGCAAAGCTCAAATTAGTCACTCCCTGAGCCCCTTCCGAGGCATATCAGAGACCAGCTGTGCAAGGACCTGTCACCTTCTCGTCAGGGAAAGTTTTCTGTCCAAAGAACTTTTGTCATCCCTCCTTTCTCAAGGAGCTGGATGTCACTTAAAGAGACAGCTGAAGTCACTCACAATGGCTGGTCTCAAATCAGCACTCACTGGCCTTGTCACTGAAAGCCTCACCCCGCAGCGAAAACTGTCACTGATCATGTTTAGATATGTACGCTGAGGCATTAGATTAGAAGAGAGAATGCACGAGATGGGAGTTTAAAAGAGGCCAAGTTGCAAGGGAAATCTTAATAGGAAGAATTGAAGGCTTAGGTTGTGAGGGCATCTTTTTCCAAAACCAAATTTATACTTCCCATCAAAACCAGCAAGAATGTGTGTGAGCATGCACACACATGCACAGGCACATGCACACACACACTGGCACCAACGCCCTGTATTTACAAACCTTTCTCATACAGAGTAAACATTCTCCACTTATCTACATGCTTTATAAATGCCTGAACCTTGCCAGGAGGTCAGGGGATAGTTGCTTGATCCAGATTAATATAAATGGCTAGCTTTCACCTTCAGATCAAGATATTGCTAAATAATGTCAGAAAAAAAAAATACTCACCTCTTAAAATACATGTATATATATATATATATATATAAATAACATTTTTGTAAGCAAATACACATATATATGCATATATATTTATATATCATTTTGCAAATGTTTGTATGTATTGTGAGAATTTTGATTTTTACCCACAATAAAAATAAATAAAAAATTAAAAAAAAAAAAAAAAAAAAATACTGACTCAACAGACTCAATTATCTTTTTGGGGAAAAAGCAGAAAGAGTCCACATATGAGTCAAATAGCATTTGTTGTCTTTCTCTGCATATGCTCTTTAGGCAGTGTTTCTTAACCTCAGCAATACGGACATTTTGGTCTAGATAATTCTTTGTTTGGGTAGGATGAGGATACCGGTCTTGTACATCATAGGATTTAGCAGCATGCATGACCTCTACCCACTAGATGACAATAGCATACCCCCAGTCATGGTCAAATGTCCCCTTGGAGGCAAAATCTCCCCCAGATGAGAACCACTTATTCAGGGACTCTAAAAAAAAATGTGACTTCCCATATTACTGCATAGAATATTGGTAATTATACATTAATATGCATCAACTGGGGACAAATTTGCACTTCAATTTTGGGGAGTTTTGTGGACTTCTACTGCTGGTATTAGTCAGTATACTTAGGATTAAAACAATGACAATGCCTATAGTATTTAGGTGGCTGACAGCCATTTCTGTGGCGGTGCTGCCTGGACCTTGGAATAGAGAGGCAGGAGTAGAAAAGAGTTTGGGTTTTTAAAGCAGACAGTTCGGGTTTGAAAAATTCCAGATATGCTACTAACTAGTGACATGATTCAGGACCTGTTTAACTTCTTTACATATGAAAAATACACTGGAAAATGGAGATTGTAGTAGTTATCTCATAAGAAAGTTATATTTTATAAATGGTAATCCTATTCAAAAAGAAGATATTGACACAGAATGGATGATCAGTAAATGTTGATTTACCCTAAGAACATACTTAGCTCTAAAAGGGTCTTGCTCTATGATTAAAAACAGGCCCAAAGAACAACCAGCAAAATGGTGGCAGAGTAAAGAGCTCCGAGAATCAACTCCTGCTATGGGGCAGTTGGTGATCGCCCACAACTAACTAGAGCACTTATTTGGGACTGCAGGACACCAGAAGTGCATCCTGAAACATCCTTGAAAGAATAGAAGGAGGAGATGCCCATCTGCAGAGAAGATTCGTGAATAGAGCCCTCCACACCCCAGAGGCCAGTGCCCATCCTCCACTGGAGGCACAAGCCGCCTCAGGAGCTGTTCCACGGCTGGAATTGGAAGCTCCACTTCCCAAAATAGGGGAGGAAGAGAAGGTTGGGCACCAACTTCAGCTCCTGATTAGTAAATTCAGCAGGCTAAAGGATAATCCTAAGAACAGCTAAAGTTTGAACCTGTCCAAGTCAGAAGGAGGCCAGCAGCCGCCATCTTAACTCCGCACCTTACACTAGGGGAAGCGGAGCTGACTGAAAATCACAATGTTGGCAGGGACCGGCTTCTTTCCATCTAGATGAGATTGCTGCTCTAGCCTGGTCCCCAGGCCCACCTAGGGCAGGGAGTAAGCTGGGGGGACTGTGCCAGCCTCTCTGGGAAATTACAGGCCACGCCACGGAGGCCAGTGATCATCCTACTTTGGCAGCGCAAGCCACCCAAGGAGCTATTCTGTGGCAGGAATTGGAAGCTCCATTGCCCAAAAACAGGGAAGGAAGAGATGGTTGACTACCGACTTCAGCTACTGATAAGTAGCTGATAAGTACTGATAAGTCAATTCAGCTACTGATAAGTCAATTCGGCTGGCTAAAAGTATAACCCTTTCCAAGTCAGAAGGAGGCTGGTAGCCACCATTTTGACTCCACCCCGAGCATGAGGGGAAGCCGGGCTGACTGAAAATCGCAGTGATGGTAGAGACCAGTTTCCTTCACCCAGATTGGCCTGCAGCCCTAGCCTAGGCTTCAGCCCCAACTCTAGCAGGGAGGAAGCTGGTGGGCCCTGCACCAGCCTATCCAGGTAACTGCAGGAACATTAAGCAGGCACTGACTAAATAATCGGAAATCTACCCAGGCAACTGTGGTCATCTTGGACCTGCATTGGATAGATTGCTGCCCATACCTGCAGCTCCATCCCCGCCCCAGGCAGGGGAAAAAGGGGCGTGAAGCTTCATCAGTCTCTCTGGGCAACTACAGTCTAGGCCTGCATGACTTGGATTATTCAACACAGCTAGTGGCTCTGTCCTTACCCCTGGCAAAGGAGAAAGTTGGAAGAAGCTTCATCGGTCCTTGGGGCAGTGAGGGTAGCTTGAGTCTCCATAGCTTATAGCACCAACTACATCCTTGGCTCCTACTACACAACCAACAAGAGAGAAAGGGCAGGAAGCCCTAAACTAAAGAGAAAAACTGCACCCAGAATAAATACTCTAGTAAACCAGATGCCAAGACTCCAACAAAAAATTACAATCCACACCAAGAAACAGAAAGATATGGCCCAGTTAAAGGAACAAGATAAGCCTCCAGATGACATAAAGGAGTAGAGACAACTAATCATAGATGTTCAAACAAATCTCCTTAATAAATTCAATGAGATGGCTAAAGAAATTAAGGATATAAAGAAGACATTGGAGGAGCACAAAGAAGAATTTGAAAGCATATATAGAAAAATAGCAGATCTTATGGGAATGAAAGGTGGAATAAATGGAATTAAAAATATGCTGTGATAATATAATAGCAGATTTGAGAAGGCAGAAGAAAGGATTGGTGAGCTTGAAGAAATGGCCTCTGAAAGTGAACATACAAAAGAACAGATGAAGAAAAGATTGGAAAAACTTGAACAAGTTCTCAGGGAACTAAAGGATAGCAAGAGATGTGCAAACACATGTCATGGGTGTCCTAGAAGGAGAAGAGAAGTGAAAAGTGGCAGAAGGAATATCTGAAGAAATAATGGTAGAAAACTTCCCAACCCTACTAAAGGACATAGATATCCATGTCCAAGAAGCATGACATACTCCCATCCGAAAAAAATTCGAATAGACCAACTCCGAGACACATACTAATCAGAATGTCAAATGCCAAAGACAAAGAGAGAATTCTGAGAGCAGCAAGAGAAAAGCAATGCATAACATATAAGGGATACTCAATAAGACTAAGTGCCAATCTCTCATCAGAAACCATGGAGGCAAGAAGACAGTGGTATGATATATTTAAGATACTGCAAGAGAAAAACTTCCAGCCAAGAATCTTATATCCAGCCAGGACTGTCTTTCAAAAATGAAGGCAAGTTTAGAATATTCACAGATAAACAGAAACTGAGAGAGTTTGTAACCAAGAAACCTGCTTTGCAGGAAATATTAAAGGGTGTGCTACAGCCTGAAAAGAAAAGACAGGAGAGAGAGGACTGGAAGAGAGTCTAAAAATGAAGATTATATCAATAAAAGTAACTGAAAGTATCAAAAGAGTGGTGAAAATAAAATAGGACAAATAAAACCCAAATATTCAGGAATAAACTTAACCAACGATGTAAAGCACTCATACTCAGAAAATACAACAACATTGTTAAAAGCAATCAAAAAAGACCTAAATAATTGGAAGAACATTCCATGCTCATGGATTGAAAGACTAAATATCATTAAGATGTCAATTCTACTCAAATTGATATACAGATTCAACGCAATCCTGATAAAAAATTCCACCAGCATTTTTTAAATAAATGGAAAACATGATTGTCAAATTTATTTGGAAGGGTAAGGGGTCCTGAATAGCCAGAAACATCTTAAAAAGGAAAAGGAAAAGAGAAGTTGGAGGACTCTCATCTCCAGAGTTTAAGTTGTGTTACCTAGCTACAGTGGTAAAAACAGGATGGTACTGGCATAAAGACAGACACAGAGACCAATGGAACCAAATTGATGGTTGAAAAACAGACCCTCACATCTATGGTCAAGTGATTTTTGACTAGCCTGTCAAACCCACCCAACTTGGTCAGAACAGTCCATTCAACAAATGGTGCTGAGAAAATTGGATATCCATAGCAAAATAAGGAAAGAGGACCCCTATCTCATACCCTATATAAAAATTAACTCAAAATGAATCAAAAACCTACATATAAAAGCAAGAAATAAAAAAAGAAAATATCTGCAAGACCTGGTGGTAGGTGGGAGATTCTTAAAGGAGATAAGAAGAGGACTGAGATGGACTACTGATATTTAATGTATGTGGAAGTTTTAATTAGCTTTACTGTAAAAAGTGTGTAAATGTACAGAGTTGATGATAACACATTATAGTGAGTAACAGCTGGTTTATAAATGATAACACATTATAGTGAGTAACAGCTTGTTTATAAATGGGGATGTGGCTTAAAATGGTAGTCTAGGGATGTAAATGCCATTTGACAGAAAGCTAGAGAATAATCTAGGGACTGAATCACACAGTAAACCCAGAGGTGGGTGAGAATAGTGGTTGATGGCACAGAAGCAAGAGTGTCCTTTGTGAGCTACAGCAGGTGTACATCAGTATTGCAGGGTGGTGGGAATGTGGAGAAGCATGGGAAAAATACAACTGGAGTGACCTATGGAGTGTGGTTAACAGTAATAATGCAATATTCTTGCATCTGTGCCAAAGATATACTATGTTGATAAGGAGGGATTATGGAAAATGTTTGCCAAATATATGCTGTGGAACTGGTAATAATCAGATGATATTATCTCATAATCTGTAACAAATGTTCCACCACGGTATAGTGTGTAGATAGAGTGTTGTTGTTTGGGAATTCTGCACATGTGCATGATTCTTTTGTAAGTTTACAACTCTTGTCATAAAAATATATTTTAACAATGATAATAGGGTGGGTTGGGGGAAGAATACACCAAATGTAAGATAAGGACTGTAACTAGTAGTAAGATTTTGACAATATTCTTTCATTATTTGAACAAATGTCTCATGACAATGCAAGGTGTTGATGGAGGGTTGATGTACGGGACCCCTGTATGAGGTTATGAATGATTGCTTTGTAAGTTCACAACTTTTACTATATATTTACTGTTTATGTATGTTCATATATAAATGATATAAATAAAAATAATAATAATAGGGTGGGATGAGGGAAAATAATTTGGTTAGTAGTAATATTTTGAGGATGCTCTTTAATCATTAGTTAAAAATGTTTAACAACAATGCAAGGTATTGGTGGTGGGGTGAGGTATGAGAGCCCTGTATGATATGTATGTTTGTTTTGTAAGTTCACAACTATTGCTATACACTTATTGTTTGTGTATGCTCATATGAGTGATATATTTCAATAACAGAAAAAAATAAAAAATAAAAATTTAAAAGTTAAAAAAATAAATAACAAGCTCTAAGGGTGATTAACAGAGCTAAGTGGAGGACAATTATAACATTTCTCTGCTTTTTGTTTTTCATGGATTTTGTAATTGCCTTTCTATTCTCCTCTATTTGTCTTTATCAAATCCTTAAGTTTGTGTAGGGCCTCACAAATACCATCAAAGCGCTTCTCCCCAAGCTATCTTTTCTAGAGACTTCTATCCTTCTGTTCTAACCTAAAGAACAGTAGACACACAGTAGAGATTACATACCAGGATTTCCTTTCATTACTCCTTTATTTGGCAAGATATGTGTCTTGTATGAGAGACTGAAATTTTGATGCATATATAACTATAAAACTTGTATAGATAAACCAAGTTACATAAAATGTAAGTGCAAAGTCTCATTACTATATTTTTAACAAATAGACCCAAAATCACACCTCCAAGGAGTGCTGATTACAAAGTAATTACCATAGAAGTTCACACATTTATTACAAGAATGTTGCCATGGCCCAAATCACATTTATCCTTTCCTTGGAATATTCCCTTAGAGTGAACATTGCATACAAAGGGAGAAAGATTTGATTTGAGAAACAATCAAAAGGCCTAAAGCCAAGTGAAATGAAGATGAAGAATGAGGGCATTAACCCAGGACTTTCTTCTGCTATGGAAAATGGATGAGGTCACCTCCCCAATTTCCCACCACAGTACCCCTAACCTGGGGAACAGATAACTCCAGGCTTTGGCCAAATTAGAAAGGTGGGAGGAATCCTAGAAGAAATATGAAGTCTCTTTTTCAAAAGCATTCATTTGTATGCTCTTCCATAAAATATAATTTTAATATAAAATTTGTTGGAGTTTTTGGAATCATAGTCAAGGTCCAGAAAGATACAGAAAAATAGCATCATATAATCCTCTGTGTAACTCTTGGCAGGAGTCCTACCCCAGACCAAAAGGCCAGATCAAGTAGGTCAAGGAAGCAGCCAAAGAATTAACAAGCTGCATACACGAGTCCAGCTGATATGAGAGCACTATAATTTGTAGAGGAGCTGATCATTTTCTAGCCATACTCAGTCTCATGGGATCTCATGCTCTTTCATGGCTTCAATTACATCTACATCCTGACTACTCCCAACTGTATATTTCTAACTCAGACTTCTCTCCTGAAACCCACTCTACTCTGTGGACTCAACATCTCCCCTCTAGGGTCCTAATTAGACATTTCACATACAATGTTACCCAAACCAACCCCAAAAGGCTTTTCTCCCCAAAGCCTTCTCCTCCCATAACCTTCTCCATCTAAGCTGATTGCAATCCCTTCCTACCACCTGCTCACACCAAAACCAACCCTGCAGTCATCCTTGATTTCTCTCTTTTTCTAAGACATCACATACAGTCTAGAAGCAAATCCACTTGACTCTACCTTCAAACTATATCTAGAATCTGATTACCTCTCCCCATCTGCTCTGCTTCCACCCTGAACCAAACTACCATCATCTCTACTACAATAGGTACATAACTTCTACTTTGCCCCTCTACAGTATCTTCTCATTACAACAACCTGAGTGACACTTTTAAAGTATCTAGTCAGATCAAGTCAAGAGGAGTTGTTGGATCACCATTTCTCTCAGTCTTTAGATTGGCTTTACATGGTCCAGGCTCTTTTTTTTAACCTCTCCAACCTATGTTTCCCCATTATCACTCCACTCCAGCCACTGGCCTTCTCTCCGTTCCTTGAACACACCAAGTACACACCCACCTTAGGGTTGTTTTCTTTGCGCAGAATGCTTTCCCTCTAACTATCACTGGGCTGTCCCTCTCACTTGCTTTAAGTCCTTGTTCAAATCTTACCTTTTCATTTAAGGCTAACCTGACCATACCATTTAAAATTACAACTACCTGCTCACCTCTGATCTCTTATACTTTGCTCTACTTTTTTCTTTTTCCACAGCACTTATGTCTAATTTACTTGGGTATTCTTTTATTGTTATAGTCTCTCTCCCATAGAATGTAGGCTCTATGAGGCTAGTGGTCTTTCTTTGTTCGTGGGCAAACCCACATATTTAGAACAATGCCTGACACAAAGTAGATGCTCAAGAATGTATGCCAAATAAAGGCACTGAAAGATCTCGCTTTTAAGATTCCCTCTAAAAGTGCTCCAACACCTAAAACATGAAATGGGCTTACTGAAGATCTGGGATTCACCAGATGGATGCAATGGAAGATCAAGAGAAGACGGGATTAAAACTGACACTGAAGTGGCTACCCATGGGGTCAACGGTGAGCAACGACATCAACGTCTTCATACTCCTTTGTAGTTTACAAAGGAAGTTGGTAGCCTGGGAGAAGAGGACTGAGAAGAAATGTAGATCATTAAGATGGCAAAAAGCACACTCAGGGTGGTTTGAAGGAACAGGGTAGACTGGGTGAGGGGGTTATGGTCAGAAAGGGCCGTTTTAAACCAATTTTTTAAAACTAACAAATGCAAATAGTAGAACTGATCAATAAAATCGATTAATAAATAGATCAAGAGCAGTTCAAAAGTATTTTGAGTTCTCAATAACAGGGCATATAATTAGAATCAAATGTTTTCCTTAGATAAAATGCAGATAGCTACTATCATATGAAAAAGAATTCACCTTGAATAGTGATCAAAACATACTAATTAAAACAAAAATAAAATACCAGATTTACATATTGACATGGTACATACTTAGAAAATAACAATACACAATGCTTCAGGAAGTGGAGTAAAACAAGCACACTCATACTACTAGGCAGAAAATTGTGGCAGTTTGATATTATTTATGAATCCAGAAAAAAAAGAGAAGGATTATGTTTGTAAACTGGTCTGTTCCTCTGGGAGTGATACCCTTTGAATGCATTAGATTCAACTGACATGTCTTGATTAAATTACCTGTTAAGATTTGGGCTTTGATTCAACATCAGTAGGGCACGAGTCAGTGTTGAGTCCCTGCCCTCTTGGTGGGCTGATATAAAGGGACACGCCACTCAAGAAGACACACAGAAGAAGATACACAGGAAGAGACAAAGCTCCATAGACACAGAAGAAGATACACAGTAGAGAGAGAGAGCTCCATAGATGCCAGAGGAGAGAAGGCTCAAACAGCTAAAGCCCTGAGCAGAGCTGAGCCATTTGCCTGAAAGTTTGCAGCTGAAGAGACCAGAGCCCTGAGCAGCTGTGGAAGCCCTAACAGACAAGCCCTATGCCAGCCTACAGCTGAGATTGGAAGAAGCTGGGCCCATGGAGCCTTAAGAGGAAGAAGGAAGGAGAGACCAGGAGGCAATCATCTGCCATCTTGTTTCAACACATGGCAACTGACGGGTGAGAAAGCAGCCTTGAGTTGGATTCTTTAGGGCCTTTGTAGCTATACTTTTTACCCCAAATAAATACCCTTTATAAAAACTAACAGATTTCTGGTACTTTGCATCAGACCCCTTTGGCTGATGACCCTTTTGAAAAGAAAGTTATACAATGAATCAAGACTATTCAAACATTCACATCCTTTGGTCAGAAATTCTACTTCTAAGAATCTATGCCAAGTAAAAATCAGAAATGTAGACAAAGATTTAGTATAAAGATTCAATATAATAATAGAACACTAAAAAATCCCTAAAAACTTATAATAATTATATAATGATGCATTTCTAAAGAGAGTATTATGAAATTATCAGTAATTACATTCATGAAAAGCATTTATGACATGGGAAATGGTCATGATATAAGGTCAGGGATGATGCCATAGATGACATATGGTCACAACTAATATTTTTAAAAATTCACTTCAAACCAATTCAGGAGTTGATTTAAAAAAAAAAAAAAAAAAAAAAAAACTTAATTTGTAATAGAGCTATCAAAAACCGTTCATTAGCTTTTTTAAGAAAAGTAAACACCTAGCCATATTTTTTCATTCAGAGAGAAATAAACGAGCTAGAATTTATAATTTTAGAGTTATTATTCATACAAACCCGGAGATCATTTTCTTATGCCTAAAGATCCACTCTCCACAGCTTTGCATGACAATAATTTTCTATTTTAATGCATATTCCACTGCTCTGGTTCTCAGTTTCCTAATTTTTCAGATGAAGCATACTCTAGATTAAAGATGAGCAAACCTTTTCTGTAAAGGGCCAGTAAATCTTTCAGGTTTCATGGGCCAGTCTCCATCACAACTACTCAACCCTGCCCTGTAGGACAAAAGCCGCCTTGGGCAGCATGTAAACAAACAAATGACTATGTTCCAATGAATCTTTATTTATAAACAGGCAACAGGCCAGATTTGGCCCATGGGCCATACTTTGCCAACCCTTGGACAAGCTGATTAAGACTTTATAGCACACATGGGAATCCCATGGGCTTTTGAGATGAAAAAATCTGAGTTCAAGGCTTAACTCTCTTCTTATTTGTCCCTCTTATGCCAATGTACTTTCACCACTATGAGTCTTGGATTCCCCTTTTGTGAACCTACTTCACAGAGTTGCTGTGTGGCTTAAATGAGTCAACAGAAGCCAAAGCCCAAAGCTCAGTCCTGGTGAATGGAGAGTTCTCACTGACTGACAAGTTGTCTTATGACAGTTCTGGAAAACTGGGCAGCACAGAACCCATAAGTGCTGAACATCTCAAGGCCTATGAAGCAAACAGGAAGGAATGTTGGGGCTCCAACAGGGAAGAGCTGGGAGCAGTTAGGTTCTGCTGCAATAACAAACCACCCCAGAGTGTCAGTGGTTTAAAACAGGAAAGGTGATTTCCTGTTCATGGTAAATGTCTATGGCAGGCCAGCTGGGGGCTCTGCCCTTTGCTATTCTCCCTCTAGCACCCAGCATGAAGGAGCAGCCAATAACGGGATATGGTGGTCCTCATGGCAGAGGGGGAAAGGGGGTTGGCTGAACCACATACTGGCTTGCTCAACTTCCACCCTGAAATGACAAGCCTCACTTCCATTCACATTCTGTTGGCCAAAGCAAGTCACATGACCACACCTAACTTCAAGGGGGCCTTTTCCCTTATGGCTGGAATAGGGGGAGACCTGGAAGTATTGGCTTGACAGCACTAATAACTTCCACAGCCAGGTAGGAGAATAATAGTGAACATTCAGATATACTTCCTAAAACAGTGCTTACTGCTTTTCTTAAAACGTGGGGAAACCAAGTCAGGATGATGAAAACCAGAGGAGAATGGAGCAAGACTGAGGGCCTGAAGTTTCCTATGCTTTGGACAAGACTTGCCTTTCCTAAGTGCTTTCACCAATTCTCTCCCCTCTAATCCCTTCTTTTCATAGCTGTGCCTTATCATTCTGGAGAAGGTTGTGGGATCAGGATACATAATCCGAAATCATGCCCAATTCTCTGAACGTCCAATATAAAGATCTAAAGCAGATAGGCTTCTGTCGGGGTTTCATTTTTAAACACCAACTTGTCCTATTTAAAACAACACTATGACATTCAGACACAGTCTCGGGAAATCCAAAACCTTTGGAGGTCTGATACTGATGGGGGTTACGAAGAGAAAGATACGGCCTTTGAAATCAGAAAGACCTGTGTTCAAAACCCAACCCTGCATTTACTGTGTGACCTTGTACAAGTCGTCTAAGTTCTCTGAGCCTCACTTTCCTCTCTGTAAAAGGGGTAATCATCTCTCTCAAAGGTTCTAAAAAAGGTCGTTATCGGAACAAGGGTATGAGAGGGGCAGGTTTTTTCCCTCTTCTCTCCCTCCTCCAATATGGTTTGTGGTATTGCAACTCAAGGCTGACAGAGATTCTTTGGACACAAGAATTCACATGAAATGTGCTAAGGGGAAGTTAATCTTGGCAGGTTCATCTCACGTTGACCAAAAAACAGAAAATGGGTGCCCCACTGATGACCTATACCATAGGCTGAGCTGAGTTTGGGGGCAGGTGGAGGTGAGCAAGGGAGGTAGGTGTGTGGGGAAACCAACGTTTGTCCAAACTCAGGCAGAGGGCTGAGACGAAGCCAACACAGTGTCACCCTTACATCTCTGCCAACATGGATTTGGTTTGGGTTGGGATATAGGATTTGTTTATGCATTCTTATGGACTCTGTATGTGTGAATGTGGGACTAAACATGAAAACTGTCACAGAAAGATTTTACCACTCCTTCCTTCTCCTGTGGTTCTCCCAAGATGGTTCTAGAAGCTTATGTTCTGGCACACAATATGCTCAAAATATAGTCTTTCCCCCTCTTTCCCTGCTTTACTCCACCCCAAAGTTTCAGGAATCTCAGAAGTAAAAATAATTTAGGTGGCAAATCTCAGTCCAAGTTGGAGAACAGGCAGCCAACACGTAACGAGCAATCATGGTGGCATCAAGTATTTCCCACATGCTCTCATTTATGCCTCACAACTATGCCACGAGGTAGGCACCATTAGGCTCAATGTACTGACAAGGAAACCAAGCTGTTAGAAAAGTGAGGCAATTTAATCCCAGCCTCACGGCTAAAGGTGGCTGGGTTGGCACTCATACCCAAGTCTTCCCTGGCAAATGGTACCTGGGAACTAAAGCTTGGCCTGGGTTGTTTCATTCCATGTTATTCCCTGCCACGCACACAAAAAAAAAATTAGTCACAAAAGAACAAAATCCCAGAATACTACTACCCTGTCATCCCACTGACTGGGTTTAGCCTGAAAAGGACATATTCGCAGGAACCATGCAGGGCACGTGGAGAAGGGAGGAGGAGTAGAAGGACTTGGAGATGGGGGCCAAGATTCTTACACAAAATTTGCTAATTTTCTGTGAGATGTTGAGCAACTTCCTGCCCCTCTCTGGCCCTCCCTATCCCCCTCTGGAACAGGGGAGGGCGTTGATTAAGGGACAGGAAGCCCCAGCTTGAACATTTTCTCATTGGCTCAGTTTTCTAGACACTTAGAACTAAAATCTTTGGAGCCTGCATTTTCCAGATAATTGGCTCCATTCACAGCTGTTTGCCCATCCACATAGCCCAAAGAGTAGCAGCAAGGGGCGTCCTGAAGAGAGGTGAGTGGAGAGCGGCACAACGCCATCCCCAGCAAAAGCACAACCCCGGCCAAAGGCAGATTCGCAAACGGAAAATCACATTCCGCAAGTTCCTGGAGGAGGAGGAGAGGGGAGGAAGCTGCTGCTTCTAATAAGGGTTTCATTCCAGAAATCCCACAGAATGGCCTCACAAGCGCCCTGGTGTGATAAAGAGATGATTATTTCGGTTGAGAGAATGGAGTCCTGGGGGAAAGGTGGGTGGAGCCCGAGGAAGTGCCCTTTCCAAGAGGAGTTGAGCTCAACTCTTTAAACTGGAATATTGACTCTTCCTTTTCCAGTGTAATGACTTTAACCTGGTGAACACAGTGCCCCTGCCAAAAAGCTGTCGGTATAAGTATGTTTTCCATTGGAAAGTAGAAGCGCATTGGTCCTGGCAGGAAAACAGAAGAGCAGATCTTTATTAGAGCCTCACAGTTCTCACCAGGATCTAGGTCTGTCAGTACCCTCGCAGCCAACCCAAGGGAGCATTTTCCCTACCTCTGAAACTCAGAATTCAGAAGCGAAGGAAACCTTGCCTGTTTTTCCCCCCAGTAAGTTTCCATGTTGCAAAGGGGGGAAAACAATTTTTTTTTTAAATCCTGATTTTTCTTTTTCAGTTGAGAATATATAGATATAAGCACAATTCCTCTGTATTATTCCCATTTTGAAGCTTTTCCTGACCCCTTCCCACCCCGAGGGCCCTAGAGGCAGAGATAAACATTCTTCTGCGTCACCAACACTGTCCCTTGCACATCCTTCTAGCGCAGCCCATCATCACTTTGCATTGCTTTTCTTAATGTGCCTGCTTTCCCCTTACTTCTAAGCCCCACCATACCCCATGGGTTCCCTCCCTCCCTCTGTTAAACACAGGGCAAAGTATGACTTATTGGAAGTCAGGAGCTGGTTCCAACCTCAACCCCACCATTTAAACCTCTGGGTTCAATGGTTTTTACCTCTCTGTGACTTTCCTAATCTGGGAAATAAGGACTTCATCACAGGCTTATTTTGTGGATTCTTTGAGAAAACGTCTGTAAAACATCTAAGGCCAGGCTCTTACGATCTGTTCTTTTCTTTCTCCTTCCAGACACTTTACTGGATACAGTGCCCGTCGTCATGGAGTCACAGGTAGGGAAGACGACCATTAGGACAGAAGGCGATGTTCTAGGAGGGCCCAGGGAGGATACCATGCTGGCACGTGGGGGCGGCACCTTCCCAGGCTCGGTGGCTGGGATGGGCTGAACCATGCCCCCCCCCCCACAGCTAACCCCCAGGAAATCAGAATGGGACCTTATTTAGAAAGGGGATGACTGCAGATGGAATAGTGAAGATGAGGGCCTACTGGAGCAGGGGGCCCTTGATCCAATATGACTGATGTCACGAGGAGAGACACAGACACATGGACATGGAGGGGAGAACACCAAACGGAGGCCAAGGGCAGTGACGCTCTGCAAATCGAGGAACACCAGGGATTGCTGCCCAAACCCTCAGAAGCTGGAGGAGCCGGGGTGGGGGTGGCGAGGAGAGGAGCGGTGGCGGGGAGGAGAGGTGCTGGAGGGAGGGGGCCCTGAGGAGAGGCGCGGGGGTATGGGAGTGGGGGTGGGGGGCGCCAGGTTTCAGAGGGGACCTGGCCCGGCCAGCACCTTGGTTTTGGACTTCTGACCTCTAGAACTGGGAGACAACAAACTTCTGTGGCTTTAAGCCACCCAGTTTATGCTTTGAAGCAGCAGCCCTAGGAAATTAGTACAGTGGCTCTAGGGCAGATACCCGGAAGAAGTGACATCCAAATCCAGAGCCTGGTTTTGAAAGAAAATTAGAGATCAGGAGGAGGGGATGGTAGCGGCAAGTAGAGGAAAGAGAACAGTTTGACAAGAGATAAGAGAACAATTTAAACCTGAGGACCCCAAACATGTGTGATATGGAGGATGGGGGAAGGGGGTAGGGGCGGCTGGGCCGTGGTCAAGGACACAGCTCCCTTCTATCCCTCTGGCTGGCATACAGAGGGGGCTCAAATATATCAAATCTATTAGAAAATGAACTAATCAGTCTAAAGAGGCAATATTTGGTGTGCTTAAAACCTTCTATATCCATTACCCTGACCTCTACAACTCTTGCCAAGATGCAGAGAAAAGATATCCTGGCTCTGATTCCTTCTAGTATTTCTGTTCAACCAGGGCCTCTGCTGGGTTGAGAGTCACCGGCCGTGAGATGATGGTCCGTGGATCGTGGGAGTTGCCCAAAGACAATGCCTACTGGAGGCATACCTGGTCTTAGAACCCCACAGACCCAAAGCTTTCACAGAAACAGATTTTGCTTCACCCCAAGTTCTCCTTTCCAATCAGTCACCAACAATTTGGAGGCTCTTGTAGCCATGGAGTCTCACTCCCTTTGGGTCCCACAACTCAAGTCTGAGCACAGATGAAATACAGACCTAAGAGCAATATTCTTGCCCACCCCTGCATGTGCAAGTGGCCTGAGTTTATTTGTAGACACCACATGTCAGTGAAGCACACAGCACCTATTTCCAGAACCCCGGTGCTACTCTGCTCAAATAAACTGACTTGCCCGTCCTGGCTATTAGGCAGGAATAAGCCAGATGTGTAGGATGGCCCTCCTGACCTTGAAATTTCATTAAAAAAAAAAAAGAAAGAAAGAAAGAAAGAAACCATCGAAAGACAGCTTTCCATTTTCAACCATATCTGAACACGATGCCCATGCAACAAGTGACAGAGGACGAGGGGCCCTCATGTGGCCTTTAGGGATTTTCCACCAGCAAATCCGATACATCTTCGAGCTGATATGGTCTGCACCTCCTGAGGCTTAGTGCTCATGAATGAGTATGTTTTCTTCTAAAACTATTTTTTGAGGTTTTCTTATATTTCTCCAAACCATTGAGTTATAACCGGCATCTACCAAAAATAAAGAGTGCACAAGAGGAATATATGGAGAAAAATAATTTTACATATAAAATATAACAAAATATATAAAATAGCTATATAAGATTTTATATATATCATGTTTTATCGTGTTCTTTTGTAAAAACACAAAAAGAAAGCTGGAACTGTTCATTCTCCATGTGTCAGGACCACTGCAAGGGACACTTCTGCTAGATTCCTTCAAAGGGAAATGCCTTCACTATCACAAGCCATGCAGGGAAACTTAGGCAACGTGAGAAGGAAGGCTTTTGAGATTGTTCTTGTTGTCGTTGTTATAACTTATAAATGCCATTTTTTATGTGGAGGAAGATTAAAAAATATACACATGTAATGAGAAACATAACAAGCTCTCCACCTTGATGGCCACTGCTCATGCACCCGGTACACACCCTTCAATGCTTTCCCCTTGCACCCACACACACTTCTACATCACACACACACACACACACACGGGCACACACACTGTAGTCCCTGACAGATTCATCTTCAGAATCGTGGCACACATTGTGGGCAGAGGTGCAGCATCACCATCCATTGATGACATCAGGGAAATGTCTAGAACAAGGGCTACAAAGGTTTTCTGTAAAAGGTCAGATAGTAAATATTTTAGGCTTTGGGGGCAATAAGGTTTCTGACACAACTACTCAACTCTGCTGTTGTGACATGAGACACACCCAAAGACAATATGTAAAACAAATGAGTATGTTTCTGTTCCAATGAAGTTTTATTTACAAAACAGAAAGCCCAAGGGCCGTAGTTTGCTGACCCCTGGTTTAGAACATACCATGAACAGAGCATCTTAAGGGACAGATTAAAGCACATCTCCCCACTGAGAAGCAAACTTCATTTTCTGCCGTCTGTGCTATTCTACCAAATGTTTCGGCAGCAGTATGCATCCTCCGATAAAACAAGGACTATAAATAATTAGATTAAGTGAAATTCCCCTTTCTCCCAAAACAAACCTTTGAGATAACTTTTTCCACTCCAGTTTTCTAGCTCCCTTTTCAGGAAGAGGGAGTCAGAACAGAAGTTATACTGGCATGTAAGATAGGCGGCAAAGAGGGGAGAGGGTGAGTTCCACTCATGAAAAATACTCTGGGTCACATGCAATCAGCAAATGATTTATTAAAGGCTACAAGATAAATACAGATAAAGTCCTCAAATAGAGCGGCCCGTGACATATGCACAGGATGAGGGAATCAGAGTGATTAATAGGTTAGGAGAAGGGTTTAACAACACAAAGCACCTTCTCCACCTGTGGGGAGAAGCCTGGAGAAGGCATTTCCAGACTGTCAACAGCCCTCCACACTACCATCCGAAAACCCACCCTTATGAACAAAAGCCAAATCACACCATTTGTCCCCATAGGCATTGCAGCATAATTCAGGAGCCCTTGTGCAGTGTGGGTCTGCTCCGGGAGAGGCCATTCTCTGAGGACACAGGCTCTGCACCTCCCACAGAACCTCATCACCAAGTGAACCTCCGCGTGCAGCAGCCGCAACTCTGGTACCCTCGGCGGCGCCCTCTCTCCCCGCATGAGCCAGGCCTTTCAGGGATCAGCGCCTGCACTTAACTCAATGTTCTGCTCAGCTGCTCCCTCCAACCTTGCCCTTTCTGGCAGCTTCTGCAGAGATCTGAGACACCTTCTGGGAATTTTAGCCAACGCCGAGAGATTACACTCCAATTAAACCTTCTTTGCATGATTTTTCTCTTGCACACCCTGGCTTGTCTTTCTCCCAGGCACCCACTTGCACGTGCACACACACACAGTCACACTTGTTTGCCAGGCAACCACCTAGGGAAACACCCTTAGTGTACCTGGCTCAGTGCTGAGTCCTGGAGTTAAAAAGATTAATAGTCAGTGCCCTTCAAGAGCTTGTAGCCTATAGGGTGAGATAGATATGGAAACAAAACACTCAACATAACACAGTAAATGCAATAAATGCCGTTATCAGGGAATGTAGAGCACTGAAGATAAGCAAACACGTGCATGAATACAGTAGCAAAAAGACTGGAAGGAAGCGCTCCTCTTCTTTAACAGGGCTGCCGCCCCCTGCCCGGAAATCCGTACCAGGATCAGGCTGGCTGAGGAAGGATGTCAGGGAGAACCTGAGCCTTACTTGTAATGTTTGACTTTTGGGGGAGGAGGTTGTCTGTTTGTTTGTTTTTTACAAAAATGTATTGTGTGGCTTTATTTCTACTGCCATGTAATTAATTCTAATTTTAAAATGCTGTAAGTGCTAGAGGGCCCGGCCTAGGACACAAAATTGGAGGCGTCTTTCACTCTTTGGGTCATGGACGTTTGGGGCTGAGGAAGCACAGAGGTGAGAATGGTGAGCTGCGGGAAGACCTGACGGGCAGGGAGCCGCGGGGGCCACGGGGGCCACAGGAGCCACGGGAGCGGAACAGGCCCTGAGAGCAAAGCCGCTCAGCAGCGGGCAGCGTGGGCAAAACACGCAGGACAACGAGGAATTACGAGTGCCCAGAACAGAGACAGTGGGACAAGAAGAAAGAGTCTACACACATGCACACTCCTGGTGAAGCCCGGAGGAAAGGGCTTTCCCAGGCAGGGTCGATGGCTGGGACTCATTCGAGGGAAAATTGCAGGTGGGGTTCGGTCAGGGCAGGCCCCACCTCAACTTCCGGCCGAGGCCCCCTGAAGGTCCCCACCAAGGCTTTATTCCATTCCTCTAAATTCAGTTTAGTTCCATTATCCTGAAAACCAACCCTAGGCGGCCAGTCAGACCTCCTGTTGCTCCCTTCTCCACCCCTTCCTTGAGTCCCTTCCTTCTGGGGAGCATCTGGCAAGATTGTCGTGAAATAAAGTTAAATCACCTATAATTTAAAGTTGTCAGCTTACCTCATCTCCAAAGGATGCCAGCCACTCTTCCAAATGCCTGGTACCTCATTTCAGTTTCACAACCACCTAGCAGGCCGGTGTTTGTAGCCCCATTTTACAGATGGTTAAAGCACTCACCCTAGACACCCAGTTGATACTCCTTTGCTACATGCTGGTGGAAATACCAGGCACCTGCAGGGAACACACAGGTTAACACAATGGAGAAAAGGCCAAAGGCCCAGCTGGGGTTTCAAGACCAGTAGTCCTGGTCTACAAACAAAGGCGGGAACAAACAGCATCCAGGAAAAGAGGTTATGGAAAGGTGCAGACGCTCAGTGTCAGTGTCCTGTAAAGTGTAGGGAAATGCATCTGAGATGGCTAAAATTGAATGCATCCGGAAAGCCCCTTCACAATAACAAATGAGAAGATTTTGCCTGGAGTCAGTTTATCTCCTCGAGGCAATTAACAGATTATTAGGGGCTTTGAGCACTTCAGATAGTAGGGGGGGATTGCTAGGCTCGGCCTGGTTCTGTATTCTCCTTGGAGGCTAATTGCTGGGGTTTCATTTATCCAAAAGCCTGTAATAGGGGCATTCAGATAAAAGAAAGAGAATGAAAGTCAACAAAGGCCCAAAGAAGCAATTGTTTGACTTCTGAGCACTAACAGGTGCCATTGGGCACAGTAACCAAAGGCAGACCAAAGGCTATTAGCAAATCATTTTTGACCACCTGGAGGCAAGGAAAGTCACTTTCCCTGGGCCAACACTAAAAATGCAGTCTGTGCCTCAAGAGGCACAAGAGATGTCTACTGAGAAGCTGGAGCTACCCTACCCACGTCTCAGAGATGGACCGTGGAGACGCCTTGATCCTATAGGAACCCTCTGCCCTGGGCAGGAAGACCTGGGCAGCAGGAGTGGGAAGCTTGGGCTCGAAAACCCAGAGAGGCCAGAGCCTCTGAGCCATGCCAAAGGGAACAGCGCCATCTGGTGTCCCGATGCGAGATGAGCCGCAGTTCGCATCCATTGCCTCGGTGAGGGAAAAAGTGAACTTAGCCAAGAAAAAAATTCAGAGCATTTGGAAAACAACAGTTAACCATTCCTTTATTTACAGTATTGGAGGCAAAACCTGGCTAGTGCCATTTTTGTCTGACCCTTGCTTAAAGGGAAGAGAAATGAGAGCACTGAGAAAATCTCGGGTGTTCTGTCGAATATGGGGGCTCCTGGGGACAACAGACACCAAAAAGGGACCAAGATAGAAGTTCCAAGAGCGTGTGGAGGTAGAGAGAACGTGCTGATGATGTTGGTAATGGGGGCTGCACAGAAGAAGCGGTTAAGAGCTGCCAGACACTTTGCTTACATTAATTTAACTCCCACAGCAGCCCCAGAGGAAGTGTGGTGCCACTGCTCTCCCCATTTCACAGGTGACCAAACTGAGTCCCTCAGAGAGGGTGGACAGTGGAGTGTTCTCTAGCCAAGTTCACCCAAGAAGGAAGGGCTGCAGCCAGAATTTAAATGCAGGCCAATCTCTGTCCATGTGCCAGCTGGGCCCTGAGCCTCAGCGGAGTTGCTACACCTATTCTCCAGTTCACTGGACTCATCCAGGACAACTAACAAGGAGGTGAGGATGGACAACCACCACACCAAGGATCAGAGATCTACAACTGCAAGCAAGACAGTCCCATCCATCAGCCATATGGGACTGAAACCCCCTCTCAATTAGAGGCAGAGTGGGCATCACCATCCCAGAATCCTCAGGATTGGGGAATAAAATATGGACTACAGTGGACTTACTGGTGTTCCACTATAGACTTATTGTGATTCTAGCAATGGAAGAAATTATATTGATGTGGAGACAGTGGCCACTGGAGGTGCTGAAGTCAGGGAGAGGGAAAAAGAGGTGTAATACGGAGGCACTTTCAGGACTTGGAATTGACCTGAGTGACAGTGCAATGACAGATACAGGCCATTATATATCCTGCCATAACCTACAGAATTGAGTGGGAGAGAGTGTAAACTACAATGTAAACTATAATCCATGCTTAGTGGCAATGCTCCAAAATGTGTTCATCAATTGTAACAAATGTACCACACTAATGAAGGGTGCTGTTAATGTGAGTAAATGTGGGCAGTGTAGGGAGCGGGGCATATGGGAATCCCCTATATTTTTAATATAACATTTATGTAATCTAAATATCTTTTAAAAAATAAAATCCCACCTGTGAATTACTGAATCAGAATCACTGGGAGGGGCCTAAGAAATGGCTTTTTTTTTTTTTTAAATTTTTTTTTTTTCCCCCCCCTCATTGTTTTGCGCTCAGCATCTGCTCTCTGTGTATTCCTCTGTGTCTGCTCTTCTCTTTAGGCGGCACTGGGAAGCGATCCTGGTACCTTCTGGAGTGGGAGAGAGGCGCTCTATCCCGTGCACCACCTCAGCCGCCTGGTCTCCTGTGGCTCTTATTGTCTCTCCTCTGTGTCTCTTTTTGTTGTGTCATCTTGCTGCACCAGCTCTCTGCATGGGCCAGCACTCTGCGCGGGCCAGCACTCCTGCGTGGGCCAGCACTCCGCGTGGGAGAGCTCTCCACTTGGGCCAGCTCACCACATGGACCGACTTGCCTTTTCACCAGGAGGCCCTGGGAATCGAACCCTGGACCTCCCATATAGTAGACGGGAGCCCAATTGCTTGAACCACGTCTGTTTCCCAGAAATGGCTTTTTAACCACATCTCCAGGTGATGTGTAGCCAGCATATTAGGCTATAGTGCTCAGTATTGGCTCGTGTAAAATGCTTAGTAGATCCCAGTAAAATTAAAGAGTGGCCACAATACTCACAGCCCTGTCCCTTGGAAGAGATGCACTAAGAGCCGTGTGTCATTTCCCTTAGTTAGCCTATTTTCCATCCTCAAAGTGGCTCTTTAGTGGAGTCTATTTTCTTCCAAATCTTAGCACAGACCTCTTTCCTGCATCACTAAGGATTCATGGGGGAGGCTCTTGAAAGTAGATGTGATAATATGGTATGAATGTGGGGAGATGAGCATAGTAATCGCAGCATAGCGTCACGTAGTGCTTTACGGTTTACAAAGCTCTCTCATACATGTCATTTCTTTAGATCGTTAGAATTGCCCTGTGAGGTAGAAAGGCCAGATAATTGCAATCTCAGTCTAACAGATCATAAAGCAAAGGTTTACAGAAGAAGGGGCCCTGTTTATGGTAACCTCCCCAATTAAGTGGAGAACTCAGCCTAGCCAGGTGGAATAATAAAATTTCTTGGCATCACCAAGGAATGGAATTAGGGGAGTGGAATGAGAGGAAGAGGTTTATCTAGCAGGGTTCTAGCAGAAAAGAAAATTCAACCCAAATAGTTCCAAGGAAGAGGCGTGTAACATGTGGGCAGGGGTAAGGGAACGAGCCCAGCAACAGGAAGACGCCGTCACCATTTGTCATGGATTCAATCATGTCCCCCACAAAGACAGGTTCAAATCCTAAACCCTGGACCTGTGGGGTGAACTATTTGCACATGGGGTCTTTGAAGATCCTATTGAAATGAGGCCACACTGAAGCAGAGTAGGCCTTAATCCAATATGACTAGAACCTTTTCCTTATAAGGAGAGAAATATGGACCGACACACAGTCAACTAAACAGGAACAGGAAGCCACAGGAGGAGACAGAAGGAGATGGATGGCCATATGATGGAGGCAGAGACGGAGTTGTGGGCAGCCAGCAAGCCGCCACCATTGAACTACAGGCGTTGGAGGACACGCGACCCCGCCAACACCTGGATGGTGGACATGTAGCCTCCACCTGTGAGCCAATACGTTCCTGCTGCTTAAGCCTGTGCTCTTTGTCATAGCAGCCCAGGCAAACTGAGACACCATGTATTAGTCAGCCAAAGGGGTGCTAATGTAAAATACCAAAAATGGGTTGGTCTTTATAAAGGGTATTTATTTGGGGTAGAAGTCCACAGATACCAGGCCATAAAGCATTAACTTTCTTCTCTCACCACAGTCCATTGCCACGTGTTAGAGCAAGACAGCTGCTGGCGTTTGCCAGGGTTCAGGCTTCCGGGGCTGCGTTTCTCTCTGAGCTTAGCTCCTGTTTCCTCCACAAGGTCAGCTGTAGACGATCAGGCGAACGGCTTGCTTCTCTTCTCCTGGGGCCTTCTTTCCAACATCAAAATTTCTTCTCAAAAGACTGCTTCAACTGTCCTTTGCCTTGCCTTTTATATTCGATTCCCCACCCACCAAGGGGTGGGGCTCAACACCCTAATCCTAACCTAATCATGCCCAGATTAACAGATCAGTTTACAAGCATGATTCAATTATATTTTTGGAATTCATAATTACATCAAACTGCCACACACCACTATTAAGACTAAAATAGCAGCAGGAGGAGGAGTTAATATTATAAACAAAGAGAAGGGTGGGAAGTAAAATACACAAAAAATTAACAAGCAAACAAGGGCACAAAAGGCAGAGGCTCTGTCTTTTGAGAATCACATCTAGCTGCAGCCTCCCTGCCTTCCCCATGAACAGGGACCACTGTTTCTGAAGAAACAAGTCAAGCAGTGGCCTGTGGAGGCAACCGCCCAGGGGAGTCTGTTTCTCAACCCCAGTCATTCCCGGGTGTAGGTATAGGGCACCCCACCATCCCATGACAAAGGAAAACCTCCGGGAGGGCAGGGACTGGTATCCTGGGTCACTCGGTCTTCCTTGGGCCCAACCCACCCGAAGCAAAGTGAAAAATTCATTGGCCAATAAGTTGAGACAACACAATATTCCTTTAAACTAACTAAATTTTTTATCAACAAAGGAAAAAATAATGTGTCCCTATTACTGAGGTTGTTTACTATCCTGCCAAACTCTCCTTGATATATTCTTTCCAGTCATACAGAGCTTTTAAAGACAAGAACACTATATTTTTAAAGAATTCCTAAGGCAGTTTTCCTCAGCCTCAGCACTCTTGACATTTGGGGCCAGATAATAGTTTGTTGTAGGGGAGGGGAGGGGAGGGGAGGCTGGCCTGTGCCTTGCAGGGTGTTGAGCAGCACCCCGAACCTCTACCCACTAGGTGCCGGCAGCACCCCAACCTGCCAAGTTGTGACAAATCAAAATGTCTCTAGACATCACCACCCATCCCTGAGGAGGCAAAGCCATTCGCCTTCCCCTTGAAGACTCCTGTTCTAAGTGATTGAAAATTGATAAGCTAAACTCTTCCACTGGCCAGGGTGGGGCCGGGGTTAGAGTAAGGTGAGTGACCAGTACAGGAACAGACCCTGCCTTTACCAAAGTTTTGATATTTTGTTCATCATAGATATTTTCCATTAATTTTTTCTAAAATATTGCATTAAGACTTTATCATTACTGAGGTTTTGGGTGCCCCCTTAAATTTTGCACCCAAGTTGAGTGCCTTCCTCACCTCCCCACCGTCCCTGCCCTGGAGCCACTGGAGCCACTGAAGCCATCAACTCGAGTAAGGACCAAGTTGTTCCCTCTCTTCCACTATTATCCATCACCCTGCAACATCTTGGAAATACCCCCTAAGCAGCTCATTGTTGGCAATGGCTGCATAATATCTCAAGGTATGGCTCACGACGATTTACATGACATTTCCTACATATGTGAGAAAGAGGCATGAATGGAGTTGCGTTGGATGCTGTGTGGAAATGATATTAGAGGGGAGCGATTGAGAGCTGAGGGACCAGTTGCAAAGCTAAAGCAGTCATCTAGGGTACAGGTGGTTGTGGTTTGGACTAGGTTTTGGCTATGAGCAGAAAAAGAAGTGGAAAGATTGAGGAGATATGATCAACCGGTCCTGGTGAGCATGAGAAAGGTGTCACAGGTAACTCCCAGCTCTCACATACTTCATTGGGTTCAGGACATGACGACTGATGACATAGGAGAAGATTGGGAGGTAAGTGCAGCAGGGATCACAGGGTGAGTTTGGGGGATGGTTAGGAGAGATATCTGTATAGCAGAAGTATCACAGGTACTTCCATGCAGAGTCCTCAAGAGAAAGCTAGGCTGGAGATGCACTTTCAGGAGCCAGCAGCATTTAGATGGTAACTGAAGCTGTGGGAATGTATGACACTTCCTAGGGAGGAAACAAGAGTGACTGGAGGACCTGGGAGCAAGCCCTAAGGTGCTCTCATATTTAAAAGGTAGGTGGAAATCAACAACAGATTCTGAAATTAGTGGGTGAAAGTATGATGCAAACAGGAGATTTGCATAATGTCAAAGCATCTCCCCTCCAGCTAATTATTAATTACAAAGGGGAGAGGAGTGACTTTAGAGTAGAAAAACCTGGCAGACACTACCTTAGCCAAATAATCACAGTTAACATCACAGTAATAAGACATAACAGCATCCTGGCATGATGGACACAACAGCATTTCTGTGTTATTCCTGCCCAAAATGCATAACCTCAATCTAAAAATAAGCAAATGTCCAGAGACACCCAAATTGAAGGGCATTTTACAACATAACTGGTCAGTACTTGTATTAGTCAGCCAAAGGGGTTGCTGATGCAAAGTACCAGAAATCTGTTGGCTTTTATAAAGGGTATTTATTTGGGGTAGAAGCTTAAAGTCACAAGGCCCTAAAGAGTCCATCTCAAGGTACCGTAAGAGGTACTTCCTCACCCAAAGTCTGTTGCCACGTGTTGAAGCAAGATGGCAGGTGACGTCTGTGAGGGTTCAGCCTTCCTCTTTCCTCTTAAGGGTCCATGGTCCCAGCTCTTTCTTATCGCAGCTGTAGGCTGGCATAAGACTCAGCTCTTTCCCCAGGGCCTGTTACTTTCCAGGCTCAGCTACTCTGGTCTCTCCACAAGATCAGCTGCAGACTCTCAGGCTCATCTCTCTTCCAGGGGCCTCTGCCATGTCTCTGTGTTCTTCCTCTCTGTGTATCTGCTTCCATGTGAGAGTCTCTTTTATCAGCCCACCAAGGGGGCTGGAACTCAACACCGAGTGGCAGTGTAATGACATAGTTGAATCAAAGCCTTAATCTTAATTTAATCAAGTAAGTGTAAACTTTGACTTTAATACAATCAAAAGTTATCATGCCAGAGGAATAGACCAGTTTACAAACGTAATCTCTCATTTTGGTATTCATAACTAATCTCAAACTGGCACAGTACTCTTCAAATGTGTCAAGTCAAGAGGGACAAACACAGATTGGAGAAGACTAATAAGACATACAACTAAATGCAGTGTGGGATCTTGTGTTAGATGTTAGACCAGAAAAAGGACATTAATGGGACAGCTGGAATCATTTGAACAATCTCTGTAGATCAGTTATTTGTACAGCTTCAATTTCTTGGTTTTGAAAATTATACTATAGTTAGTTAAGACGTTAATATTCCAGAAGGATAGATGGAGGGTACACAGGAATTCTTTGTAATATTTTTGCAACTTTTTTTGCAAGTCAAAATAAAAAGTTAAAAACCGTACAAAATGTAAGTGGAGGATGAAGAACCAGCAAAAGAGATTGAAGTATTGATCAGAAAAGAAGGAAGCAAACAAAAGAGGGGGGAGCCAAGCAAACAGCTAGATCAAGGGCAGCGGGGGAGTGTATTTAAATGATGAGTAAACTCATGGGGTTAAACTATAGAGTACAGGTTCCTAGGAGATAAATGTGGGTTGAGAAGGGGGAGCTGATGCTGAATGTATGTAGAATGTTTAATAAGGGGGATTGTAAATGTGGGGAAATGGTTAGAGTTGATGGTAACACATTATAGTGAGTATAATCAACACTGCTGATATATAAATGTGGTTGTGTCTGAAAGGGGTAGGCTAGGGAGGTTAATGTCAATTGAAAGACAGCTAGAGCATAGTCTAAGATATTGGTGGTATATGATGATTGTGGTTAATAATACAGATACAAGAATGCTCCCTTATTACAAGGTGTTAAGAATATGGAGATACGTGGGGAAAATACAACTAATATAACATATAGACTATAGTTAGCAGTGACACTGTAATATTTTTACAGCAATGGCAAAGAAGGTATCGATGCTAAGGATCACTAATGGGGGCATAAAGCAGTGTGGGATTTTTCCTTTTGAATTAATGAAAATGTTCTGAAATGGACTGACCTGATGACAGCACAACTCTGATGGAACTGAGAAGCACTGAGTGTACACTTTGGATAGATTGTACAAGGCAGGGGACTATAACATAGTGAATCCCGAGGTAAATAATGGACTGTGGTTAACAGTACAAATATGCAAACGGTCTCTCATGAACTATCACAAATATGACATACATGATGTTAATAAGAGGGTGATTTGTGAGAAGAACAGACCAAATACAAGCTATGGACTATGGACAGCAGTAATATCACGCCGATATGCTTTCATCATTTGTAACAAATGTGTCACAACAATGTAAAGTGCTAGCGGTGGGGTGATGTATGGGACTCCTGTATAGGATGCATGATTGTTTTAACTCACTACTTCTCAATTTTTAAAAAGTGTATTTAATAAAATTGAATGCTGCTGAAACTCAAATAAAAAAAGAATTTAAATGAGACCGTTGGATTTTATCCTTCCTTTTTTTTAAAAAAAGAAGCTATAGATTTCATAAATGATATATTGAAAATATAGGGGATTCCCATATACCCCACCTCCTTTCTTTAGGTAAATTTTCTATTGAGGTTTAATATAAAAACAGAAAAGTACAGAGCTTAACCAAAGTAAGAACACCTGGAATCAAACATATTGTCTAAGTCTTTAGACCTAAGACCCTTGGCTGGTGGGGATACTCATAACACAGGTAAGAAAGGCTCCTGGACTCTAGGCAATATCCATGGAAAAATCTTCAGATACAGCTTGGCAAATGTTTCAATAACAAAAATTGTAGAACAGTCCTGTAAGAATCCAGCAGTGAGGAAAAGGCTGTTACGGAGGAACAGAAATCAGGCATATCTCAGTCTTTTCTTCTGCAGTATGAACAGAAAACAATTAAGAAATATCAATTGCTTTGAGGGGGAAATGATTGCAACCCAATTATTTCCTTGGATAACATAAAAGGGATAAATTCAGAAATGATATTATCTACAGATTCTCCTTCGAAACAACCACTTGGAAATATATTCCATTCAAAAGAAGCCTTAGTCAAAATTGTCAGACGCCAGTGAGCACGAAAATAATGGCAGACACTTCTTGAGCTCTGACTATGGGTATGAGATTCCTTTTGCTGCTGGAGCAAATCACTGCAAACTTGGTGCCTTAAAACAACACGCATTTATCACCTTACCGTCTGGAGGCCAGAAATCTAAAATGTGTGTCACTGGGCTGAAATCAAGTTGTTGGCAGGGCTGCATTCCGTCTGGGGGCTCTAGGGAGAAACCCCATCCTCGCCTTTCCCAGCCCCTGGAAGCCACCTGCATTCCTCCTTCTTCAAAGCCAGCAACGTCGGGCTGTGTCCCCAAGCTATCTTTTTCCCCTCTCTTCCCATCCCTACTTCCACTTATAAAGGACCTTGTGATTACAGTGGACCCACCTGGATAATCCAGGATATAATCTAGTATAAGCTCCCCATCTCCAGGTCAACTGATCAGCAAGCTTAACTCCCCTTTGCCATGTGCCCTAACATAGTCAGAGGTTCTGGGAATTAGAAAACCATCATCTTTGCGGAAGGTTGCATTATTCTGCCTACCCTACTAGGTATCATTAATCAGCTCATTTAATTTCTTTTTTTTTTTTTAAATACATACATTTCTCTATTAAATGTACTGGATACATATAAAAAAATTTTTGAATCAAACAATATGTTACAAAATATATTTGGTTCATAGTAATGCAGTCATATAGTATTTGTCCTTTTGTGTCTGGCTTGCTTCGCTCAACATGATGTCCTCCAGGTTCGTCCATGTTGTCATATGCTTTGCAACTTCATTTCTTCTTATAGCTGCTTAATATTCCATCGTGTGAACAGACCACATTTTGTTTATCCATTCGTCTGTTGATGGACACCTGGGTTGTTTCCAACTTTTGGCAATGGTGAATAATGTGGCTATGAACATTGGTGTGCAGATGTCTGTTCGTGCCTCTGCTCCAGTTCTTCTGGGTATACCAGTAGGGGTATTGTTGGGTCACGTGGCAAGTCTACGTTCAACTTCTTTAGGAACTGCCAGACAGTCCTCCACGGTGGCTGTACCATTCTGCGTTCCCACCACCAGTGAATAATTGAATAACTGTATGAATGCGTTACTATGAACCAAATATATTGTGTAATATATTGTTTGATTCAAAAAAAATTTTTTATATGTATCCATTATATTTAATTGAGAAATGTATATATTTATTCATCTGTGTTTACTTTTTAATTTTTAATTGTTTATATTTTCAATTATTAAATGTACAAAATAAAGTTTAAAAAATGTTAAAAAAAAAAAAACTATATCTAAAATGCAGTAGGGAAATGTTCAAGCTCAGTATAAGAAGTCATGGGTTTCAGCCATTTTCTAAATTTAATTATAAGTCTGTGTTTTCACTGGAAAATAAAGAGATTGAATTAGAAAAATATAGATATATATCCAGGATATATAAAGAGATGTTACAACTCAACAATAAAAAGACAAATGACCCAATTAAAAAATGGGCCAAAGACTTGAATAGACATTTCTCCGAAGAAGAAAAACAAATGGCAAAAAAACTCATTTAATTTCTATTAAGTAGAAACGTAACCCATTTATACACGAAGAAGCTGCAGTTTAGAGAAGCTAAACCAAAAACACAGAGCAACTAAGTATTAGAGCCCTTATTCTTGACTATTAGAGTAGTGTGTGTAATTCTGTCAAATTTGGCTACAAAATAGGTCAATGAAATGGACACTCATATACCCTATGACTGTTAATAGAGATGAGATTGCTATAAAGTAATCTGCCAATATGAACAAATAGCCATAAAAATTCCTTTCCTTTGATACAGTAATCCTACTTCTAAGAATCAATCCTAAAATAGATGCAATTAAATATTTACTAAATAGTGGTTTATTCCAGCATATTTGTAATACCAAAAAGTGGAAAAACTATACAACAAAAGAAATTGTTTACTTGTGTACTATCAGCAAAATATTAGGAAGGATCACAGGTTTATTTTTGGCATGAGAAATTCTCTATGCTGTAATTCTAAGTGAAAGGGAATAAGATATTCTATTATACCTATAATATGACTGTAATTTTGTAAACAATAAAAAACATATAAACATATATTCACATATAAATGGATTTGGTTTTATGAGTGGAACCTTTTTCTTCTTTAGATTGTGTATTTTAGTTTTTATAAATGTTTCTAAATTCATTATACTCAACATAGATTACCATTATAATCATAAAATAAATTAAAAATGAACACTATTAAAAAAGGGAAACAGTAATATCATCAAATCTCTTGGAGTGGGTTGGGTGGGGTAGCTGGGGAAGGTGTTGTAAGTTAACTGGAGGCATGAGTGACGGCTCCATTCTCAGAGATGGTAGAGGCCCTTGGGGGATTGACTGATGCAAATTGTGGGGCTGGGTAATTGCTTCTTCTTGCCACGGCTAAGGGAAAGCTGCTGCTTTTCTCCCCAGTTCCCAATCTTTGGAGTCATAATGTTGGATGAGGAATTGCCTAGATCCTTCTCAAGTCCTCTTTGGGCCACAGAAACAAGCACAGGAGGATCACGGCTCAGCCCTAAGGAAGCCTTAGGCAGACGCTTCAGAGTCATTCCCAGGCAACTGACACATTTTGTTTATTTCAAGAGAGATTTCCATTCACGCGGTTTGGACTTCAAATCACCGTTTTGCTGCAGTAGACATTATTGCGTCTGTTAGATGAGGAAACGGAGGCCTTGGGAGCTGAGTGACTTGTTGCAGGATGTTCACCTTGCGAGTGGGACAGTGAAGACTGGCGCTCCAAGACCTGTGGGGTCCTATGTCATGTGTGAGTGTCTCAGGAATTGTATTCGCACTGGAAATCCAAGTTTCTTGTTCCTTTAAAAGAAAAATTGATCATTTGTTGTGTTTTGCCCTAACATCGCCCTGGAGATTAGTTCAGCCTACAGTCCCGGGACCTTACGATCACCATATAATTTGCTTTTATCACTCACAGAACAGCTCAAACACAACTCAAAGAACCAATAAAACAACTAATGAGAAGAAAACCACATCTTTTAATTCCATTATCTCAAGAACCAAAGGTTTTGGTGTCATAGGAGAAGGGGGGCGGGGGCCGTGATCCTCAGGAGAACAGACAGGATTTGCGTTCTCATGAAGTGAAGAGAACCTGATCCCATTATTGCAGAAAAGGCACAAAACCCCAAGCAGCCAATGGAAGCTATTTGTGGGTTAAGGGATCCATTTGCTACTTTCAGCTTACTTAGCAAAGGTCACCAAGTAGCCTTTGAAAGATAGACAAAAATGTCGTTAGATCTTGCCAGAGGTGAGTTTATCAAACAGCCAGGAAAGGAGTGTAACCCTTGCTAGCTTATCACTTTCATTTGGGGGTGGGGGGGGTGGAGGAGACAGCTGGATTTTAAAACTACACGTTGTATTATTTTCTTTCCCAGTGTGATATAAAGGACTCATTTTCTTATACAGAGGCACTTGCTGTCAGACCACAAGATTGGATAAATTGCCAAGTCCCAATTACCCATTCATTCCTCCAATCCTGATGCTCAGAGGCTGGTCAAGGAAGTGGGGTGAAGAAAGGTACAGCGCATACACCACCTCACACAGGCCGGATGATTCTGGTGCCACGGTATAACTGAGGCCATTATCATTGAGAACGTTGACTTAGATACACTTTTGGAGGGAAACTTCCTAGAATGTCTTGAAGTCAAGTAAATGGTAGGTCCATGGCAATTTGAACATCTAATTATTGCAAATACACCTTATATTCATTTCTTACTCTCTACTATCACAATCTACTCAGAATGCAAGACTCAGTGTATGAGTCAGCTTTTACCAAAATAATGCTGCATAACAAACTAACCCAAAACTCAGTGGCTTAAAAAAGCAATCATTTATTCTTACATTCACAGATATGCAAATCAGCTGCATCTCCATCGGGCTAGGCAAAACTCTAGGCACTGGCTCCAGGCCGGAGGTTTGGTTCTTCCCACATGTGTCATTTACCAGCAGAGGCCACTACCCTTGGCATCTTCTCCTGGTAGGCCATTGGAACACAAAAGGGCATGCCCAAATGAGCAAGGATATTTCAACCCTCTGCTCATATCACATCTACTAGCAACCCATTGGCCAAGCCACTCACATGGCGCAGCACAATTCAAGCGCCAGGAAAGTACATTTCATCCACTATGAGGCCTTGGCAAGGACACGGATATAAAACACGAGTTCAGGGCACTGAAGAATTGGGGTCACTAATATAATCTACCTCATTGATGAATGAGATCAGGGTTGACCATTGAGGTTTCAAAGTTTATATCACCAGAAATGGTTCAAAGAAGGAGAGAGAAACCTTAGGTAAACATATTTTTTTTTCAAATTCCACTCAGATAGCAAAATAAAGAGGACTGACCTAGAAGTTTCTCTGGAATCCCCTTCAAACCTACCTGGGCATGGAATCCAAAGTACATCGGAGGAGACCCTGGGCTGCCCCTCGATCGTGACGGCACACCGTGAGGATGGTTGCATCGCCCCATTGCAGTGCTCTCGCAGCCACCACACTGTGGCAAGAACCAAGGCCTTGGTCGGAGTCAGGCAAACCTACCTGGATGTAGGACTATTGGGGCCGACGTATCCTCTTCTGGGTCCTCCGTTTTATCATCTGTGAAGTGAGTGCATGAGGTTTATGCCCCTTCTGGTTCTGAGAGTTTAGATTTGACGACAGCTCGGCTGCAGGGAGGGGTCTGATGCACAGGTGGGAGAAGTGGCCTCAGTAAGAAGCACAGTTACCAGGGGACAGTGAAAACTGTGGGTACAGGCAGAGCCTGAGCTGATGGCAACACGTTAGGTCTCAGACCTGCCCCTCTGAACCACACTAAGTCCTACATCTTCCTTCACAGTCCATCTTTGAGGTTAAGGCATGGTCTCCTGAGGCAAGAATGGTTCTGGAAGAGCTTCCACAGCTCACAGTGCCCCTGAGATCTGGGTTTCCACAATTCTATCTCCCTGAGAATAAAACCACATGGGCTGTTTTCTGTAGCAGCCCAGGAGATAGGAAAAAATAAAAATGCATGCAATAAGAGGAATTTTTATACAGAAAATGTATCTTGAGGCTACAATGCAAAGGCCCTTTAGCAGGAGCCACAATTTTCTTAAATAATCGTTCCCATAATTGGCTACTTGTGGGAACAACTAATTGTGCATGTAATCATTTGCCTGTACAACGCAGCATCAACCAGTAATTAAAGGCAGAGCCATCCTTTCTAAATTTGGCTCCAGAAATAATAGTAATATTTCCAAGTGTCCAATGCCTCTTTGCCAAGGAACGCTAAGCCCTTATTATTATTATTTTTTAAGGCATCTTGAAAAGGGGAGACCTGCATCCTTGCCCAGAGCAAACACATGCTCTGAGAAGAACTCTTATGAAAAACTCCTCTGCTTGCATGTATTTTACTAGCACATATTGAGCATCTATTATTTGCTGGGTCAGGCTCTTTCCTCACCAGGTGTTTCATTGATCTTCTACGCAAGCCCTTCTTCTGCAATTCAGTCTTTAATAAGTGGCTTCACCACTCCTGCTCTCTGCTTCCTCCTCGATATGAAGGAGATAATAACGGGGCCCCTCTTGCAGAGATGCTGTCAAGACTTAATGGGATCAGTCACGTGGCCTGTGTGACACGTTCCCCTCTCCTCACTTGTGTCTGCTTCTTCCATGGTGGCTGTGTCGATACCTTCTCCTTTCAAAACCAATGTCTGAGCCGTCGGATTGGAGAGAGACCTTGTTTGTTTTCAGTCATGAGTTGTTTCTAAGCTCAAGGGAAGGCCTCAAAGGGGAGCTGATCACAGTAGAACGGCCGCCGGAAGAGCAGTGGCTATAGCAGGGAGTAGTAACAGAACACGTTTGGTGATGGCATGAGAGGCAGACATTATATATTATTGAAAGGATACCTTACCAGGATGGCCCATCTAGAGAGGTGCAGCCTAGGGTGGGTCTTGGAAGCCCCCCTTTCCAGGTTCCGATGTCCTTAAACAAGGAGACTTTAACTGAGGACCCAATAAGTCCCAGGGCCCTCCTCAAGTGCTTGGGGCTATGATGATGAGCAAGACAATGTCCCTGCCCAGGGAAAAGCCAAGTTAATTTGTGGACACTACACGAAAACAGACCACAAGTCAAATAGACACGCTCTCTGCAGCAGTTTGATATTGCTTATGAATTCCAAAATAGATATTGGATTATGTTTGTAAACTGGTCTGTCTGAGGTTTCACTTTTACTTGATTAAAATATGATGAGCAAGCCAGACACAAAAGGACAAATACTGTATGAATGCGTTACTATGAACCAAATATATTGTGTAATATATTGCTTGATTCAAAAAAAAAAATTTTTTATATGTATTCATTACATTTAATTGAGAAATGTATATATTTATTCATCTGTGTTTACTTTTTAGTTTTTAATTGTTTATATTTTCAATTATTAAATGTACAAAATAAAGTTTAAAAAAAAAAAGATCTAATGATTATAAGAGAAAGAAAAAAAAAAGAAAAGAAAAAAAAATATATGATGAGGGCTTTGATTGAGCCACATCAGTAGGACATTGAGTCCCAGCCCTTTGGTAGGTGCAGACTCACAGATAAAAGACATGGCAAAGGACAGAGTTGGGAGTTTTGAGCTGGAGCCTGGGAAGTAAGCACACAGAGGAGCAGAGCAGCTGAGCACGGAGAGAATCGAGCCCTGGGGAGAGAGACAGAGCAGGGAGAGAGACAGAGCCGGTCGCCTGATATTCTACAGCTGGCCTTGTGGAGAGAGGTAAAGCCTAGAAAGCCTCATAGTCTACAGGTAACCCTGTGGAGAAAACGGAGGAGCTGAGCCCAGAGAGAAATGAGCCCTGGGAAAAGAGGAACCCAGGAAGCCTGAACCCTGGCAGATATCAGCAGCCATCTTGCTCCAACATGTGGCAATAGACTCTGGTGAGGGAAGTGACTTACATCTTATGGCCCGGTGACCGTAAGCTTCTACTCCAAATAAATACCCTTTATAAAAGCCAACAGATTTCTGGTATTTTGCATCAGCACCCCTTTGACTAACTAATACAATCTCTAATAAAGGATTTCCCAAGGACTGAGGATTCCAAGGGAGCCCTGTCTTCTCTGCCAGCACCCTCCTTCTCTACGCTCCCTTCCCCCATTCCCCTCCAACTCCAAGACTCCTCTCCTCCAACAAAACAAGCCTGCTCTAGACACCCTGGTAAGGCTTTGAGCTTTTATCCTAGCATGACATGAAGTCTTTGAAGGGTTTTAAGTTGAAGGAAGGAGGATTTGATGGGAGTTATGTTATGAATCTATTATTATAACATTTGAGGCCCTTGATTATCTGCCTACTCTCTGGCCTCTACACACCCTGTTTTCCCTGTCCCTTGCTCTCCTTCCCTCAGCCCTTGGATGTGTCCTGCTCCCTCCTGCCATAGGGCCTTTGCATGTCCCACCTCCCCCGCAATCACTCTTCCCTTGCTTTTTTCTTAGTTAGATGGGACAAAAGTGGATCCAGTAATCTGATTAGGACACTATTACAGCCACAAACCCTCATATTGAAATATTTAGGTTATAGAATTATACTAAACATTGTCTATGTAGAGCTACCTTGAGTTTAAATTTTATCAAACCCCTCAAGAACAAAAAGTTTTACAACAGTTTTCTGGCAAACTTTTTCTGTAAAAGGTCAGGTAGCAAATATTTTAAACTTTGCAGACTATATAATCTCCATCTCAACTATTCCACTCTGCCCTTTTGATACGAAGGCAAAGATAACACGGAAACAAGCAGGCATGGCTGCTTGCCAGTAAAAGTTTATTTACAAAAATAAGGCATGGGTCAAATTTGGCAAGCAGGCCATAGTTTGATGACTCCTCTTTCAGGAGGAAACCTTTAACTATCTAATGGTAGCCAACCATAGATGTGCTTTCTTTCTCATTCAAGCCAGCTATAAAATCAGTACATTAAAATAAATAAATAAATAAATAAATAAATAAATAAATAAATAAATAAATAAATAAATAAATCGGTACATTAAAAAACAGTCCCAGGACCCCAAGGATACAAATGTAGTTGAAGAAAGTTTCAAATGCAAAAACTTTCAAAAAGAAGGTTTGTCCTCACATTAAAAGTTAATGTATTAAATGATTTCCCCTTAAATAAATAGATCATCTTTTGAACCAGCTAATCCTTAATAAATGAGAATCTTTACACCAACCTGAACTGAGCTTCTGTGTTCCCACAGACACATCCCCTTACCCTGAACCTCTTTAAAGATCCATTGATTACTGCCAAGCTTCCATTGGTGGGATTAATTAATTTATGAACTTGTCGTTACAATTCATTGATTAAAATGTCCCTTCTTAAGGATTTAATTATAGCCAAAGATAAAAGATATGCTAATTATTGTCCTTTATCTAATTGAAGTTTTGTATTACAAATAAAGTTCAAAGGTTTAAGACAGTTGCCCTTTCAAACAGTTGGGCAAAGACGAGAATTTAATTAGAGGAGAAACACCATGCTTTCTGATCTATTCCAATGGGGGAAAGACATCAGACTGGACAAGATGGCTGTTCAGTGTGGGAAAAGCCAGGAAATGTGTAACTCTCCTTGATGACCCAGTGGTTTTTAGCAAACAGGTCCAATCACTTGTGTTGTCGAAACCGTTTGGGTTGTGACACAAGAACAGTTAT
This sequence comes from Tolypeutes matacus, assembly GCA_026826555.1. NCBI lineage: Eukaryota > Metazoa > Chordata > Mammalia > Cingulata > Chlamyphoridae > Tolypeutes > Tolypeutes matacus. The sequence continues at coordinate 7,551,168 of JAKSZT010010873.1, read as the reverse complement.
GCATTGCATCAAGAGCAGGAATTCTGCCAAGCATAGATATACTGTGTATTCAAATTTTCTTAAAAATAATGATGCATGAAAAAGTCTCAGTAGAGGAAAGACTGTTTTCTAACCTCATTGCTAAGATATTCTGAAAAGGAAATCAAAGTGGTTCCACAAACAAACCCAGAGACAGGAAAGCCTGCTGAGAGGCCCAAACACCCTGACATCAGAGAGGTCTGGGTTCCGATCCAGGGTGGGCATAGGATTGTGTCTCCATGTGGAAGGAGAAACCCTCCACCCTCTTCAGATGGGGATGGGAAGGCTCATTGGCGGTTGGGGGACTCCATGCTTTGGGATAAAGTCAATCTATTTAAAGGAAGCAAACTTTGGGAATCATATCCTCTCCCCTTCTCTCTCTCTCTCTCTCTCTCTCTCTCTCTCCAGATCAAATTGGGGCATCACACTGCTCTTCAATCCCTAACTTTTCCTTAGGCAGTGTATTAATTAGTCAGTCAAAAGGTATTTATTTGGGATAGAAGCTTACAGTTACCAGGCCATAAAGCATAAGTTACTTCCCTCACCAAAGTCTGTTGCCACATATTGGGGCAAGATGGCTGCCAACATCTGCCAAGAGTTCAGGCTTCTTGGGTTCTTCTCTTCCGGTGCTCCGTTTCTCTCTGGGCTCAGCTCCTGTGCTCTCTCCACAAGGCCAGCTGTAGACTAACAGGCAAATGACTCTGTCTCTCTCCCCAGGCTTCTGCCATGTCTAAGGAGCCATCTTTATTCCTCTGTGTTCTTCTCCTGTGTTTTCACTTCCTAGGCTCCAGCATCAAAACTCCAACCTCCCTTCTCTGCAGTGCAGTTTCTCTCTTAGTTCCAGCCCACCAAGGGGATGGGGACTCAACATCCTACTGACATGGCCTAATCAAAGCCTTAATCATTATTTAATCAAGTAAAAGTGAAACCTCTGAATCCTCTAATACACACAGAGGAAAAGACCAGTTTACATGCATAATCCAATATTTTTTTGGAATTCATCAATAATATCAAATTGCTACACTCCACCCTCTGAATTCCAAAAATACATTACAATATTCAAAAAACCTTATTTCAGTAACAATACTAAGTACAGAATCATATCATAATCAGCTTAAAGAAATACAGTTTGTCTTGAGGCAAAGTCCCACCTGGCTGTAGACTTCTGAAATTTAAAAAACAATTTATCTCTTTCCAATACACAAATGGACAAAGGAAAAACATTTTCGTTATCATAAAGAGAAATTGGGAGAGAAACATGAGTCATGGATTCTCTACAGTTCAGTAAAACTGCAGGGCATACTTCAATAGATGTAAAAATCTGTGAGTCATTCTTAAGATGATGCTTTCTTCTCCTTGGGGCCACATGGGAATGCACCCTTTCCACAGGCTTGCCCAACAGCCATTTTCTTGGTTCCACCCTCATCAAGCATCTGGGTGGCGACCAAGCTCTAGACCTCACCCTCTAAGATCATTGGGGTGATGGCCATACTTTTACCCAATCTTTGGGTTAGAGTCATAACCCCTCTACTACAGTGAAGTGAAGACAACATCCTCCCTAACCTTTAGTATACAGACTCTACCCTCTCAGAGCAATGAGTTGACCACCTGGCTTTCCCTAATCCATGAGGACAGGTCCACCCCTCTCAGACCTATGCAGTGCTGACCTTAACCTCACTAATCCTTGGGGAATGTGTTCCACCCTCTCTGTACCCTGGGGCAGCAAAACTCTCCCCAAACATCGAACATCGGGTGGGAACATCCACCCTCTTCAACTTCTAGGGCAAATTCACCCTCTCTGTACACATGGGTGGGGTTTCCTCTCTTGGCCCAAGGCAATGTCTTAATTTCAGATCTCAGCTTCCATGGTTTTCCTCTTAAAGCTGTTTCTCCTTCAATCTCTCCTTTCCATGTCCCTTTTAATCCAGGCTGACAGAGATTTTGTTCATACAGCACTCTCAAAAAGTTTGTTGGTTTAGCATACAGGAAGCAGGGGTCCAAGCCATCAGAGAGTAAGAGTTCCAACAAGTCTTTCCATGATAACTGCATCTTCAATCCTGATCTACAATTCCAAGTTTAGGTAAGTCCTCAAATGGGGCACGGTTGTCTGGGAGCTTGATTTCCAGAGGCTTGGAATTTCCAGAATCAGTTTCTGTTTTCTTTGTGCCCAACAGTTCAGTCCTCAGCTTATCTCACTCATCTAGCATTTTGCTATGAGTTGCAAGGAGAAGCCAAGCCACATTCTCTGAATTTACTTTGGAAAGTTCTTCAGCTAAATGCCCAGGCTCACCATTTTCAGATTCTGCCTTCCATAGAACATCAGGAGTTAATCTTGCTAAGTTCTCTGAGACTTTAAAACACAGATCACCTTTCCTCCAATTTCCAGTAATAGTTTCATCATATACTTCTGAGGCATCATAAAAAGTCTCTTTACAGTCCATATTACTATCAACAGCCTCTTCAAAACACTGTAGGTCTTTTCTACCAATCATTTCTCAATTCCGCCAAAAAAATACCCTTTACCCATTTATAAAACCATTCCAGCATTTTGGTAGTTGCAAAAGCACGACCCCACTCTCCAGTACCAAATTCTGTATTAGTCGGTCAAAAAGGGTGCTGAGGCAAAATACCAGAAATCTGTTGGCTTTTATAAGGGTATTTATTTGGGGTAGAAGCTTATAGTCAGGCCACAAAGTATAAGTTACTTCCCTAACCAAAGTCTATTGCCACGTGTTGGGGCAAGATGTCTGCCAACGACTGCCAAGAGTTCAGGCTTCTTGGGTTCTTTTCTTCCTGGGGCTCTGTTTCTCTCTTGGCTCAGCTGCTGTGCTCTCTCCACAAGGCCAGCTGTAGACTACCAGGCGAACAGCTCTGTCTCTCTCCCCAGGCTTCTGCTGTGTCTAAGGAGCCATCTCTATTCTTCTGTGTTCTTCTCCTGTGTGTTCACTTCTCGGGCTCCAGCTCAAAACTCCAACCTCCCTTCTCTGCAGTGCAGTTTCTCTCTTAGTTCCAGCCCACCAAGGGGGCGGGGACTCAACATCCTACTGACGTGGCCCAATCAAAGCCTTAATCATTATTTAATCAAGTAAAAGTGAAACCTCTGAATCCAATACACTCTAATATGCCCTTAGGAAAAGACCAGTTTACAGCATCATCCAATATTTCTTTTTGGAATTCATCAATAATATCAAAGTGCTACAGACAGGATACACCAAAATCTTAACTCATGAAATTGATGAAAGGGTAGAAGAGGAAATGAAGGTGCCAATAAGCCCTTTGGGCCCTAAATCTAAAACTATACTTTCCAATCAACTCCAACTGTTTAGCTCCTATTTTATCAATTAGTTATGAATTTGTGATTTACTGACCTGCTAAAACCCCAAAACTTATCAACCATATGACTTTGGATGTTTAGATTAATCTGAATTCCAGTTTCCTCTACCAAATACTGCCCTTTGTAGGATTGTTGGAAGAATTAAAATGCATTTAAGGCACTTAGTATGCTAGCTGGCACACAGTAAACACACAGCAGTAACTACTAATAGTACATTCAATGAATGAGGAGTACAAAAAAGAACAAGATGAGTTCCCTGCCATCCAGAATTTCACTGTGTGAAATTTCCACATTCAGAATGCTTGTATATTGAGAATTCCAGTAAAATCCTCCCTTTAGAGGGATGCAGGAAGCAAAAGAAATAGACTATCAAAACAGCTCATGTTTCACATCTATTTTTCACATATTCCTTTTTTTTAACAAATTCACCTGCACGGAGATATCATCTCACCCATATCCCAAGGCTGGAATGGAGTAGAGGCAAGGGGGCTCTCAATCTGGCACTGGGGAAGAGGAGATCTCGCCTCACCCAGTCAATGGAGAACCCATTGGGTATCAAATCACAAAGCTAGGTTTTTGTCTGGGGAAGTGGGAGACAGGGATGAAGAGAAAAGGGCTAAAGCCATTCAAAACAGGGCTAAAATTGAAGCATCTTTAGGAGAGAGATTATTGGGCCAGGTGAAGAGACATGAATTGTTATCCTATGAAGAACAAGGTCAGTAGGGTCAAGAAGAGAAGACTGAGGTGGGGGGACATGACACACACAGCATCTTTAAATTGCCACAGGACTGTCATGTAGCAGAGACCAAATGCATTGTATGTATTTATCATAAATGTGGCTGGATTTTATTGAGCTCTTACTATGTGTCCCATAAGCCTTTCTCATGTTTATAGAATGAATGTTCATAGCAACTCTCTGAAGCATGATCTTTTATTGTACCTGTTTTACAGATAAGGAAATTGAGGGTCAGAGAAGTGAAGCCTTTTGCCAAAAGTCACAAGGCCAGTGAGTAGAGGACTTGGGACTCCAGATTCAGTCTGTCTGACCCCAAAGCTGATTCTGGACCATCACATGGAATGTTATGTTATGATGGGTATTTAATAAGCTCATAGGTGGCTTTCTGATGCAGTGAATTCCCAGTCCGTGCCAGGTAGAGGATACACTATTCAATGGGTGAGGTAGTCATAAACCACACCTAATAAAACTAGGTCAAAATTTTCCAAAACCACAACCAAGTTGCCGTCCTGCCCTGAGAGTCTATGTCTCTGAGAGCCTTTCTCACTCCTTCCCCAACAGACCTCAGGGTCCCATTATTAGAGATACAGCTCAGGGAATATGGTCCCGCAACATTCTGTTGTCTACACAAAAGGAAATACTAAAACGGCATCAAGCCAACAACATTTGCAAATGAGATTGAATATACTCATACAGTGGAATGCTATTAAGCCATCAAAAATAATGCTATAGATACATAAAAATATTTCTTCAATATTAAGGAGAAAAATAATGATACAAAATAGAATGTGAGATAGATATGTATCTATCACTGTGATATATATGACATAAATATATATATGGGAAGAGACAAAGAAAGAGGAGGAAGAAGAAAAGAGGGAGAGGAAGCACCTATATAAAATTTATAGCAGTGATTTATCTCTATATGGTAGAATTTTGACATGTTTTTGCTTATCTGTATTTTCTTTATTTTTATTATCTAAGTTTTCTTATTTTCTAAAATTACCATGCATTTGTTTACTAAGAAGAAAAATAAAAATGTGTTAAGCTAAGCCATTTCATATTCTAAGAATACAAGATAAGGTTATATTTGGAGTCTGTTTTAAGAAGATTGATTACTTAGCACCTCTCCTTCCCCCCACTATTTCCAGATTGACTTATTTTTCCCACCTTACAAATCAAGCTGTGGACCCATTTGTTTTACTCATTTCAGTGACCAGGATGCTCTCTGGCTTCCAACCTGACAACTGAGCCCCCTCCTGTCCCTTGCCTTGTACTGCCTGAATCAGTCCCACACTTGCCCACATGATGGGTTTACCAGTTGCCTCCCCGAGGGCAGTTAACCAAACATACTCCTCTGGGCTTTCTGTTCCACGATTCTTGATTAGGAACCTACACTCAAGAGGGTGGTTCTCCAAACCCCACACTCCAAAGATGGTTCAGATACCACTTCCTCAAGTCCAGTCCTTTCACAAGTCAACATCCTTTTTCTCAAATCTTCAAGAATCCTGCCTTCTCCAAGCCCACTCCCTGAGAGATCTGAGAAAAATCTGCAGTCCTTCTGTGCCATCCAACCCAAACCTTTTGCTCTTCTGATCCTTGCAGATAGCCCAAGGCCTATGCCTCTTCTTTGCTTTTGTTGCTGACTTGTTTTTGTTTTTATTTGTTTATTTGCTTTGGTTTTGTGTTTTAACTCTGAGCACAATTCTACTTCATTTGAAAGGAGGAAAGAGGTGGGAAAAATGCCATGGATGAAGAAAAGCCAATGACTCCAGGCCACACTGAAAATTAGGACAACACTGTGGGGGCAAGCAGTGAGAGAAAGCCCCTCATGAGGCAACGCAGAGCTGACTGTGCAGGCTGACTCAGTGTGAGTTTGCACGGGCTGCCTGGCCTGGCGATGGGGGACGTGGTTTATGCTGTCCCCATATTGTAGGGTGACTCCCTGTGTTGTTCTCCTAGAACACCAGACCTAACATGCTCTTGGAATATTCTGACCAGTGAGGATCCCAGGACCCAATTCTGAAAGGCTATAGAGGCATAAGAGGAGACCAGGCTGCTGGGTTCTGTTCACAAAGCACTCCTTTTGCCACCCCAAAATGGCATCATCTCAGAAACATCTCCATACTTCCCAGGCAGTAGCACACTAGAGCAGGAACAGGACCTTTCTCTTGTCTCCTGGCAATAGTCAAAGACAACCTGGGAGAGTGGTGGCAGTAGGACCCTTCACCCCATCCTGCAGTATGTCCTTCCAGAAACTTCTTCACCTCAAACAAAGAACAAGGCCCACCTAATCTTCTCCATCAGTAGCCCACGACCTCCAAAGTCATGACAAACATGGCTGGGGTGTTTCACTCATCAAGAGTCACGTGTTGGATCTAGTTCTTTAATCTACTGAGAAAATAACTTGATATTTTTCATGAGTTTAAGAAACAACCTTATTAATGACATCAAGCTATTGAACAGCAATCACTGACTGACAATTAACATTATGTAATGGAATGTGAAACTCGATTTCCTTGTGTCACATTTATAATGATTAAATTATCAGCAGATGTAAAGTCGTTCTGAGCTATAACAAAGTCCTATAAGGTGCTAATTAACTTGGCACCTTTCTAAAAGAGAAATTCTGTCATATTTTGATAGAAAATGTTGCTCTCAGTAGCACACTTAGGAAGCATCTTGGAAATTTTCCCTTTTCCTGGTTGCTACTTTCCAGGAGGAATAATAACATCATAAACATACTGATTCTCCCATTTGGGTCCAAAATCCATACTGCAGCAAACCCTATTGATTCCAAAATAGAAGAAACCACATTCTATCAATGATACAAAGGTTACTAATATTGGTGAGAGGGTCAAAAACTGCATCCCCTGGGAATCCAGGAGTAGAGTTTCCAAGCGGTCTCCAGAACCTGTGAGCTCTCTGCATACCATGATGGGGGGAAGCAAACTACTTCTCCCGTTCATGGGCTCAGAAATATTATCTTTTACTCCACAGACTTTGCTTTCCTTTTCATGATTTTAGAATTTGCTAATTTCTTCTAATCTGTGGATAGAGATGAGGGTCGAATCACAAAGTACCAGGCTTCACAAGGCATTATTTTATCAAACAGCAGCAACTCAGTAAAGAGCCTCAACTGGCATATATTTTGTCTTTTTTTTCCCATTCCAAATGATTAACATGATTCCAAATAATTATTTTTAATCTTTAGGTGTGATAATTGTATTGTAGTTATATTTTTAAAGTTACCTTTATTATTTAGAAATATACATACTGAAACATTCATAAATGAAACAACATGATGTCTTGGATTTGTACCAAATATTTCAATGAGAGGAAGAAATGGAGATGGAGATGAAACAAGAGTGGACATAAATTGACAATTGTTGGAGCTGGGTGCTGGACACATGGGAATTCATTACATTATTGTCTCCACTTTAGTAACTTCAAATTTTCTATAATGAAAATTAAAATAAATTCCTCAATGAAAATAAAAGAAAGAAAGAGAGAATCAGGAATTGGTTTGTGATGCCTTTGATAAGGATTAAGAGAATAAATTTAGGTCAATTTCTTTTGTAGTTAAAGTTGTTCTAAGCTGAGTCTCAGAAAAGTACATTAGGCATAATAAGATCTAATTTTGGGTGATCGTAACTCATTTTTTAACAAAATAATCCAAGATTTTATCTCAGGACATGATTGACCAGAGAGATTCTGAAATAGTCATGATATCTATTGCTTGTGGACCTCACATGTGAGAAAAGTGGCAATAAGGCAAAACTAGGAAACCTCTGCCTACTGAATTGAAGAGTTGAGAGTGCAGACGGGTATGTATAGGGGGAATGGGGTTCACCTACAAAAGGATGCTCAAACGATGGGAGAAATGGGTAAATTCCAAGTAATAATTGGCATTAGATCATCTTGCCTTTCAGCTTACAAAGATGAGAGAGGAAGGTCTCAGCCTTCCAAAGAGGTAGGTAGGTTTTAACATTATAATTTTATAGATGGAGAAATTGAGGTTCAGACAGGTGAAACCCTTTCCCAGATCCACTAAGTTAGTAAGAAACAGAGCTGGAATTCAAATTCATGTTGGGTTTACTCCAAAGCTCAAGCTCTGTCTGCATCATAGCTCCAGAAGCTGTAATCTAAGGATGAACAGAGAAATGGGAAGTCTTCCCAGGCATTTCCAAATACAGAGGCAGTAATCACTGTTCAGGAAACCAACTCGAAACAAGCACCATTCTTACTTGGCATAAACGGCCATCTGGGTGCATGTGGGGGATTACTATGTTTAAAACTTTATTATATTCAAAATATGATTGAAAAGGTTCAGCAGGAAAACGAGTTGGCCTCCTTTTGAGCTAAGGTTTGAGTTCAAAGGGAACTGAAGGGAAAAGAGAATCCTTCTGGTAGACCATGGAGGTCATAAAGTACCACATTCGTTAGCTAAGTCCCTTCAGTGTTAATTGCTGATTGATCCTAAAGGAGGAAAGAACCAGAACGTGTTGCCTTTTATAAAGGGGATTAATTTGGGGTAAAAACTAACAGTTCTGAGGCCATGAAATGTTCAAATCAAGGCACCACCAGACATGCTTTCTCACCAGTGACAGCTACTGTTGATCCTGGTGTCCTGGCAGGTATTATTTCTGTCACTTCTCTTGTATCTGCCGTACTTCACTATTGAGTCTTAAGAGCTAGTATTTTCCCAACTCATTACTGCTTTGTGGATTTTACTCAGAAGGCCATGGTCTTATGGGTCCTGTTTACAAATTAATTTTGGCCACTCTATATAGTAGTATATTTCCAAGTGAGGAGCCAGGGCCAATGACAATGCCCATTGTATAGTTATTTTGCATAAATATTTTTCATTAGACAATTTCTATGCAAGCCTTTGTTTATATGTTCTTTCTGTCTGGAAAGTCTTACCCACCTCAGCCACCAACCCCACTCCACCTGCCACGTGTTCTTCCAGTTCATCCATTAAGTCTCAGCTCAGGCATCATCTACTACAGAAAGCCTTCCATACTTGCAGACAACAGAAACCCACCTTGAACAATCATACGGGGTGTACTAGTCAGCCAAAGGGGTGCTGATGCAAAATACCAGAAATCGGTTGGTGTTTATAAAGGGTAGTTATTTGGGGTAGAAGCTTACAGTTACGAGGCCATAAAGCATAAGCTTCTTCCCCACCAAAGCCTGTTGCTACATATTGGAGCAAGACAGCTGCTGACGTTCACCAGGGTTCAGGCTTCTTGGGTTCCTCTCTTCCCGGGGCTTGCTTCTCTCCGGGCTCAGCTCCTCTGGTTCCTCCATAAGGTCAGCTGTAGACTATGAGGCTCTCTAGGCTTTGCCTTTCTCCACAAGGCCAGCTGGGAACTGTCAGGTGAATGGCTCGTCTCTTTTCCAAGGGCCTTCTCTTAGAAAAGTGTTTCTCCCAAAGTGCTTACTTCTCTGGGCTCCAGCATCAGAACTCCAACAACAAAACTCCAACTCCTCTGCTCTGCCATGTAGTTTTATCTCCGAGTCCCCGCCCACCAAGGGGCAAGGAATCAACATCATACTGACATGGCCCAATCAAATCCCTAATCATAACTTAATCATACCCAGAGGAACAGACCAGTTAATAAGCCTAATCCAATATTTATTTTTGGAATTCATAACTATATCAAACTGCCACAGGGGGAAAAAGGAAGGGGGCTTGGGGGAACAGAGGAATTCGGAAATTCATTGTGGTCATGTAACAAGAAGTACAAGGACTAATTCCCAGCTGCATGCATGTTTGCCTCCAGGAACTTGAATGGTAATATTGGGGCTTTATCTTTCCCTCCTTCTCTCCTCTCTGCTTTCCTCTGGTGTTTGGTTTCATTCTTAGGCAAGTACCCCAGCAATTCAAGACTGTCGGCATTGTGACAGGAGAGTGATACTGTAAAATGTAAGGGTCTATTTCCCAGCTTTTTGACATACATCCTTGCAAGCAAAGTTCAATGACTTCATACAGATTGCTGGGGAGGGGATCTCTTCAGCTGTTTTAGCCAGTTCCATTCTTAGGCAGGCTTTCCCCAAATGATAGCAACGATGACCACTGGCTACCCCACATTTGCATCCCATCAGATCAGCAAACCTGAAAATAACCAGTCTCTGCCAGTGGTTGTGTCATACAATTCCTGGAGGAGACATTTGTCTGGGTCACATGTCCACTGTTCTTGTTAGGGATCACTGATTCAGCCTCACCCAGAACACATAAGATTTTCTTCCCAAGAAAGAGATGGGTTACCTGCAGAGAAAGGGAAAGGGTCCTGAAGAGACAAGAAGAACAGTTGTCCTGATGCTCACCCTGAGCCTCTTAGTCTAGGTGGAAATCCTATTTCCCACACTATCACACACTCCTAGACAATCAACACAAAACATGACAGTCACCTGTGCATATCCAGTACTAAATGGCTGCACAGTAACTATTCATAGAATAAATGCAAGAATAAGTGAGAACACCATCTCATGAGCCTCCAAGCAGGGGTATCACATGATTATAATAAGTCAGGATGATTGCCCTGGTATGAAAGGGATGTGAGTTTAACAAAGAAATGGAGAGAGGACAGTGTTTGCTGAATGTCTGAGCATGACAATGAAAGGAGGGGACCCCCGTTGATGTGAAAATTCTCTTCGTAGCAACATACATGTGAATAACTCAGCAACGTGGCAGCCACTTGCCTCATATTTTCCAAATTACATTTAAAATATGCTTCTCTACTGTCTTCAAAACTGTGCTCACACCAATCAGACCATATGTACTGATTTGAAGTTTAGAGAATGTGATCCCCACAGCTCTAAATCCCTCACCTTCACCAATGGAAAATGGAGTGCTCTAACCTTGCTCTACATACAACCTTCTTGGCAACCTTTTGTAACTTCCTTTGATGGACATACATATTATCAGTGGTGGATGTAACCTTAGATTTCCTTCATTAGTCCATTTTACAGGTGAGGAAACTGACTTAGAGAATTCAAGTGTGATGGTTTGAATCTGTATGGACCCCAGAAAAATATGTTCTTAAAGTTAATCCATTCCTGTGCATTTAAGTAGGCCTTTTGATTAGATTACTTCAGTTAAGGTGTGGCGCAGGGTGGGTCTTAATCCTCTTACTGGAGTTCTTTATAAACAGAATGAAGACAGGGATACAGGGAGAGAAAGAAAGAGAAAGCTATGAAACCCAGAAGAGAAGAGAGAGACCAGCAGATGCCGCCACGTGCCTTGTCATGTGATAGAAGAATCCAGGATCACTGGCAGACGGTCTTCAGGAAGAAGGTATTGTCTTGATGAAGCCTCGATTTGGACGTTTTCACGGCCTCAGAACTGTAAGCTTGTAAGCCAATAAATCCCCACTGTAAAAGCCATCCCATTTCTGGTATATTGCTTTCTGCAGCCTCGCAAACCATAGTCACATAGCTACTTTCCCTTTTAAGACTGTTATTGATTGTCACTGTTAGTTACTATACTCACTATTAATCATCACTGTAATCAAAGTTTATCCACATTTTTGAAAAGTGGGCTGTGCAGAAATGGGGTAAGGGAACATACACTTGACTGAGGTATCCTTGCCCCTGCGGGCTTCAGAAGGCCCTTGATTCCATGAGCTCTCTGGTTTTTATTTGTTCATTTAGAATGTACTGGTAAAATAATATTTAACTAGAAGGTAAATGTCTCAAGGCAGGCATTTTGTCTATTTTTTTCAAAACATGTCTCTAGAGCAGGGGTTCTTAACAAGGGGTCCATGAGCTTGAATTGAAATTCGAAAAAACATGATTCTTGTGGGGACGTGTTGGTGCAGGTATGATATATTTACTAAATAATGCACAGTATAGTGTGGACTTAGTGAGGGGTCCGTGGTTCTCACCTGACTGGCAGAGGGGTCCGTGGAACAAGAAAGGTTGAGAACCCCTGGTTTAGAGCCTAGAACAATACTTGCCACATAGTAAGCCCACAAAAACACTGTTGAATAAATATTTATTGAGCAATGTTCTAATCAAACTTTACATGAATTAATGTATTTAGTCCTCACAACTGCCTAAAGGTAAATTCCAATATCTCAATTTATAGATGAGGAAACAAAGGCAGAGAGAACTAAGTAATCTGCCTGTGATCACCCAGCTACTTAGTCAGGGAGGCAGGATTCACACCCAAGCAGTCTGGTTCCCAAGCCCACACTCATAACCCAGCCAGGAATCATAGATGGTAGATGCACTTATATAACAAACCACCCCAAAATTAATGACTTAAACAACTACTTTCTTTTGCCTACTTTTTTTTTTTTTTTTTTTTTTGGCCAGGAATTCAGAAAGGGCTCATGTAGGCAATTTGCCTCTGACCCATGTGGCCTCAGTACGTACGAGGGATCTACTTCCAAGATAGCGTCTCCATTCCCAAGAATGGTGTCTTACCAGGAATAAATGGAAAGCTAGGTATGGCTGGGCCTCTGTCTCCCCACATAGTCTCCAGCCCCACTGGGTAGCTGGAATTCTTACATGGAGGTTTACAACTCCCAGAACAAATATTGAAAGAGACAAGAAATGGAAGCTGCCTTAGCCTGGACCTGGAAACTAATGTCATTTCCACCATATTCTCTTGGTCAAAGCAGCCACAGAGCCCATCTAGATTCAAGGGGAGGTTATATAGGCCTATCTCAATAGGAAATGTGTCAAAGTATCTTTGGCCATTTTTAGTCCATCAAATGGAAATCCAACCCAGTTTGCAGATAGTGCCCACCAACTTCACATAATTTTATTGCTACATCATAGTTCAGAATTGTAGTTCTAGAAGAATGCTCTCGAACAATGAAGCATCTGTATTCTCCACAATTTAGAAGACTGTTTTATCATTGTGACAAGACTTCACCATTTCAGAACTTAAAGAGGTATTTCCTGGTCTTAACACAAATCCTTGCAACCAAACTTTAATTACTCTGATTTGGGGGAGGGGAGGCCTCTTCAGTCATTTTAATGTGTGTTTTATGTTTCCAGATGTTCTATCCTGCTTTTAGAAGGAAATGTTTCTCATTATCATAAAATTTACATGCTCATACATTTCACTGAAAGACTTAATCTTTCTAGGTGAAAATAAACAATTCAGTAATTTGGAGAAAAAAGTCACAGAAATAATTATGAAAAGCTACTACAGAAATTGCAGGGAAGGAAGAGGCAGCGTATAGAACAAGATTCAGTTCTGCTCCTAATCCATCCACATCTTGAGAAATCTGATCAACTTCTGGGGACCTAAGTTTCACCATAAGTAAAGTGAAAGGCTTTTACGGACAAATACCTTGACTGAGACTCAAAACTTATCTTGCTTCTTAATTCTACCACTCCCTGGTTTGGTAAACCTAAACAAAATGTATACCCCTTTGAATTTGGTTGTAATGATGATGATGATTCTGGCAATGAGAGTGAGTGTTCACAATACAGATAATGTGAGGCCCCATATTTCCCAGATTGTCCTGCTGTTAGGACAGAGCCATGCAATGAGTTCTGACAACTAAACTCTTATCAACAGAATCGACAGGGTCACCTCCAGGACAAGGCAAATCAGAATGTAGTTCTATCTAGATTCAAAGTCCAAATGTTTAACTTATCCAATACAGCTTCCTTCATTTCCTTATCTATAAAATTAGGAGTTTGTCCCAATTAATCTATAAGACCCTATTGAGGTCTAAAATATTTTTGTTGATGGTATAGCTGTTGGGAACAAAATTTGGAAATCTGAAATTAATTGGTGTTCAATGCTTGGCAAGTCTACATTGACAATAGGGGTAAAAGTAATTGGATTTATATTGATTTAAAAAGAAACTATACCTGAATTTTTCCTATGCATGCTCATCAAGTTTGGGATTTTCTTCCATCGTTTCTTCAATTGTTTGTCTGATTGTTTTTAAGTGCTCTTAGGGGCTATGGATTCCAAATCAATGGTTTGAATTGAGCAAATGATTCAGATTTGTTTTAGCTTTGATCAAAGCTCACCTGTTTTTTACAGGCACCGTTCTTAAAAACTCAAAGCTAAAATTAATCTGAATAATGTGGAAGTCTTAGTACTCAAACACCCAGGTTTGTTTTCTGGTATTGTTTTTTGTTGTTGTTGTTGTTAACAGCCAACTAGTTTGAATTTTAGACTGTATAGTAAGCATAAGTGTCACTCTCTTAAAAATTCTGAGTTTTGACACTCACCCTTAAGATGACAGAATTCTAATGAGGCTTAGAACTCATAAACTCCAGGACAGAAAGGAGAATTAAGGATGAAATAGGTGAGTGAACTGAAGTTCTGCATATGGAGTAGTCAACTCCCCTCCCTGCATGTTCAGAATGCTATAAAGACAGGTGTTGACCTGCAACAGAATCCACTATAAAGGACAAAAACCGACAAGGACTCTTCCTCTAAAGAAATTGAACAAACAAGGAAAAGCCAGAGCAGCTACTGTGAGATGTGGGCATCCCTTAGGACAGAATTCATATGCTGACATTAGGGGTTCCAAATCAGAATGTCCAGATTCATGCCTGTGGTCCCCAACAAAAAACCTGCCAGTCAATCATCACTTCCATACCCGGAACTCCCACTCAGCCTTCCTATTGCCTCATTCTTAAATACAAATAAATGAGAATCACAGGGCATTTTAGAAATGCTGACAACATGCCAGAGAATATTGTTTCTTGCAACAAGAAAATGTGATAACAGAGAAAACTGAGATAGTACAACAAACAGGATTTTAAAAAGACAACAACCTAAATATTGTACTCAGAGACATTGGGAAAGTGTTTATATCCATAAAACAAAAACAGGATGTCACATAAAAAGAATAATCCAAAGAACATACAAAGGCAAAGCAGAGGATATCTCTCAGAACTCAGAATGAAAAAATAAGTAGTGAAAATCTAATAGGGAAGCATCTTAAATCTATGGTTAATAAATGCATAGCCAAAGATCTGGAAGGATAGCATGTCAGACAGTGAAGACCTAATAAATGGAAGGGCATTCCATGCCTGTGGATCGGAAGACAAAATATTGTTAAGATGTCAGTCCTACCAAAGCAAATTACAGATTCAATGCAATCCCAATCAAAAATTCCAACAGCCGCCTTTGCAGAAATGGAAAATCCAGTAATGAAATTTATATGAAAGGGTAAGGGACCCTGGATAGCCAAACTCATCTTGAAAAAGAAGAATGAAGTTGGAGGACCCACACTTCCCAATCTTAAAACTTACTGCAAAGGCACAGTGATCAAAACAGCATGGCACTGGCATAAGGACAGGCAGATTGACCAATGGAATCAAACTGAGAGTTCAGAAATCAATCCTCACATTTTTGGCCTACTGCTTTTTGACAACAGTGCCAAGTCCACACTCAATTGGTAAAGAATAGTCTCTTCAACAAGTGATGCTGGGAAAGCTAGATGTCCATATGCAAAAGAATAAAGATGGACCCTTATCTGACACCATATACAGAAATCAACTTAAAATGGATTAAAGACCTAAGTATAAGAACCAGAACTTTAAAATCCTAGAAGAAAACACCGGGAAACATCTTCAGGATCTTGTATTAGGGAATGATTTCTTAGACTTTGCACCCAAAGCAACAAAAGAAAAAATAGATAAATAGGACCTCATCAAAATTGAAAACTTTTGTGCATCAAATGACTTTTTAATGAAAGTAAAAAGACGACCTATTCAATGGGAAAAGTATTCAGAAACCATATATCTGATAAGGGTTTAATATCCAGAATATATAAAGAAATCTTTCAACAATTAAAAAACATTTTTTTAATGGCCAAAAGACTTGAATAGACATTTCTCCAAAGAAGATATACAAATGGCTAGAAAGCCATTTATTATTAGCTATTAGGGGAGTGCAAATCAAAACTACAATGAGATACCATTTTATACCCACCAGAATGGCTGCTATTAAAAAAGCAGAAAATTACAAATCCTGGAGACAATATGGAGAAATAGAAACACTCATTTATTGTTGGTAGAAATGTAAAATTGTGCAGTCACTGTGGAAGACAGTTTGGCAGTTCTTCAGAAAGTTAAGTCTAGAAGTACCATATGGCCTGGCAATCCCTCTTCTAGTTATACCCAAAATAATTGAAAGCGGGGACTCGAACAGGTATTTTCACACTGATGTTCATAGTGGCATTATTCATAATTGCTAGAAGATGGAAGCAAGCCAAGTGTCCATCAATCAATGAATGGATGAACAAAATGTGGAATTTTGTTCATCCATTTATTGGAATATTACTCAGCTGTAAAAAGGAATGAAGTTCTGATATATGTGACATCGTAGATGAACCTTAAAGACATCATGTTGAGTGAAATAAACCAGATACAAAAGGACAAAAATTGTATGCTCTCACTGATATGAAATAGTTAGAATAAGCAAATCCGCAGAGTAAAAACCTATAATATTGACTTCAGGTGGAGGTAGGGAATGGGGAGTTAATGCTTAAATTGTACAGAGTTTCTATTTGGTTTAATGGAAAAGTTTTGGCAATGGACAGTGGGATGGTAGCTCAACATCATGGATGTACTTTATAGCGCTGAATTATATATATGAATGTGGGTAAAGGGGGAAATTTTAGCTTGCATATATGTCACTAGAAGGAAATTTAAGAAAACAAACAGGACTGTAAAACACTGTGAACGCTGTTGTAAATAATGGTCTATAGCTAGTAGTAAAATTATAAAAATGTTCTTTCAAGAATTACAAAAGGCGTACTACACAAAAACAATGGAGTGGTATATGGGAACTCTGTATGTGATGCATGATTTCATGATTTTTCTATCAACCTACAACTACTCAAATAAAAACATATTAAAGAAAAGAAAGAAACAAAACAGGCTTCCAAAGCCAGCACAGCCCGGGCTACAAGCTCTTCAGATGCTGTGCTTTTGTGTACTCCTGAATAAATTCAATAAAGTGCAGTAACCATTATAATAAATGTAGATGTCACTAATTACAATACCAGATTTTAAGTGCAATGCTAGTGTCTCAAGTGGCCTTTAAAACTGAGTAAAATCACAGCCAATTCAAATTTAATTAAAACTATCAGTTTAATTTAGTTTTCTTTTACAATAAAAACTACACTAACCCATTAACTGCCTTCCAAACCCACCATGGTGTGGAGCAACCAGCAGCCTGGGGCCTCCACCTTGGTCAGGTGCGTGATGCATTCCTTTACCTTGTTATCCGGTGAGGGGGCAGTCGTTCTAGACCCAAAAACCCAGCTCTCGCCTTGGAGAGTGAAGCTCTTGGACTCATTCAGTTCATTCACCTTGTGGTTAGAGTAAGTCCAGCTCCCTGTGCTCTTGACAGTTCTTCCCCAGGGGGCCTCTGAGCACGTGCTCGTGGTACCCTTTCTTGAACTGAACCCAAAGTGCCTAACGGGTCTTTGAAAACTCTGGAAGACACTGGCCCAGCGCAGTGGCCCCAGCCCTGCCTGCCTCTGTCGACCTGTGTGGCCTGCAACAATAGTTTCCCTTTTCTGAGCCTCAGTTTGCTCGTGTGTAGCAGTGGGGAGATTGGGGTGGATTGATACTTTCAAAATTTCAGTTGTTCATGCTACTTGCATGATCTTTGTCATGTCCAGATATTACCTGGCAGTGCCTATAATTCATATGAGCTGAGTAAAATAGATTTCCCAGGCACCATCTGCTTCAACCCCATCCTAGATAATAATATTTATGAACTCATTGGGGTTTAATGTGCCAGCTACATATATTTTTCTAATAGCATTAAAGTAAATACGTAACAACTAAAATCATTTAAAATGCTCAGCGAACATCATCTTGCACACCCCCAGTGGACTGTGGTCCACATTTGGAGAAAATTGGCCTTCCTGACCTGTGAGATCCTTTCCTGCTCCAAGGATCTGCAAGCCTATGAAAAAGAAGCTTCTCACTTTACCCAGGTGAGCAAATGAACACACAAACGAGCTGCCTGCAGGCTTCTCTGTTTCTTAGCAGAGAAGGTAGTTTTTATTGAGAAAGCAGCACTGATCTGAAATGAAATTCGGGGAGTTATATATTTAATTTCAGAAGGAGAGAAAAGCTCCAAGTAGTTTAGCAAATTCGGGACAAACTGTACAATTCGGCTAAATGCTGAGCAGTAAAAGATGAACCTTGTAAGGAAGAAGAACTAAAGCAAAAAAACAGAGTTTGCTATCTTTCAGCCACACACGAGAGAGAAGCTAGAATGCAAAGGCACCTGGCCAGTTGTGTGGGCACTCTCCCCTCTGGGTCACGCTGGCTCAAGGATGCCACAGGCACGGACGGCCCTTATAGTGATGAAACAGTAAGGAGAAAACCACACGCAGATGAAGGACTCCTGGCAGGCTCCACCTTGGGTGCTTTGGGGCGGATTGTGGGCGGGGCTACACTGCCAAAAAATGCGGCCCTGGCCATCAGGGGATCAAAGCGTTCACCTAAGGCTGAGCTTTACAGAGATGATACAGGCAACTGGGCCTGGCTGCAGCTTCGCTTGGTGACATTAAGTCAGAGTCTCTTATCCCCCCAGGAGGTACCGAGGATTGAAGTGGGGACCCTGTACATGCGAACCAGGTACTCAACCACTGAGCTACACCTGCTCTGCCGTGCAGCGAGCAGCCGGGAAGTGCAGGCCCAGAACAGCCCAGACTTGGTCAACCACTGCCAGTTTCCCTAATTTTGCCCCCGCTTCCAACTCAGGACCAACCAGAAAAAGCCAAATATGCTCCCCAAACCAATCACGTAAGATACCCGATAGCCCACCCATGCCCACAGCCTTCAATCAGAGCAGGCCCGAAGCCTTCCCTCTTTTCACTAGAAAGCGCCCCCGCTCCTTTGCCCACCTGTGGATTTCTGCCAGGTGCAAGGCATCGTGGCCCACGCCCTTGCTATAGCAAGCCCAGAGTAAATCACCTGTGCTTACTCACATTTGGGTGGTCTTCGTTTATTTCCAGTAATGGGAAGTCCCCTCATCCTGTTCCCATTTGAAATTGCCTGAAATGTTGGCAGGGGCCAATATTTTGATAACATCCACCGGAAAGTCTGACCGTTTATCTAGGAGGTAGTTTCCTGTACCCAAGGGATGCACATGCAATCTTGATGCTGCCATTTCACTCAGCCCGCACAACACGACACACACTTGTGTCCCTAAACGCACACCACGAGGATGGGCTCGAACCATGTGTGTGTTATACTGAATTATGTCCTCATTTCAAGAGTAGTAAAGATTTCCGTCAAAGTTTGTGCTAAGCTCTACTGGGGCCATTGCTACAACTTAAGCGACACGTAAGGCAGGAGCCAAGCAGGGCAGGCACTTGCCAGAACAAGTTATTGAGGACACTTTCTGCAGCTCCTCGGAGACTGAATGACTCTGCTTATGCTGGACTCAACCTACAAACGTTTCCTGATAAGTTTGAGTCTTTAGGCCAGGGTTCGGCAAATATGTGCCATATCTGGCCTGCTGCCTGTTTCTGTAAATAAAATCAAAATAAAGTTGTATTGGCGAGCAGGCACGCCCACGCATTTGCATGGTGTCTGTGACTACTTTTTCGCAACAATAGCAGACCGGAATAGTTGTGACAAAGACGGGATGGCCCCCAGGGACTAATACATTTACTCCCTTGCCTTTCATAGAAAAAGTTTGCCAATCCCTGCCTTAGCCTCTCCATGAACTCCAGTGACTGAGGTGTTCAAGTCATTTCTGTCATTTGATGAGTATCCCCGAGTCATTCCTTGGGTGTCAGGTTGTGCATTCAAGCACAAATAAGATATTGTTCTTGCCCTCGAGGAGCTCCCAAGCTGGCTGGAGAGAAAAAGGAAAACACCATTTACACAACAAGAACCAGGTTTCCAGGGTGATATAAACAAGGAAGAAAGAAGTGAGATGGCAGGCAAGGCTTCAGGAAGTCGATGAATGAATTACATAGCCTTCGTGCTGATTGTCCGCCCCTCGGCCCCACCCAGATCTGTTCTCCGCCTTCTGGGCCCTGTCCCATGCCCTGGGAGCCCTGGCAGGCTGTGCCTCCCAGGCTCCCTCATTTGCTAGTGTCCAGCTGGGTTTGGACAATGGGAGGCACCTGTGAATGGGTGGAGATGAGGGGCGGGGGAGGTCTTCCCTCTGCACCATATCTCTGGTGGTATCCGTGCCTCTCTGTGATCACAGCTCCTTCTCCACAGTTCCAGATGTCTCCAGCCTTCCACAACACTATGCACACCCTAGGGGCTGGAAGAGCTGCTTGTCAGTGCTAATTTCTGAGGACCTCGCCATCTCCCTCCATTTTCTTAATCCCTTCCTTACTCTCCAAATGAACCATGTGGGAGCAATCTCTGTTTCCTGCTGGAACCCTGACCATCCAGCCCTTGACCCTGTCTTTCCATAATTCACTTAATCAACTGGCTAAATTCACTCACTCAGGACATGCAGTCAAAGCACTTTCACCCAACACATGTACTAATACACATTCTATCAGAGCACAGGCATTTAAAAGCTGACATTTATATTCCTAAAAATGTCTTTTAATCAGCCCTGCTCAGTACCATTCCAACAGCACCCTTTAAGGATAAGAAGCTCTTTCCATGAGCAATCAGAGTTTATGTAAGGCAGTCCATCCATACGAGCAGATGAACATCATTAACAGCCCGCTCTTGAGTTTGCAAGTTTCCCAAACATTATTACTGCACAGTCAACAGTTATAATGAGCAAGGCACTCGCTGCTCACCAATAAGGGGCACTGGCCTTTTTTTTTTTTCCTCTCCCAAGTCAATCTCTTTATTGTGTTTACTCCTTTGGTAGAGATTGTTTTAATATGTCCCATTTCTGAGCAAATTCTCTCAGCTCATCTTTAAAACTCCGAAATTCCACTTGGGTTCCCACTGGGCTGTGTTTGTTTATAAGGTCACAAAAGGTTCCTTTGAGCTAAATCAAGCTGGGTATCATTTCTATGCCTGAAGTTTTCTATAAGCAATATCTGTAGCAAGATGGAGTGGGTTTTAAATCATTTCTAAGAGGCTGAGCAATGGGTCCAGGCTGACCCTAAGAACATTTCTTTCCTGTTTTTTTTTTTTTAATGTTGAATGACATAATGGATGTGAAAGTTCTTTGTGAACCATAAAGACCTTTCTAATGTAGGAGATTATGATGATTATCTCAGAGTTTGGGAACATCCTGTCTCCTAGGGTTTACTTTAAGCCCCATTTTTCAAGGGTCACCACATTCTAAAGAGGTTTAGAACTTTTTTCTGAGATCTCCTTTTACATTTGGAGTAGAATGGAACCTAATTAATAATATAGTCATTCATCCATTCATTTAAAATATATTTATCAGATATCTGCTATATGCAAACATGAGGCCAGGGTGCTAGGGCTAAAATGGTATAGATAACACAGTTCCTGCCCCATGGGGTTTAACATTTATTTGTTTCTCACTCAGAGCTAAGCACAGCACTAAATACTTTGTGCTCACTGTCTCAATTAAACTTTACATCTTTACTAAGTTGACTATATTATCCACATTTTACAGATAACACATCGTAACAAAAACAACAATGATGTCAAGGACGGATGTTTATTGAGTGCTTACTCTGTGTCAGGTTGAGACCAAAATGCTTTACAAGCATCTCAGTTAATCCTCAAAATATTCCTAAGAGCATTATATTATCCCTATTTTCCAGTGAACAGCTAACATTTTTTGACCACTCGGTACTGGTGAGCCTAAGCGTTTTACATGCATTGTCTCACTGCGTTCTTTTCAAGAAGATCATGAAGGAGATACTAACCTACCCAAGTGCAGGCTCCGAGTGTTTAAGGACCATGCCCAGATTTAATGGGTCAGAATTGGTAGAGTTCACATTCGAACTCAGCTCCCCTTAAAGCCTATGACATTAGCCGTGACACGTATGACACATAATGCCTCTAGAAAACATGTTTTATTCCCAGACAATAACCGACTCTCAGAGGAAAAAACAAAAAGATGTCAAGGTCTGCATTACGGCCAACATTGACAAGAGAAGGCTGAGAAATAAAGCAGGAAGTAGATAGTGTCTTTATTCAACCTATAGTTTTTAAAACATTTGATGGTTTCCAGCTTTCAGGTATGACTGCAATTTATTTTAATTTACCATAGCATTTGCCCTGTTAGTAAATATAGACTCTAATAGGTCAACTAGCAAGTTTTTTCAAAAGATAGGAATTCAAACCTTGATACCAAGTTTCCTTAACTCACTGCTAATACCAATGCTTCCTAGGTAAAGCTGTCAAGCAATGCAGGTGTCGCCATACGCCTTCCCAGGAAGTGATAGCTGGTCAACTGGGAGATCCCAATATAAGTCTCACTGTTCACCTCCTCAAGTGTTATTTGAAGATGGGCCCCCAAAAATCTGAACGATTTGTTCCCCTAAGGTAGAATGCTAGATTCCTAGAATGCAGTATAGTAAGACAGCATCTCCTTCCACTACGACTCCATTCCACATTCAGTGCTTAATAAGTCAATGCTTTGTTGGGGCTGGCATTGGAATCTTAAACACACACATCAAATCTGAAAGGTCAGGAAGTGCTGGCATAGAGAGGTAAGTCACGTGCTAGGAATCCGGGGTAATTAGAAGTGTTCCACATGTAATGGTCCAGTGCATGGCCCAGAAGACGACTATTACACCTTAGAGTCTAGAAGCTTTCACCTCTCCACATAGGTCTCCTTATGCTACTGAAGGCCCGATACGGTACCTCAGATGAGCACTCGCCTGGATCTGAACCGACACTCACATGACTAATCTTAGCTCTGTCAGATCCTATATTTAAAATACTGATATTTTACTCACCACGGATTTTTTTTTTTTTTTTTTTTGCATTAGTTTTGCCCTTGCCACTCAGGCAGCAGTTTTAAGACCACCGTACACCCTTTCCCTCCTGGCTCCACATCCCATGTCTGACTCTTCAGCATACTCTGGTTTCTGTTTGCCTGCTGATCAGGTGCAAGTAACCTGCGAAACATAAGCCTGGCACATTCCAGAATGGTTACCAAGCATCTGGGTGAAGATAAGGTCAATTTCCCAGGCTTGGTGCCCCTAAGCAAGCCCAAAATGAAGGCCCTTCTAAGTAAGATTGCCAGAATAATATAGCATGCCCAGTTAAAATTGAATTTCAGAAAAACAATGAATAGTTTTAACAAAGATATGTGCCATGCAAAATTTGGACGTATGTATACTAAAAAGTTCTGGGTGCCTTAGCCTCTTTTGTTCCCACACAGTTGTCCAGGCTTCCTGAGAATTCTCCCCAACACTCTTTTGATCATTTCATTTTCTGCGTTAGCCACTAGAAAGAGGTGTTGTTGCTTGCAGCTGAGAGCCCTGAACGACCGAGGCCTCTCGTCTGAAGTGAACAGTGTAATGCCCTGTAACTATCTGGAAGTTCATCAGTCACTCACCAGGGGACTAACAATTAAAAGAAAGAAAGAAAGGCAGAAATGCACTCTGAGGATGAAAATCTTCATCGATTCTTCAAAACAGGAAATGTGGCAGCATCTCACACACTGGACAAATGGCTAGCTGATTTCAGACCACCCCCAGTCGTCATCCAAGACAGGCCAAGCTGAGTCTCCCAGCCACATGACCACCAGCCCCTCACCCAGAGGGGCTGCTTCTTGAGCTTATATTTCTGCACTCCTTTTCCAGCAACTGCATGGTACCAGGATGGCACAAGGGTGAAGGCTTTTTCTATGTCTGCATTCAGAAGGGCACAGTGGATTTTACTGAGGTTTGGTATGCAGGTTCCCTTATTTTGTCCCATTTCAAATTCATCCAACATTCGTTCCTGAATATTCCTAGAGAGGAGTTCAAGAAATATGGAGTTTCTGTCAATGATAATGAAATCCTGAAATCTACTCCTCAAAATACACACATATGCACGCAAGAATTTTCTTTGTAACATTTAACAAAATCCCTCTCAGGAAAACAAGAACTCAATACATGGCTAGGAAAGGGAATGGAATGGAATGCATGAGACCAGAATAATAGAGAATATAAAGTTATAAGTTCTAACGTAATGGAATGGGATGGCATAGAATAAAATGGCTATCAATAAAATATAATAGCATAGAATGAAATGGAAGAGGGGAGAATGGAAAAGAACAGATATCCGCACATCTGATTTGTATCAGTGTATTAGTTTCTTTATACTTGTGGGATTCACAGAGGAAGGGCTCGTCTGAATAACTGGTTCCTGAAAGCCCAAGCAACGCATGCTGGACTTTGCAGATGAAAAATAGGGCCACTCAACAGAAGAGGATTCCCCACCAGCCTGAAGACCCTCATTCAGAGTAACGAACACCAGGCATCTTTGCTTTTGATTTCGTGAGAGAAGAGGAGCTGAGAAATCCTAAACTGTACCTTTTAAGCTCTGCCAGCCTGGGAGCTAGATAACTCCCGGATTCAAGCCTCTTTCTGATGCTATGCATGAGCAATATCCAGGACAAAGCGATTTTGAAATAAAATCACATATGAAGAGTTTTGGCTTTGGGGAGTCTGTCTACATCCTTCAAAAACACTATATTGAAGGACTTGGATGTCACTAAGAAATTATGTAAATTGTTCTGACTCTTAGTTGTTTGATATCTTCTGTGGAGACGTACACACTTCCAAAGAGCATGTGTTTAACAGTTCCTCTGAATCAGCTTAGGAGTCAGGACTGTTATCCTCCCAAGAGGGACTTTATTCTGCATCACCACGACATCCTTAGGGACTGTGTCCTTAAATGGTGGGCTGTGAGCCTGGAGGTAAAGATGGAAGACTGAGCCCAAGAGGGCCCATCTCTTTAAAGGTGCTGGTGGGAACTGGAGAGGTCCTTGGTAAATTCAGAGTCAAAGGGTCTCCATGACAAAACCACAAACATCTCTGCAGCTCCCCCACTTTGAGTATACCCTTAGGAAAACTCACAAAAGACAACAAAATCCAAATTGTTAAAGAATATACTAAGGACCAGATAAAAACCAGAGTCCAGAATTTCAGTTGAGGGTATCACGTTAAACTGATTGTCACAGTACATGTGTGTTTTGTGTGTCTAAAATCTGTTTGCAAGTGTGCTTCTCTCTGATACCCACAATGAGCCTGTGAAGGAGGGAGGCAGATATGATGACTCCCATTTGTCATATAAACTATCAAACATCCAGAGGGGTTGAATGCCCTGCCCAAGCCTATATAACTGGTAAGTGATGGATCTGGGACCAAGATTTGGGTCTTCCAACTGGATTGTTCGGTCAGGTAACAGGGTACCTATTGTCACTTCTCTTACACCTCCTAGGAAATAGGATTCATCATGAAGAAGAGCTCTAAGGTAGCTCAACAACCATCTGATCACATAAGAGCCTTCCCTCTTCTTCTAAAATGGCAAGAATTTCTCCCACATCCTCTCATCAGCTGCTTTCATCACAATTCCTGCCCATAACAACTTTCTCCAGGACCTTAAAGTGCAGTGGTTAAAGGTCATAAGCCCTAGAGCCAGACAGTCTGGGTTTGCATCCCGGCTGTTGATTATTATCTGTCTTACATTTAACAAGTTTCTTAACCTCTCTGTGCCACAGCCCCCTCATCCATGCAACAGGGACACAAGAGTACGTACTGCATAGAATTGGTATGTGGATTAAATGAGCTCATATATGTTAATTGCTTAAAACAGTGCTGGACATCAATTAAATACTCAATATTATAATGATCCCAAAGTCCTGTGGACTTTGATTTTTATCACAGTGGATTTTGAAAAGCTGCTGCACATCAAAATATATTAACAATTCTGTGACGGAGAAGAAGGAAAAATTTCTCGAGAGGTGCTTTCTTATCTTTTCCTGCTCTACTTTAGGTTTTCTGTTGTTATATAAAAAGTTCCCACAAATTTAACAGCTTAAAACAACACGTATTAGCTCACAATCTATAGGTCAGAAGCCCAGGTGGGCTTGACTGTATTCTCTCCTCTGGATCTCACGAGGCAAAAATCAAAGTATCAGCCAGGCTGGACTCTTGTCGTGAGGCTCTGGAGAAGAATCCTCTTCCAAGCTCTTTCAGATTGTTGGCAGAATTTGGTTCCTTGTGGATGAATTACTGAGCTCTCCACCTCCTTGCTGGCGGTTGGCCAGGGGCCACTCTCTCTTCCTAAAAGTCACCCAGATTCCTTCTCATATGGCCTCCTGCATCTTCAATGCAACCAGCAGTGTGTCATGTCCTTCTTATGCTTTGACTATCTCTGACTTCCTCTTCTACTTCCAACCAG
Source organism: Tolypeutes matacus (assembly GCA_026826555.1). NCBI lineage: Eukaryota > Metazoa > Chordata > Mammalia > Cingulata > Chlamyphoridae > Tolypeutes > Tolypeutes matacus. The sequence goes on along the minus strand of JAKSZT010010873.1, from coordinate 7,524,808 downwards.
AGAAAACTCTGCTTAAAAGCTTTAAAGTGGGTGCTTTAAAAAGTACTCACCTGTTGGATAAGACCTTTGCACATAATTGCATATCTTAAGATCAGCTGGCTTGGGACTTTAAGTACATCTGTAAAATCCTTTCCAGCAGGAGTTCCATCAGTATTCAATTGGAGAACCAGAGGATGGGACTTCTGCATGGCCATCTTTAGCTTTCTGTCTACCAAAATCCCTATATCCCAAATGCTTTCTGCCTTTTGCAGCCCAGAGGTGCCCCCAGAACCCTCTAGAACACCTGAGCAGTACTTTTCAATCTCAACACTCTTGGTGTTTTGATTCAGGTACTTTTTTGTGGTGGGGACTGCCCTGTGCATTATAGGGTGTCTAAAGCATCCCTGGTCATTACCCACTGGGTGCCAGTAGCATTCACACCAGTCATGATGACCAAAAATGTGTCCAGACATTTCCAAATGTTTCTGGGGAGATGGGGGCAAAGTGCCCTTGTTTGAGGATCACTGTTCTAGATTAAAAAGTAGAAAAGCACACCATTTTATTCTCAAAGAGTTAGTGAATAGTTTGAAAAAATGTATAAATCTGTGAAAATGTAAATATTACAGGATTTAACTCAAAGATCAAAACTACAGAAATAATGATGAGAGAAGGCTATGAACGTGACAGCCAAACAAGTAATGCATACAGACAATAAAAAAAAAACATAGGAGACGGGAGGGCAGAGTGAGGACTTCCCATTAGAACAGAACAGTAAGTCCCAAGAAAGAGGAGAGGTCGAGGACTATGTTTAAGAATGAATAATACCACTTCCAGGTCTATCCTAAGGGTGAAAGATATATATATGCCAAGATATTCTTTGTAGCATTATTAGAAATAGCAAAAGACTGTAGACAACCTAAGCATCCACTAGTAGGGGAAAGGGTAAAACAATGGGTACATTCATGCAGAGGAAAACCAGGCAGTCATTTACAAAAAAATGCAATAGATGCATATATTCTGACAGTTGACAATGACCATGACATGTTGATAATTTAAAAGTGGGTTGTAGCAGTGCAAAGGGATGGAGGTAAAATGGTGGCTGCGTAAGGCATTCCAAGAGTCAGCTTGTCCTACAGGGCAGTTAGTAATCTAAACAGAGCTATCTAAAACACCAGTTTGGGCGGGGCCAGAAGACCAGAAGAGCATCTTACAACATCCTTGAAAGAATGGAAGGAGGATATGGCCCATCTGCAGTGAAGATTCGTGAGTAGAGCATTCTATTCTGCAGAGGCCAGTGCCCATCCATCCTCCGCTGGCAGCACAAGCCACCTCAGGAGCTATTCTGTGGTTGGAGTTGGAAACACCTTTTCCCAGAAACAAGGGAAGAAGAGACAGTTGGCCACCAACTTCAGCTGCTGATTAGTAAATTCAGCTGGCTAAAGTATAATCCTAAGAACAACTAAAGTTTGAACCTGTCCAAGTCAGACAGAGGCCAGTAGCTACCATTTTAACTCCACCCCCTTCATGAGGGGAAGCAGGGCTGATTGAAAATCACAGTAAGGACAAGCTTCTTTTCACCCAGATCAAATTGCAGCCCTAGCCTATGCTCCAGCCCCACCTTCTGCAGGGAAGAAGCTGGGAGGACCTACACCAGCCTCTCCAGGCAACTGCAGGCACTTTAGCCAGCACAGACTAAATAGACACCTGGGACTCAATTCCTACCCCTAAGTAGGATAGGAGGGAAAATGTGTTTCTGCAGCCTTTCGGCCTGCAAGGACTAGACTGGTGGGCACCAGTGGATCCACCCCCATCACCTAATAGGATAGTAGGTGCTGGTGTTTCTTCAGCCTTCCCAGGCAATGGCAGGCACTTTTGGCCTATATGGACTGAACTGTTGGGCAACTGTGGTTCCATCCCCACCCCATAAAGGGCAGAAGGGAAAGTACTCCCTTAGCCTCTCAGGGCAACTGCAGGCATATTCCTTCCTCACAGATTAGATTTTTGGGCACTCTGGAGGGTCCGTCCCCAATCCTGGCAGGGGAGGAGGGGAGCAGTGTAACATCACTCTACCTGGGCAACTGTGGTCATTTTGGACCCACACAGCAGATTACTGCCCACACCTGCAACTTCATCCCCACACCAGGCAGGGGAGGAAGAGGCATGAAACCATCAAATTCTGGGCAACTACAGATGGTCTTGGGATGCACAATGTGGATTATTACACATGGCTATGGCTCTGTCCCTACCCCTGGCAGAGGAGAAAGTTAGGAGAAGATTCATCAGTTGCTGTGGCAACACAGGCAGCTTCAGCCTCCAAGCTTACAGTACCAACTACATCCTCAGTTCTGACTACACAACCAGAAAGGGAGAAAGGGCAAGAAAGCCCTAAACTAAAGAGAGCAACTGCACCCAGAATAAATACATCTAGTAAACCAGATGCCAAGATATCAGCAAAAAACTACAATCCATACCAAGAAACAGGAAGATTTGGTCCAGTCAAAGGAAAAAGATAAGCCTCCAGATGACATAAAGAAGTTGAAACAATTAATCACAGATGTTCAAACAAATCTCCTTAATAAATTCAATGAGATGGCTAAAGAGATTAAGGATATTAAGAAGACATTGGGTGAACACAAAGAAGAATTTGAAGGCATATATGGAAAAATAGCAGATTTTATGGTAATGAAAGGCACAATAAAAGAAAAAAATACACTAGAGGTATATAACAGTAGATTTGAGGAGGTAGAAGAAAGGATCGGTAAGCTTGAAGACATAGCCTCTGAAAGTGAAAATACAAAAGAACAGATGAAGAAAAGAATGGGAAAAACTGAACAGGGTCTCAGGGAACTAAATGATGGCAAGAGATATGCAAACATACATGTCATGGTTGTAGCAGAAGGAGAAGAGATGGGAAAAGGGGCAGAAGAAATATTTGAAGAAATAATGGTAGAAAATTCCCCAACCCTATTGAAGGATATAGATATCAGTGATCATGGAGCCCAATGGACTCCCATCTGAAAAAAGCCAAATAGACCGATCCTGAGACACATACTAATAAGAATGTCAAATACAAAAGACGAAGAGGGAGTCCTGAGAGCAGCAAGAGAAAAGCAATGCATAACATACAAGGGATATCCAATCAGATTAAATGCTAATTTCTCATCAGAAACCATGGAAGCAAGAAGGCAGTGGTATGATATATTTAAGATACTGCAAGAGAAAAACTGCCATCCAAGAATCTTATATATGGCAAGATTGTCTTTCAAAAATGATGGAGAATTTAGAATATTCACAGATAAACAGGAACTGAGAGAGTTTGTAGCCAAGAGACCAGCTTTTTAGGAAATAGTTAAAGGAGTGCTACATCCTGAAAAGAAAAGACAGGTGAAAGAGGCTTGGAAGAGAGTCTAGAAATGAAGATTATATAAGAAAAAGTAACTAAAAGTGTAAAAAGATTGTGAAAATAAAATATGACAGATAAAACCCAAAGGTCAAAATGTGTGAAATAAGAATTGCCTTTGCAGTAATAACATTGACTATTAATGGATTAAACTCTCCAATCAAAAGACACAGACAGGCAGAATGGATAAGAAAATATGAGCCATCTATATGCAGTCTACAAGAGACTCACCTTAGACACAAGGATACCAATAGATTGAAAGTTAAAGGCTGGAAAAAGATATTCCACACATGCAGTAACTGGAAAAAAAACCTGGTGTAGCTATACTTATATCAGATGAAATCGACCTTAAAAGAAAAACTGTTATTAAAGACAAGGAAGGACATTATATATTAATAAAAGGTGCAATTCACCAAGAAGTAATAACAATCATAAGTGTATGTGCACCTAATCAGGATGTCCCAAATTACATGAAGCAAACATAGGCAAAACTGAAGGGAGAAATAGATATCTCTACAACAATAGATGGAGACTTCTATACACCACCCTCATCATTGGATAGAACATCTGGGCAGAGGTCCAATAAAGAAACAGAGAGATTGAATAATATGATAAATGAACTAAACCTAAGAGATATATACAGAACATTGTACCCCAAAACAGCAGGATATATATTCTTCTCAAGTGCTAACAGATCTTTCCCCAGGATAGACCATACGTTGGGTTACAAAGCGATGTAAATAAATTCAACAAGATCGAAATTATTTAAAGCACTTTCTCTGATCATAATGGAATAAAGTTGGTAATCAGGAAGAGGCAGAAAATGGGATCATTTACAAATATATGGGGATTTAACAACACACTTAAATAATCAGTGGGTCAAAGAATTGCAAGAGAAATCAATAAATATCTTGAAATGAATGAAAGCAAGAACACAACATATCAGAACCTATGGGATGCAACGAAGGCATTGCTGAGAGGGAAATTTATAGCCCTCTATGCTTATATTAAAAAAGAAGAGACAGCTGAAATCAATGACATAACTACACAGCTGGAGGAACAAGAAAAAGAACAGCAAACTACTCCCAAAGCAATTAGAAGCAATTAGAAGGAATGACATAACAAAGATCAGAGCAGAAATAAATGAAATTAAGAACAACAAAACAAAACAAAACAAAACAAAAAAAAAAGAGAATCAACAAAATCAAAAGTTTGGCTCTTCAAGAAGATTAACAAAACCAACAAACCCTTAGCTAGACTGACAAAAAAAAAAAGAGAGAGAGAGAATATGCAATTAAATAAAATAAAAAATGAAAGCAGGGACATTACTCCGGACCCCACAGAAATAAAAGAGATCATAAGAGGATACTATGTACAACTTATGCCAACAAACTAGACAATGTAGACAAAATAGAAAAATTCCTAGGAACATACAAACAACCTACACTGACCCTAGAAGAAATAGAAGACCTCAACCAACCAGTCACAAGTAAAGAGATTGAAACAGTCATCAAACAATTCCCCAAAATGAAAAGTCCAGGACCAGATGGTTTCACAGATGAGTTCTACCAAGCACTCAAAGATTTAATACCAATCTTTTTTTTTTTAAGATTTGTTTATTTATCACCATCCTTGTTTTTTTGCTTTGTTTTGTTTTGTTTTTGTTTTGCACTCGCTGTCTTGCTCTCTGTGTTCATTCACTGTGTGCTTTCTGTGTCTGCTTGTCTTCTCTTCCCATATTTCTTTAGGAGGCACCAGGAACCAATCCTGGGACCTTCCGATGTGGGAAAGAGGCACTCAATCTCTTGAGCCACCTCAGCTCCCTGGTTTATTGCGTCTCTCATTCTCTCCTCTTTGTCTCTTTTTTGTTGCACCAGCTCACCCCACGGGCCAGCTCACTTTTCACCAGGAGGCCCCGGGAGACGAACCCGAGACTTCCCGTATGGTAGACGGGAGTCCAATCACTTGAGCCACATCTGCTTCCCTTAATACCAATCTTACTAAAGCTCTTCCAAAAAATTGAAAAAGAAGGGATGCTACCAAACTCATTTTATGAAGCCAATATCACCCTAATACCAAAGCCAGATAAAGATATCACAATAAAAGAAAATTACAGATCCATTTCCCTAATGAATACAAATGCAAAATCCTCAACAAAATACTTGCTAATCAAATCCAACAATACATGAAAAGAATTCTTCATCATGATCAAGTGGGTTTTATACCAGGCAAGCAATGGTGGTTCAACACAAGACAATCAATTAGCATAATACACCACATTAATAAATCAAAGAAGAAAAAGCACATGATCTTTTCAATTGATGCAGAAAAGGCATTTGACAAAATACAGCATCCTTTCTTGATAAAAGTTCTATAAAAGATAGGAGTTGAAGTAAACTTTCTCAACATGATAAAGGCCATATATGAAAAATCCAGAGCTAACATTGCACTCAATGGTGAAAGACTGAAAGCTTTCCCATTGAGATCAGGAAGAAGACAAGGATGGTCATTGTCACCACTGTTGTTCAATATAGTTCTAGAAGTTCTAGCTAGAGCAATCAGGCAAGAAAAAGAAATAAAAGGCATCCAAATCAGAAAGGAAGAAATAAAACTTTTGCTATTCACAGATGATATGATCTTATACCAAGAAAGTCCTGAAAAATCTACAAGAAAGCTGTTAGAGCTAATAAACAATTTTAGTAGAGTGTCAGGACACAAGGTTAATATGCAAAAATCAATGGTGTTTCTATACACTAGTAATGTGCAATCTGAGGAGGAAGTCAGGAAAAAATTCCATTTACAATAGCGACTAAAAGAATAAAATATTTAGGAATAAACTTAACCAAGGATGTAAAGCACTTGTTTTCAGAAAACTACAAAGCATTGCTTAAAGAAATTTTAAAAGACCTAAATAATTGAAAGAATATTCCATGCTCATGGATTGGAAGACTAAATATCATTAAGATGTAAATTCTTCCCAAATTGATATACAGATTCAACACAATCCCAATAAAAATTCTACCAGCATTTTTTTAAAACAAATTGAAAACACAATTATCAAATTTATTTGGAAGGATAAGGGGCCCTGAATAACCAGAAACAACTTAAAAAGGAAAAGCGAAATTGGAGGACTCTCACTTTCAGACTTTAAATCATGTTACCTTGCTACAGTGGTAAAACAGCATGGTACCTGCATAAAGATAGACATATAGACCAATGGAACAAAAGTGATGGCTCAGAAACAGTTTCTCACATCTGTGGTCAAAGGATTTTTGACAAGACTTTCAAAACCACCCAGCTGGGGCAGAACAATCTATTCAACAAATGGTGCTGGGAGAACTGGATATCAATACCCAAAAGAAAGAAAGAGGACCCCTATCTCACACCTTATTTAAAAATTAACTCAAAATGTATCAAAGACCTAAATATAAAAGCTTCTAGAAGAAAATGTAGGAAAACATCTTCAAGACCTGGTGGTAGGTGGCAGTTTCTTAAACTTTACACAGAAAGTACAAGCCACAAAGGAAAGATGGATAAATGGGACCTCCTCAAACTTAAACACTTTTGTGATTCAAAGGACTTCATCAAGAAGGTGAAAAGGCAGCCCACTCAATGGGGGAAATATTTGGAAACCACATATCCTATAAGAGTTTGATTTCAATTCTATATAAAGAGATCATACAACTCAATAATTAAAGAGCAAGCAATCCAATTTAAAAATAGTCAAAAGACTTAAATAGACATTTCTCCAAAGAAGAAATGCAAATGGCCAAAAAAGCACATGAAAAAAATGTTCAATATCACCAGGTTTTAGGGAAATGCACATCAAAACAACAATGAGATATCATCTCACACTACATAGAAGGGCCATTAGTTAAAAAACAGAAAACAATAAATGCTAGAGAGGATGTGGAAAAATAGGAACACTCCTTTACTGTTGGGGGAATGTAAAATGGTGCAGCCTCTGTGGAAGACAGTTTGGAGGTTCCTCAAGAATCTAAATATAGAACTGCCATATGACACAGCAATTCCTCTACTAGGAACATATCCAGAAAAACTGAAAACTGTGATGCAAACAGATATTTGCACACGAATGTTCATAGTGGCATTATTCACAATTGCCAAAAGATGGAAACAACCCAAGTGTCCATCAACTAATGACTGGATAAACAAAATGTGGTAAATATGTACAATGGAACACTATGCTGCAGTAAGAAATGAAATTGGGACACATATAACATGGATGAACCTTGAAGACATTATGCTAAGTGAAATAAGCCAGACCCAAAAGGACAAATATTGCGTGTTCACACTAATATGAACTAAATATGAAGAATAAAAGCATGGAGTAAAAACCTAGAGTATAGGTTATTAGGAGATAATAGGAGGGCTGAGAAGGAGTACTGATGCTTAATGTATGTAGAAGTTTTAATTAACTTGACTGTAAAAGTATGGAAATGGATAGAGTTGGTTTTAACACATTATAGTGAGTAGCAGCTGGTTTATAAATGGGATTGTATCTAGGGATATAAATGTCAATTGAAAGAAAGCTAGAGAATAATCTAGGGTTGAATAACACAGTGAACCCAGAGGTGGAGGAGAATTGTGGTTAATAGTACAAATGCAGGAATGTCCTTCTGTGACCTAGAACAGATGTATGCCTCTACTGCAGGATGGTGGGAATGTGGAGAAGCCTGGGAAAAATACAATTAATGCAACCTATGGACTGTAGTTAACAGCAATACTGTAATATTCTTGCATCAATGACAGAGATGTACTGTGTTATTAATAGGAGAATATGGAAAAAAATATGCTAAATGTACACTATGGACCATAGTTAGAGGTAATGGTCTGATGATATTATCTCATAATCTGTAACAAATGTTCCACAACAGTGTGGTATGTTGGTGAAGGGGTGTTGTATGGGAATTCTACATATGTGCATGATTGTTTTATAAGTTCACAATTTCTGTAATAAAATATATATATTTTTTAAAGATTTATTTATTTTTTTTTACTTTTATCCATTTTTAAACATACACACACCCTCGTTTTTGCTGTTTTTTTTGTGTGTCCATTCACTGGGCAATTCTCTGTGTCTGTTTCCTGCCCTCTCTTCTCATCCTTCTCCTCCTGTCTTCACTGGGATTCGATCCTGGGAACCCCAATGTGAGAGAGAGGTGTTCTGCCACCTGTGCCACCTCAGTTCCTGGTTTTTCAGCCCATCTCATCTTGGCTCTCCCTTTGTGTCACTCTCCTGTTATGCCATCATCTTGCTGTGTGGCTCGGCAGGGCCTGGCACGCCCGTACATGGGGCCCGGTGGCGCGCCTGCTCGCGGGGCCTGGTGGCCCACACACCTTCTATATTTTTCTTTATTTTACCGGGAGGCCCCAGAGATCGAACCCAGGTCACTCTATATGGGAGACGAATGCCCAACCATTTGAGCCATATCTGCGCCCCCAAAGTTTTTTTTTTTTTTTTTTTTAACAAATCTATTTTATTGGTACATATTAACAAAGCATGCAATTCATTCAATGTGTACAATAATAGTATTTGGTATAATCTCATAGTTGTGCATTCATCATTTCAATCATTATTAGAGTATTTTCATTATTTCAACAATAATAGTAAACAAAAAATGACAAACAATAAACAAGAAAATTCCTCACCTCTCCATCTCTCTGTTTCCACTTCTTTTTTTTTTTTTTTTTTTTTTTAATATATATATATATAAATATATTTTAAGAGGTGCTTAGATTACCGAAAATACTACACAGAACCCCCTGGGATTCCCATGTTGCCCATCCCCCACACCTCCCACCACATCCCACACAAACATCTCCCAGAAGTGTGGCCCACCACCCTCAATGGACTTACACATCCTGGGGCCTTGCCACCAACCATAGACCACAGTTCACATCGTAGACCACACTCTCTCCCACACAGTTCTGAGTGGTGTGTGCTGATTTAAAATGGCCTTTTTTTTTTTTTAAGTGGATTGCAAAGGAGTATGTATACTATATTTATATATTCAAGAAAGTAGAATATATGAAAGTGCATATACACATGTTGTGTAAACATCAAAAAAGTTCCAGATTACACATCAGACACAGTGGATACCCCCGAGGAGAAGACGTAGAGGGAGTACATGTGGTTTAGTAGGGGGGGCTTTTTTGTTTTGTTTGTTTTGTATAATACTCAATAAAATAGAGTAGGTGCCCAGCACCAGGCTAGCATGCTGTATGCATGATGTCAATTAATATGCATAACATCCATGTAAAAATGCTCAATGTATGTAGCAGTTTATTATTTATGAATTCCAAAAGAAGATATTTGATTATGTCTGTAAACTGGTCTGTTCCTCTGGGTGTGGTATCCTTTAACTGTATTAGATCCAGCTGAGATGCCTTTGATTTAACTATGTGAAGGTTAGGGCTTTGATTCAAACACATCATTAGGGCGTGCAGGGTTGAGTCCCCGCTCCCTTGGTGGCCCAATAAAACAGATTTTACCTGGAGAAGATAGACAGAAGCAGCTACGTAGGAGGAGAGAGTGCTCCAGAGACAAGTGCTCCCTGGGAAGAGAGATGAGCCATTCGCCTGACCGTTTGCAGCTGAAGAGACCAGAGCCCTCAGCAGCTGAGCAGGTGGGGAAAGAAACGAGCCCTCCAGCACAGGAAGAGGCTGGGAAAATGGAGCCTTAAAAGGAAAGAGGATCTCCAAGAAGGAGGGGAAGCGCCTCCCAAAACTGCCCACCTGATTAATCACCCACTGGCCTCTGCCCACCCCCCTTGGCCGAGGATTATCATTCCTCTGCGAGGGGAAGCTTGAGGGAGGATTCTGTCATCTTGGTGTGTGCCTGAGCTGATGCTGAAATCAGAGACAGGCCGGGGGGATTTGACAGAAGACACCAAAGGGAGCTGTTCGCTACACCATTTCAACATTACCTGAACGTAGGACCATCGGACTGTTTTTGTTTTTCAAGCAGTCTGCTTTTACTGGTTTCAGCTAACCCTGACTGGCAACACACTGGCAGACCTTTCTGCATGAAGACAGCTAGGAGAGGTGGGGGCACCCAGCCAGAAGAGGGAGATGCAGGGGAAAGTCAACCCATAAAAAAAGAGGCACCCATAAAGAAAGGTCTTTCAGGCACTGAGGATGAACCAGGCAAGCTCCACTGCTCTGAAATGATGTTTGAGGCAGGAACAAATGACAGGGAGAGTTTAACTTAGAATCGGATCTGAACTTTCAACTACATTCCTCCCCACAGCTGCCTTGGGTAAGGATCCTGGCAAGTGCTTTTAGATTTTTATTCATGTGCAGGCAGGAGAGGAGGTGAGGAAACAATTCTGAAATGAAGAACTCCAAATTATGAGAAGAATGCCAACTGTCAATAATCAAAATAATTCTTCTCTGCATAATCAACACCAGATCGGCACAGCTGCTGACAAAAAAACAATAAACAAGTAAAAATAAACATCTCTCCTTTTTTTTTTTCATGCTACCTTAAAAGGGAAATCTGTACTGGAGCAAGGCTTTGTGAAATAGTTCTTAAAACACGCAATCAACATTTTCTTGAAATTACAGCTGGCATCTTGCAGCTAGCTATATTCTTTCTTTCTAATTTATTATTTGTTTATGCCCCATATAAAGGGTTGAACATTTCACTGCTGGCCCCACTCGTTTGGCAATTGATCCTGTACCACGTGATGTCACACCTCACCGTGGAGTATTGAGACTGTGTATGGACATGCGTGTCTACTTCTATGTGTGATTAAGTTCATGCGGACCCATAGCTTAGCCTGTATCAGGTCAGTACACAGTGGGCTCAGCCCTGCTGTGCCTATGACTCTATGACTTTGGGCAAATTCACTTACCTCCCTAAGCCTGTTTTCTCATTTGTAAATTAGGATGCAAATAGCATCTGCCTGATGGGGTTTAGGAAGGATTTTAGACGATATTGCAGGTAAAGCAGTACTTAACTCATCAATACACATTAATTTATTATTATTTACTAATGAATATGCATAAATTTATTAGCATATTCTGCAAAAATAATACATTTTATTACCTATCCAGAAGCAGGCTCCCCACTTCTCATGTGTTTACAGCTCCATTTCCTTCCACATTTCTCATATGATGTGATTTCAGTTCCTTTTGTCACCTTAGCTGTCTCCTCTAAATCTGCTCCCATTTTCTTATATTCCCTTAAAGCAACATTAAATACAACGTTGCCTGTGTCATCCATCAACAATGATTTGGAGCCCCGGCTTCATGAGGCATCATACATTCAAATGCTTCCAGGGACAGAGAGGTTTGGTAAGTGAGAGAAGAAAGCAGGTGTGAGAAGCACGACACGGCGCAGCATGTGGTGCATTAATGGAGAGGAAAGTCCCAGCCAAAGGCATTCCTGCACCCATCCCGAGCATATCCACAGCCATTCTGACCCTCATGATTGTATTCCCCGTTTGGAGGAGAGGTGCCTCCATCCTTCCTGTTGGATGCAAACAGGGAAGCATGAGCCCCTTTCTGCTGGCCGCCATCTTGCAGCCATGAGAGGAGGTGGCCCCGGCTGAGGATGTCAGAATGCACAGATGGAAAGGAACCACATCCCTGATGACAGCAGAAGTGCTGAGCCAACTAGTCCTCGAGCCCACCCTACCTCTTGACTTATGTACGAGAACAAAGTTCTCTTTCTTAAGGCAGTTTGAGTTGGGATTGCTCAACTCACCCTCAACAGCATCCTGGAAAATACAGAATTCAACTTTTCATTTTTAAGCCATGGGATAACCAAACAAGACATGACTAGGAGCCAGCGTACAACCCTTGAGTACTTGAAATGTGAGATGTGCTGTAAGTTAAAAAAGAAAAAAAAAAAAATTTGAGAAACTTATTATGAAAAAACAAACGTAAATAGTTCAATAAAATTTCATATTGATAACATGTTGAAAAGATAATATTTTGGATATGTTGGGTTAAATAAAAATATTAAATTCATTTCACCTGTATCTCTTTATTTTTTAAAAAAACAAATACTAGAAAAATTCAAATTACATAGGTGCTCGTATTTCTATTGGACAGAGCTGACCTACTTACTGAACTTCTCCCAATCAGCCTACGGGTGTTAGCTCTCTGTTAATCAAATGGAACTATTTAGTCATATTTTACTTATGGTAAACAAAAATCACCAAACTTTTTTTTTTAGGAGGTACCGGGGATTGAACCCAGAACTTCATACACGGGAAGCAGGCACTCAACCACTGAGCTACACCCACTCCCCAATGAGAGCTGGTTTTTTCATTTGCTTGCTTGTTTGTTTTTTGTTTTTAGGAGGTACCCGGGGAACGAACCTGGGACTTTGCATATGGGAAGCAGGCTCTCAACCACCTGAACTACATCTGCTCCCTCCCAAACCTTTGTTATCCTTTCCTGTGCTGAATCATTTTTCTCCATTCTGTTTTCAGTGGTCATTTCCTCAATCTAAGTAAATGGACTTAAATTGATTCTAACTATAGCTTATCTTAATGCTATACTGGAGGACACAACGATTTGTAGGGGCAGTTTGGGTTGTCCCATGGTCAGGGTGGGGCATTAATAGCATTTAGTGAGCAAAGCTTGGACATCTCATCGTGGACGAGATAGCCCTGCAAAATAAAGAACTGACTCACACCCCACATGACATCCAGATGTGAAAAAACTGTTTATAATTATCTGCCCAGAATCTAATTCCATTTTAGTTACAAATGCAAGATATTTTTCCCAGGGGGTTAATATATAAAGAATTTTCCAGGAAAGCAAGTACTGTATCAATCAAGGGAAAAGTGTAGTTTGTTCTGTTCAGAATTTTAGTTGATGTTATTCACCGTTTTAGATAATCACATCATTTACAACAAACTACTATTTGTGTCACCAGCACAGCTCAACATTACAGTATTTATATACATATGCACTAATATTTATTTAACTCTTACTTCAAAATGTCAAATATAGAGAAAAGGTGTCAACAATATTTAATTAAAGCTTGTCTTGCTTCTCTTAAATCCAAATGAACTCATTACATCAGGGACAATTATCTAATGTAATTTTGGTTTTTTTGTTTCTCCTTTACATTATGTTTAAGACATTACTTTGATTTTTTTAAATTCCCGTGTAGTTATTTTATATTATGAATGACATTCATTTCACAATAATAAAGGTGCCAGTACAAAATATCTTATATAAAGGGGGTGTTGGGTCTGAAAGAGTTGAAAACTTTTGCTCTATCTAACCTATGGGTTCTTAACCAGGGGTCCATGAACTTGAACCGAAATTCAAAAAAACATTATTCTTGTGGGGACGTGTTGGTGCAGGTGTGATACATTTATTTAAATAATACACACAGTAGAGTGTGGACTTAGTGAGGGGTCCGTGGTTTTCACCTGACTGGCAAAGGGGTCCGTGGAACAAAACGGTTAAGAAACCCTGCACTAACCTTTGGCAGTTTTTAAAGAGTTGTCGTTTCTGTCGTTTCTATGCATGTCCTCCCTCTTCGTTGTGTGTCAGACATGGATTTGATAAGTATGTCTCCCACAGCACCATTCAAGTTTTTGAAACAATCTTTTTCCAGAACAGGATTAAAGAAAGACCTCGGGCCATGCCACTAGGAATGACCCTTCAGTGCTTCCATCCATGGCACCCCAGATACCCACAGTGCCATCCACCCTTTTGTAGGCGTCCATCTTGCCCAGAAGGCAAGCAAAAGAAACCCAGCACCGGACATTCCTGAGGGTTAGCCAGTCACTCTGCCTACCATATTCCCAGCAACTTCCAGTCTAAAATCCTCAAAAAGAGAAATGCCCGAGCCTGCCAATGTTCCTTTTAGAAAATGGTACCCGCAACAGAAACCAGTGCTCTGTGGTCTCACCAGGGCAGGAAATACCGAGCAGATGAATTATGATACACACACAAACACACTTTTTAAGAAATGGAGCCATTTTCAAAAGAAAAGAGAAGCTGATTCGTAGGCTGGAGCTGCAGTTCCCAAACCCAAGCCCAAATCCCTAGGAACATTTTAAAACACACTCCCTAAGCCCTACTCCATATCCTCTCATGTATATTTGTAGAGGTAAAGCCTGCAAATTGGTATTAAAAAACGATTTGTTGCAGGTGTTTCTGATGTGGAGCAGTCATCCTTGGAAGCAAGCAGCTCAATCATCATCTACTCCTTCAAGTAAATAACTAATCAATGCTAATATATAGCTAGTAATGCACTAGAGGCTGGAACTTCAAAACCATAGTTTTCTAACTTGTAAGAGATACACAGTCTAATACAAGGTAATGGTTGCTCTACAAGGGGGCAAGAGTTATGATGAAGTAGGGGTTTTTCAACCATTTTTCATTATCACCACCATAAGGAGAATTTTTTTGCTATTTTTTCCTAATCTCCTCCCACACCATGAAATGGTATATACTGTATATCTGTTTGTGTATTGTATGTATATTTGTGTTGCATTCACAAAAGGAATAGGATTTCTCTTGTCTCTCAAGGACCAATTTTTGCCCCCTTGGGGGCGATAGCAGCCAGCCCCCTTGAGAACGCGTATGACAGAAGCATGAGCAAAGGATAGTGGGAACACAGAAAAGAGGGTGACAGTGCCAGGGCCAGCCCTGGAGTCAGAGGAGGAAGTGACACTTGAACCAAGCTTTGTAGGACAAGTAAGAGTTTCCCAGCTGGGAAAAGGGAGGGAATTTGCTCTGAGGAGCAACTTCTAAGCAAGTTTGCAAAGTGTTTGCAGACCATGGTGGGCTCTGAGATCTACACACCAGTGGACAGAGTGGGGCATTTTTAAACTGCAATGTTAGTACGATTTTAGTTACAAACTAACGCTTAGGAGCTATCAAAATATCCTGGAACCCTTTGGTGGGGGAAGGAGGTTGCATAAGGAGCGGAAACTGGGAAGAACATTGAGTTAGCAAAGGTAGATATTTGCTGCCTTTAATTTCAGCCTACGTCTCAGGTGAAAAGGCTCTTGAGTAATAAATAATAGAGCACACTTTGGGCAGAGTTCATTCACCACTCTCCCAGACACATTTCGAATGCCATTCAAAGCAAGTCGTGAAAGCTCTGATTAATATACAACACAGAGCTCTCTCTATATACTCTCAAGGGTAAAAATACTGCTGAAAAGCCAGTTCTTTTAAAGCTGAGCAGCTAACACTACCTCGTGAATGAAAATAAATGGCAGCCTAAGCCCAGAAGGTAGCGTGCCCTATGTCCAGGTCGGCAAGTTTTATGTATACATAAATACAGAGCTGTTCTTTGGCCAAGAACCCAGGAGCATCTTCCTATAAGGCTCCTGGTATTTCCCAACTCCAACTCGGTCGGAAATGGCAACCCCAGCTCTCTTGGGTACTTTTCCTTTGCTTTTTTTTTTTCCCATTCATATGCCTTATTCAAGCAAATAGAATGTGCATCTCTTTGCTATGAAAATAATATGGGATTAATTTTTCCTAAGGTCAGAGAAGCTTAGGATTTTTCAACAACCCCAATCTTGCTGGATATCTAGGGAAAAGAGGCCTAGATACGGGACCAAAAATGTAATAAGAGAACATTAGCACCCCCTTCTCCACCCCACCAGGCACAGACACAGAGACTAAGAAAACGGAACCTCTTGGAAAAGCATGGACAGAAGGATGGACATGGAGGCCCTTCCAACCCCACCCCCACCCCAGTGGTTCCTCTGATACAGAAGCGAACTGCTTACTGCTCAAGAGAGAGATTTTTACTCCCTTTTCCCTGTTTAGAGCAGCCTACAGCATGATGAAGTAGAACTTATTAGCAGCAGGGACATTTGCCTTACGGTACTCTGAAGACCACCAAAGAGCAACCAACTGGCTGGCCTGAGTATAGAAATCAGGCACTACATGTGAGCGTGATTCACAAAGGGCTGTGGACTTACGCCACTCCCTCCCCTGCACCCCTTGGGCATATCTCTTTTATAGACAGTTCTTATCGTGTACTAAATTTATATCCACATCTTTTCCCCACTTTTCTATGGGCTTCTTAAGAACATAAACCACATCATTTCCATATCTCCAGCACCTAGAAAACTATAGGCACCATAAAGGCACACTTTGAGAAAGTGAATGATTGAATGAATGATGAACTATAGGAATTTAGTACATTATTATGATTAAGACTCTGAGCATAAAGCGTATCTCCCCACCATGGACAGGTAGCTTGAAGGGGGGGCCATTACTACCCAACGGTAAAACTAACGGTAAAATTAGAAGAAAGTCAACCCTCCAGCCCATCTAGCCCAAAATAAAATTTCCTACTTATAAAACGATTGTTTGCCAACCTCCTATACTAAGAGTGGTCCCCATTTTTGCTGCAGTTGCTCTAAATTAAAACAAGTTAGTTGTCTGGTTCTCAAACTACTATAAGCAATGGTACTTAATTGAGAATAAAGGTTAGATTCCATCAACTGTGTCATCAAAAAAGCAGGAGCAAAATAAGGAAGAAATGTCAAAGAATCTAGAGGCACCCTGGGCCCCATAATAACCTTAGTCAGTGAGAATCTCCCAGTGAGGGTAGTTAGAATTAACTCTTTTCTACTTGTAATATGTATTGTATCCATTCATTTGCTCAATGTTCACATAGCCTTTTGGAGTGTTTACCAAGAAATCTAAATTTAGTACACATGCTGTTTCTTCCCTCTTCCATGACTATTTTTCGAGGAACTGTATCAGACCCTGCAGAAGGTGATGGAGATGGAGCAGTGCCCAAGGCAGCAGTGCCCAAGGCCCTCCCTGGCCTCACGGAGAATTCTAACTATTGGGAGAGACAGCCACTAAACACACAATTACACTACTAATTCCAAATGTGATAATGGCCAGGAAGAATTAAAGAGTATTGGACAAATGCAACAAAC
The DNA here is from genome assembly GCA_026826555.1 of Tolypeutes matacus. Lineage (NCBI taxonomy): Eukaryota > Metazoa > Chordata > Mammalia > Cingulata > Chlamyphoridae > Tolypeutes > Tolypeutes matacus. The sequence goes on along the minus strand of JAKSZT010010873.1, from coordinate 7,507,516 downwards.
ATAACTCAGAACCTCCAGCTTCATGTGCAAATCAGGATGCTCAGTGCTGTGCAGGGCATCATGAAAATAAATAAGAATTCATTTTATGTTTGGGGGGAAAAAAGAACACCTATACTCAAAAACATAAATATGATTGTTTGCTCTCTCCAATGATTATAATTAGAATTCTATCCAATTGAATGAGTAATATCCAGCATTAGATTTATTTTTTAATGGTCACCATGGGCTCAGAAATGATTGCACAAAGATATTGCAGTGTTATTTTTAGAAACAGAAGTAATAACCCAAGTGCCTATCAAAAGGGGATTGGTTATAAATAGAGAGTGTTTCTATTCAGTATTCAAAATAACAAACTAGGGCTATATATTCTGATATGAAACTATGTCCAAGAAATATTGTTGGGTAGAATGGTAATAAAGTGTATAATGGCATATAGAGCATGCTTCCATTTGTGTGAAATTAAGGAGAAGTGTATAGGCTCAAATAGACTTGCACCTACGTAGACTAACTCTGAAGAATACATAAAACTTGATGACAGTGATTGCCTCTGGAGAGGGGAACTGAGTACAAGCAAATCAGGACTGATACAGAAACATATTTATTATTTTATAATTGGAAATTTGCCATACCTGGTTAGAGAAAACTTAATCTCAAACAACATACACGAAGGAAAAAAGCATTAACCAATGATAGAAACTATTCCTTGTGTAATCTGCCCTCCATCTCAAGTGTGTTTGCTTAGCAGAAATCTCTAGTTGTTTACAGGAGAACAAGGTTTAAATACTACTGGCGGTAAATTGGGGAGTAAAAAGAGTGGGCAAAAAATTAATCTGAGCAGCAGACAAAGCCGCATGGTCACAAAGCATGGGCATGCAATTTGGGTGGGAAACATGGTTTTCTATAATATACAGACACTTGATTGGATAAAATTGATTTAAATAATAAGAATTGACTCATAATAAGAAAATCTTTTTTAAAATCTTTATAAAAATTTTTTGAATTGTAAAATCTTTTCTTATTCCTCAGATTTAATCAAAGAGGGATTCTCAGTTTGGTGCAAGTATGTCTTTAACCACTTGGAATACTTCCCTAGAATTGGAATTTGATAACACTGTTTTGATTTAACTGTATTTCTTTTCAAACATACCCTTCTTATGGCAAGTGACTCTGGTTTCCCATTTATGCTTATGAAACAAAGCTTCCTTTTAAAATAAATGTGTCTAATTTTGCTTTTAAAAATGAGGCACTTTAAACGAAAATACATTTAATGAAAATATTAACACAAGGGGTACAGGGATATAACAAAAATTGTGAGGGTGCACACAGGATTTACTGAAGTTTAGGAAGCTGGATTCTCAGCCTAGAGCAGGCAAGTTGCACAATTGTGTGGCTTGCTGTATTATTCCACCGAATACACAGTGAAACAAAATGAGAGAAATTTCAGGAAGCCATTTCAGTTTCATTCTCATTGCCGATGGTATTTAACAAGAATATTAGTTTCCTAGGGTCGATCCCTTGGATGACTAAGAATACTTAAACCAAAATCGCAGGCACGAACTCTGAAGGCCTAATTAAAAGCACTGTTCTTGTCCAAGGTGCCTAACACTAACCCTTTTGTCAGCCTCCCACGAGAGAAGAAACACCTCAACTAATTCGCGTTTCCCCTACTTTCTCCCTCTCCAGTTCCAGCCACTTTTTCATTAGCTAATCCCAATTAGAACATTATTTTGCTAAAGCCATAAATCTCTGCCACTCTCAACAAGCATAAATTATATAGTAAATAACTGTATTCTCCATCCAGAAAATAAAAACTTTTTTTTTTTCCGCAGTCAGTGGGACTCAGACCTACTAAGTCAACACATATGCTTTTTGATTGGAGTTTTTCTCTTTCCAATAAATCATGTATAAAACCAACACTTCTTTTAGGAAGAAAACTATCACCAATGTCCTCACAATGAAACTGTGCTTTTTCATCCTATTTGTAAGCAATATAAATTAGTGGGAAAGCTTGGCCATTGTGTTAAAATCAAACTCCTCCGTTTACCAGCTGAAAAACCTGGGACACTAGTTCCAGTTCATGCCTGAGTCTGTGCGATAACCTGATGAGATGGACCGCATGGGATTTTATTTCAAAATAAAGGAAGAAACATACAGACAGCAGAGCACATAGTATATGCACGTCATTATTAGTTGTTCCTACTGTGTAAACAAATGTGGTAAGGTTTTTTTCCTTTCTTTTGTGGTCAGCAGTTGCTTAGCCCAACAATTCATATGTTAACCTAATTAAAAGAAACACACCTTATCCCGCGATTGATTTTCAAACTCATTTAATACTCATTTCTCTATGGTTTAATTTAATTAAATTGAGCAGCATATCAAATATTGATTTTAATAAAATCTTGATTAACATTCAAGTAATTATCAAACAAAATTGTTCATACCATTTCTGCATTTCAATGGAACCAAACTGAAAACCAATTTGCTTTTAAATTAAAGTTTTATATATAATATATATCTTAGGCCATTTCATTTTCAGGAATCAAGAGAAAAAGGACTTCTATTTTTTTTTTTTTTCATTAGTAAAGACAAGTAACAATGTCCAGCTAGGATTTTTTAAAAGCTTAATCCAGTTTATCATCTTATCCCTAATCAGTAGTGAAAGGAAAAAATGAAACTAAAAACTCATTCGGCAAGCATTAATTTAGTATCTGCTATGTACAAGGGACTGCTGTAGACACCACAAGCAGAGGAAAGGAAGAGCTAATCCTATGGTAGGTTATGATGTGTGCGGAAAAATCGGCCAGACATAACAGTCTTCTACTTTATTAAATAATAACCAGAGAAGTACACTTGTTCCAGCCCTTGAAATCACACTGTGCTGTGTCATTTACATATATAGGCTCATTCTTGGCAGAATCCAGGGTAAATGTGATGGTATGAATTATCAATAGTATCATATTAGCAATTAACCACAAGCACAAGACATCTAATAAATTAAATATTTGGTTTGACTCTAGGTGCTAAAACCATTTCTAGCCGATAGCTGTAGCAGCAGCACCATCTAGAGGATTCTGAAGAGGACCGCGAGGTCATTTCCCCTCAACTTGCCTTCCACCTCTTTAGGAGGGGGAAAAAAAATAGCTACTGCTTTTCGGCATCTTGTGCCATTTAAAGCATTTTAATTCTATTCAGATCATTTAGCCTTTTCTTAAATCTTGAAATTTTCATGGAGTAACTAAATGAAGTTGAATAGTCTCAAACATCACAATTTGAGTAGAGGATCCCAGCTTTCCACCTGGAGGTGGGGGTGGAACTGGGCATGTACTGAAGCGTCCCAGGCCATCGGACAGGATGACATAAGACACAACTGCTCCCCCCCACACACACACACACACACCCACAGGCTATCTCCCTCCTTGACACGAGTCCCTACACAGCCAGATATTCCAAAGCCATATTCCTAGTCACTGGCCAGCATTCACAGAGAGGAGTAGAGAAGACGTTAACTTCCTGCTGTGGATTTATACCAGCAGATCCACTGACTAATTCCCTTCCATTGGCCAAAGCTGAGTCAATGCTCTGGGATTGGGGTGGGGGAGAAATGACAAAATACGTCCCAGGTTTAGAGTTCTCATTCTCCCTTCAGTTATTTATTTATTTGTAATTTCTCTCAACTAGGAGACTCCTTAGGAGGCATATTAAAATGATTAAAATCTCGATAATAAAATTAATTGCCTCTTCAAAAGAGCTAGCACTCTCCTGCATTACTTGGTTTTGGAACTGCAGAGACTACAGCTGATGGCAGCTTCACTGAGGGATGGCAAAAATACGTCTTCAATTTGCATAGCACTGGACCCAGGAGGTTCACGAGGAGCACTCGTTCAATTCCACTGTCTGCCACAGTGAGATGGGAATTGATTCACATTTTGCCAGTCAAGGAGTTGAAAATGGAAATCTGAGTTAAGCTGTACTTTCTTGTCTGCCTGATTCCATTAGTAAAGATAAAGCAGTGGCTCAATTCACAAAGATGATTTCAATTTCAGGCAATAAATTTGGGTCCAGTTAACTAAAGTAATACTAGGTTTTGCCTAGAGAAATATTTTTCCCATTCTGTATTCTTCAGCCATTCCAAACTGCAATAATTTTAATACTTTGAAACATCTGTATTCTCTTGGACATGTTTTCCCCTCTGTTCTACCTCCACACCCATTCATCTAACTAGTGTCTGACTGTCCTTTGGGACTCAGCTTAGGCATCATTTCCTCCAGGAATCCTTTGAGGACCCCCTAACTGTGTTTGAATTCCATCCTTGGTGCTACAATTGCAACCTATAAATCTCCCATGCGAAAACTGGATGCAGAGTTTTGTAATTACGTCTTCATTCATTAATCTATAGTTCCCACCAGACTGAAAGCACCAAGAAGGCAGAGAATATTTGTCTTATTCACAGATGTATTCCCTGTATTCCCACAGTTCCAGCTCATGTACTCCATATTATTGAAGAAATGCTTGTCCTATATAAGATTTACCTTGAGAGGGACTTTGATGTTCCAAACATAGTTTCCATTTCTTTGCCTTCCAGACATGTGCCTCAATACCCATCATTTTGCTCCTTCTCTTACCTGCTCTCTTAATCCCACAGTGTTCAGAAGGAACAATCAAAATCCCCCAAGGTAAGCTGTTTCTAGCTAGTCAATGATTATGGCAATTCCACCTGGCAATATATTCACCATCTCCAGAGTCATTGTTGAATCTGCCAGTCCACCCATCACAGTTCCTGAGTCAGCTGCAAGAGAAGTGGCCATCCACTATGTTTACAGAAGGGATCTTTCTGGGGTGTCGCAGGTACTATTATGAAGCAGAGCATCCACGGGGATAGGGGCGAGACCTTTTGTCAGGCAAGTAACAAAATCATCTTCTCTCTTATATGTGGTTGGTGAAACAGCGCAGAAGGAAGACAAGAGAGCTCAACTTTGTTTCTGGCTCGGCCACTTACTATGTCCGTGGAAGGATATGATACTCTGGAATGAGAATAGGAAGGGGACATGGAGGTAACATGAAGGGTATGGAATAGGCACCCAAATGCAGAGAAGCAGAGATCTTGGAAGATAGTTCCAAGTGGTATGAGAAGAGATTTACCCTTCTGGGTCCTTAGTCTGTCATTTGGCTTATTTGCCTCAGTAACTGCATCTGCAAAGTGGAATAATGCCAGCCTGCTAAGCTCAAGGTGTTGTTGTAAGAGCAATTGGGACAGAGTGAATGGAATTGCTTGCAAAACTATGTCCAGCTGGCAAAAATTAAGGGACTGTTAAGTGTTAGTATAAGGGCAGCAGACTGCCTCATCCAATATCCAGTTTCCTTGAGTTTTTAAAGGTCTCAGGAGACCTACTTAAGTCTTGACAAATTTTACTTTAGTTAGGAAATTGTTTATAACAAAATTAGCCTATCAGGTATTAAATGAGCGGTAACAATCGGTAGATCCTGAGTATGAGTATCTGGTAGGAATCAGCAGTCCTGGTTTACTATAGCTTTAGAGTAAGTCTTAAAATCGGGTAGTGAGATTCTTCCAAATTCATAATTCGTTTTCAAAATTGTTTTGACTGTTCTTGTTCCTTTGCCTTCCTATACAAATTTTAGAATCAGCTTGACTTGATCTATAAAAATCCTGCTGGGAGTTTGGTTGGGATTAGATTAAATCTATGGATCAATTTGGAGACAACTGACATTTTTGAGTCTTCCAATCTATGAACACAGTATGTCTTTCCAATTATCTGGATTTCCTTTTATTTTTTTTTTTCATCAGCATTTTTAGATTTCATCATTCAAGCCCCATAAATGTTTTAAGTTTATACCTAAGTATTTCATTTTTTGAAGATACTGTAAATGCTTTTTTTTTTTAATTTTTGGTTTCCATTTGTTGATTGCTAGTACACTGGAATATAATTGATACTTGTATGTATACATGCATTGATCTTGTTATCCTGTGAATATCGCTAAATCTACTTGTTTTGTAGATTCCTTGAGATTTTTCACATAGGCACTCATGACATCAGCAAGGAGGGAGAGTTTTGTTTCTTTCCTTCTAATCTGTATGTTTATACTTCTTCCTTTTTGCCTTACTGCACTGGTGAGGGCTCCCGGTAAAATATTGAGTAGGCATGTCCAAAGGAGGCATCCTTACCTCGGTCCTGGGAAAAGTGAGCAGGCTTTCACAACTAAGAGTGACGTCAGTTGTAAGTTTTTGTAGATGACCTTTACCAGGTTGAAGAAGTTCCCTTCTATGCTAATTTGCTGAGAATTTTTATTGTGAATGGGTGTTGAACTTTGCCAAGTGTATTTTCTGCATCAATTAATGTGATCCAATGGTAATTTTTCTGTAGAGTGTTAATTTGGTTAACATGGGTTGATTTTGGAATACTGAGCCAATCTTGAATTATTTGTCAGATAAAACTCCTTTGGTCATGGGGTATCATTCTTTTTATATCTTGCTGGATTTGATTTCCTAATGTTTTTGTTGAGGATTTTTGCATCTATGTAATGAGGGATATTGGTCTGTAATTTTCTTCTCTTATAATGTCTTTGTATGGTTTTGGTATCAGGATCAATAATACCCTCTTCTATTTTCTGGAAAGAATTGTATAGAATTGCTGTTATGCATTCGTTAAATTTTCATAGAGCTCAATCAATTGAAGCATATGGTCCTGGAGATTTCTTTCTCAGAGATTTGTAATGAAGAATTCAATTTAATAGCTGTAAGGCTATGCCTGTTATATTCAGTGAGATGTGGTCATTTTGTGGCTTTGAGAATTGGTCCATTTCATCTTAGTTGCTGAATTTATGTGTGTAGAGTTCTTCATAGTATTCTCTTATTATCTTTTTTATGTTAATGGGTCTATAGTGATATTCCCTTTTCCATTCCTAACATTGGTATTCCCTCTCTCTCTCTCTCTCTCTCTCTCTCTCTCTCTCTCTCTCTGGTAGTCTTGATTGAGATTTATTTATTTTATTGATCTCTTCAAAGAATCAACCTTTAATTGATTTTAGCCAACGGTTTTCTGTTTTCAATTTCATTCATTTCTTCTCTTCTCTTCATTATTATATGCTTTCTGCTTGCTTTGTGTTAATTTTGCTCTTCTGTTCTAATTTCATAATTTGGAGGCTTAGGTTACTAATTTTATACCAGTCTCCTTTTCTAATACAATCATTTAATGCTTTAAACTGCTTTCCGAGCACTGCTGCATCTCACAATTTTGATAGGTTGGAGTTTCATTTTTGTTAGGTTGAAAATATTTTACGGAAATATTGAGCTCCCACCTCCCACATGGGAGGTCCTGGGTTTGGTTCCCAGTGCCTCCTGAAAAAAAAAAAAAAAAGAACAACAAGCAAAACGTACAAAAAACCAACTCAGGGAAGCCAATGTGGCTCGGTGGTTGAGTACCAGCTTCCCACTCACGAGGTCCTGGGTTCAATCCTCAGCCCCTGGTACCTCAAAAAAAAAAAACCACATATATATAAAATAATTTCCCCTTCAGTGATCTCTCTGATACACTGCAATTTCACGGGGCTCCCCTTTGTAGACATCTGGATATCATACTGAGGATTTAGTTATCCCAATCTGGCATGACCTTCCTTTGACAGCATCTCTGTCCAGGATGAAGTGGTGGGAGAGGGAACAGAGAGGAGGAAAAGCATTGGAGTTTGCCCCACACTCTCAGTACCAAAGCCCTTTGATCAAAGAGGAAGGGAAATTTTGAGGCCCGTGATCCCCCATGGCCACCAACCACTGTTTCTCTCCTGGGATCTGGGGCAACAAAGAATGGAAAAGAAAAGAAAAATGGGAGATTTCCCCCACTCTGAGTAATAGGAGTTTCCTTTCCCACATCTCAGTTTAGAACTAGAGGGTGTCTCCTGGAACTCCCTCTGTCCATGTGTAGAGCCTACTAATGGGTTTTGGGTTGTCTTGAGTCTAGCCAGGGGATACAGGAGAAAAAAACAGGAATGCCATCACTGGTTCGATAATACTTTGAATTCTGGTATTTTTCCCCAATCTGTATAATACTATCTACTCTTCAGAGTACTCAGATAGCTTCTCCAAACATTATGTACAGGTTTTATAGCTGCATTTAGTGGGAAAGGCAGGGACGAACGTGCTCACTACATCTTACCTAGAACCAGAACTTGTGATTTTTTTAAAAATTTTTTTATTTTTTCTAACCAGTAGAAGTAATTGACTTTCAGGTAGCAAACTAAAGTTGAATTTTTGGAATAAAACTATTTTTGTTATAATGTATTATTCAATGTGTACATTTTTCTTTTACATATAAAGTACTACTTAATAGCATTTATTAAGGATTTTTCCATTTACATAATAAGTGAAATTTGCTTGTAATTTTCCTTCCTTATAAGTTCTTGTCAGGTTGCTTTTATCATGTTTATACTGGCCCTGTTAAAGAAGATGGGAAATGTTTCCTCTTTTTCTACTATAGGTGTAAGTTATGTAAAGCTGTCATATTTGACATCTTTACACATGATTATTGTATATGCAGAAAATCTAAAAGCATCTATAGATAAAATATATAATTGATAATTGAATTTAGTAATTTTATTAGATTCAAGGTAAATATATAATTATACATATAATATAGAATAAATTTAGCAAGTTTGCTAGATCCAAAGTCTACATATAGTAACTGATTGATCTATATACCAAGAGCAAATGGTGAGCAAGTGAAATTTTAAAATGCCAAATAATGTCAAATACCTATGACTAAATATAATGACCTATGTGCACTTCAATTATACAAAAAATACAGAACATCAATAAAAAAAAATAAAGAAAAACTTTTTTTTTTAATGGAAGAATATTCAATGTTGATGGATTCAAAGAGTCATTGCTGTAGAGATTTCAATTCTCCCTAATTGATCTACAATTCAAATTCCAATCAAAATATTAGCTATGTTTTTGTGGAAATTGACAAAGTTATCCTAAAAGTTATGGAAATATAAAGTGAAAAGAAAAGACAAACATTAAAAAAGAAAAAGATAAAGGTGGGAAGACTTGCTGTATCATATTTGGGGACTTAATAATACTTAGTCAATTAAGGCAAGTGCTATTGGCCCCACAAACCAAAAGAGCAGAATAGAGAGCCCGAAAGGAGAAACCCACATATACGAACACTTGGTATACAATGAAGCTGGCACAGCAAAACTGGGGAAAGCATGAACTTTTCAATACATAGCACTGTGTCAATTTGATATCCATGAGGGTGGGGGGAATGAAACTTGATTCTCAACCAAGATCACAAATATCAATCACAAGTGGATCAATGATCAAAAAATAAAAGACGAAAGAAAACCTTCTAGGAAATAACAAATGGGAACATTTTTATGACCTTGGAGTAAGGAAAGTTTTCTTAAACAAAAAACAAAGTACTAACCCCATACAATAAAATAATATTGATATACTAGATGTAGTCGTTTGGCAGTTTGATGTAATTATGAATTCCAAAAAATCTATATTAGATTATGCTTGTAAACTGATCTGTTAATCTGAGCATGATTAGGTTATGATTAGGGCATTAACTGGGCCACATCAGTAGGGCATCGAGCCCCACCCCTTGGTGGGTAGGGAAATCAAATATAAAAGGCATGGCAAGAACAGAGTTGAAGCAGTTCTGAAGTTGGAGTTCTGAAGTTGGAGTTTTGATGTTGGAGAGAAGGCCCTAGGAGAAGAGAAGCGAGCCGTTCGCCTGATAGTCTACAGCTGACCTTGTGGAGGAAACAGGAGCTAAGCCCGGAGAGAAATGCAGCCCCGGGAAGAGAGGAACCCAAGAAGCCTGAACCCTGGAAAACGTCGGCAGCTGTCTTGCTCCAGCACATGGCAATGGACTTTGGTGAGAGAAGAAACTTACACTTTATGGCCTGGTAACTGTGGACTTCTACCCCAAATAAATACCCTTTATAAAGACCAACCAATCTCTGGTATTTCGTATTAGCTCCCCTTTGGCTGACTAATACACTAGAATACTTAACAATTAAGAAATTCTGTTCTTTTTTGACACAAGGAAGAGAATGAAAATACAAGCCACAGAGTAGAATAGATTTGTAGTAGATAAATGTATAGACATGGTTATAGATGTAAGTGTAAGTGTAGCTGTAGATATTTATAGATATAACCAATAATGAGCTTATGATTGTATCCTTGAGATTGATAGATGATTTATAGATAGATAGATGATAGATAGACAGACAGATAGAACCAACAAGCAAAAAAAAGACAATCTGACCATCCAAAAAAAAAAAAAAAAAAAAAATGGACAAGACACTTGAACAGGCACTTAATAGAAAAGATATCTAAATGGCCAATAAATATAAATATAGAAAGGTACTCAATCTCATCAGTGATTATGGAAACACAAATTAAAACCACAATGATATGCCACTATACACATACCAAAATGGCGAAAATTAGAAAGCCTGGCCATCCTAAGAACTGGAAAGGATGTGCAGCAAAAGGAATTCTCTTGCACTACTGTTGGGGGTGCATATTGGTACAACCACTTTGAAAAAGTTTGGTGTTGCCTGAGAAAGTTAATGATATCAATCACAGACTTTATGGCCCAGCAATTCCATCCCTCTATCTATACCCAAAATAAATGCATGCACATGTGTACTATATGTATAAGATTGGTTACAGCAGCATTATTTGCAATATTCAAAACTAGGAAACAACCAAAAATATATCAACAGTTACAGTATAAATAAATGTGGGTGTTTTCTTACAACTGAAGACTACACAACAAAAATGAACAAACCACAATTGTACATAACACAGATGACTCTCATAAACATGTTAAGCAAAATGAGCAGGACACAAAAGATTCCAATATGCAATTCCATTTATATAACTTTAAAATCAGGAAAGCTGAATTATACTGTTAGATAAGTTTGGGAGAAGGGAGAAAGTAATGATTGGGAAGAATCTTAGGGAAGTTTCTGGGGTAATGGACAATGTTCTATTTCTCTTTACCTGGTTGGGGGTTACATAGGAGCTCACTTTATGGAATTCACTGAGCCGTATGTTTACTTGGCTACATTTTTGTGTGTTATACTTGCCACTGAAAGAAACTTTGAAAGCAAAGAGATTAGAGATCTTAAAATATATATATAGATTAGAGGCTTTGACACTGGATTATCAGAGAAAAGAAGGTGTACATCAAGTTCGTGGGATTTATTCCTCCATTGAGCCCTTCCTTCCTTTTTTGAACAAATTGATAGACCAGGAAATATTGATGGTTTTCCTTCAACCCTGAGATACTGAGAATATTTTAGTGAAATGCACTTATATTGCTGGTATAAGTCTAAGAGGAAAAAGGGAAAGCTGTTCTTTTAGTGAGGAAGTCAATAATATGAATTCTGGAGCTTCTTCCTAGGGAGAGAATGTTGGGAGAAGTTGAAGAGAAGGTGGCTGAGAAGAAAGAGAAAAAAGAAACATGGGTGGGAAGAAGAGGGGAAAATACTGATGACATAGAAAAAATGAGAAAAAGCGACAGAGGGAAGGAAAGGAAGAAAGGGAAGCAGGAAAGGTAGCTTGAAGAAAGAAAAATAAGAGAGAAAAGTGGTTAAAAGATCCATGTTGGGTACCTGGATGGGCCAGGCATTTTACACACAGATCGTTTAAACCTCGCAATAACCTCCTAAGGGAGGTAGTATTTCTCCTAGTTTACATATGAGGGAACCAAAGCTCAGCGAGTTTATCTTATTCAGTGAAACACACCCAAAAACATCAACCCTAGCTGCATGTGCCTACAAATGCTATGATCTAAGAAACCACTTAATTCAAATGAGAAGAATTCCCTTATGGGAAGTAAATGCTTATGTTACACTTGGGTATTGAAAAGAATTTTCCCAAAGGGTATCTTTGTTCTAATAAGAAGGGGAAAATGATTAATCTACTAAAACCCTAAATCTACAATTCTAAAATATTATGGTATTGGGTCAGTTATGCAGAACACTCACTGATATCAATGGCATCCTGTCATCGAGCCTTAGTATTAGAGGGGATATTAGGAGAATCTAGTGTCCACTTTCTGGAGGGAAACCAGTAGAGGACTAGAAGTTCTGTTTAATTGGATAAGCAATGCTTTATATTATGAGAAAATGGGCACAAAATATATAACATGGACCATTTATAATATTTGACACCTGGCAGGAATACCAAAGACAGATATGTGGGGTGGTATAGAAAAACCCACGATCATGAAGTTATGCAGATTTATGCAGACTAACCAGAGAGCAGTAGCAACTTATCAAAGAGAAGAGAGACCCCAGAAGAAAATCACCTCGATTTGACAAATTGTGAACAATGGTGGGCTTTATCCCTGCATATCCCACAACTTTTGGGGTCACTTCAGAGTACTTGCCAAAAGTATTAACTAATTCTTTCAGACATCAGTTATTTAGCACGTACAGGGGGTCAAATCAAGGGATACGGGCATGGGAGAAGGAGAGGGGAAGGGAGCATTCACATGTATTGAGGGTAGGGTCGGGAACATGACAGACACTGCCTAGACACTTGATAGAACCCAGCTCTGGATATCCATTGTAGTCCCAAAAAGGCATAAAAATTAAACCAAGCTACCTCCAAGGAATAATTAGAAGTGAAAATCGATAGGGAGAAAATGGTTCATATTCTCCTCATTGATTTCCTGTGCTTGGTGAGTCAATCTTGACTGTTGCTTGGAAGTCAGTCTGGCTGCTGCTCATTTCTTTCCCGCAGCTGGGCAGTCCTGTCAGGACTTTCACGTGGGAGGCTTTCCTCGCTCTAATCACAGCTGTCAGCTACTGAATGAGTTTGCTACCCTCACTCCAGACTCAGGGGAGTCCACACTCCATACATATGCAGCCAGTTCTTTCATTAAAGCTGACTGACACAACAGACATGGTGCACTGTCACTGGTTTTCACAAGCACAACAGATGGCTACACCGTCAGGGAGGAATCTACTTGATCAGAAACACCCAGAGGGCCGACTATTACTAGCCTATTCTTGTAGTCCAAGGGTCAGTTTTTATACGATTCAGCCTGTTGGAAAAACCTGTTTTACTACTGCAAAATGCTAGGTATAAGCAATCACTCACTGGATCTGTACGTACACACATGCATGCCAGCCTCCTCCCCTGCCACCTTAGCTGTCCATTCCAAATAATCTCAATTAGACTCACAGATAGTGGCAAGGGAGATTTGTTGGCTACTGTGACCTGGTTATTTGAGACACACAAGTTAGTTGGAAGGAAAAGGGAGAAAAAAACAGAACGGACTCCCCCTAAAAAACTGAAGCAGTACTAGAGGTTCTCAGAGAGTTTCTTTACATGACTTGGTATCAAAAAATGATAGGCTCTGAGTTGAAATGAATCTTCTAGTCCAAAACCACTGATGAGCTCAAGGTCATTCCAGAGTATCCCTATCAAGGGCCCAATTAATTCAGATCCTAACTGACATTTCCAGCAACAAGCCACTCTGACTAGTGGGAGGCCAGTTTCTGGAAAGGGAAGCACAGACTGGATCTCTCCTTTAGGGAGGTCCCTGTGGAGATGCATTCCCAACTTATTTAGTAATCAAGGTTTGTCCTCTTCAAACCCCAGAAAGTCACAACATGCCTCCTGCCAGAAAATTTTCCTGCTGTGCTTCATACAATTGTTGGTGTCCTCCTCCCAGGCTACAGAAATAATGTCAATGTCTTTCAAAAACTCAAGGCTCTTCTGACCATCCCTAACTGATCTGCTGGTCTGTATCTTCCATTTCCTGCACCAGTTCCTTAAGCACCCAGTGGAACCTCAGCACCACCATTTGCAAACAATTTTTCTGCAACGCAAATGTCGACAAAAAGTAGCAAAAATAAATAACATAAAAATACTGGCAAGCAGCTACTCAAACTATTTTGGGAGTAAGATGTGCTACAACTGGATGAGGGCATAAGCTGTAAGACAGCGCTTACTCTACAGTTTTGGGGGTGGGGAGGATATAAATGAATCAATATAAAATAATACAATGATTGATTATTTGATGCTGATACAGTTTTCCTTTAATATGACAACTACCTCTGAGACAAACTCATGTGTCAGGGGCAGCCGAGGCTGTAACAGCGAAAGCAGCGCAACCCCAGGAGTCAGACCCACCTACCCCTTTTATTTGTTCCCGAACACGTTTCACACCTGGAAATTATTGCTTCGTTACTTTTTGTCTGTCGGTCCCACTAGAATACAGTCCAGGCCCAGAACTGTACCTGACACGCGGTTCTCAATAAATAGTTCTCGAAAGAGTAGGTGGATGTTAAATTGATGTGTGCCTGAATGAATGAATGAATGAATGAATGAATGAATGAATGAACGAACGGATGGATTGATGAATGAATGGATGAATGAATGAATGAACAGACGAGTGTAAGATCGCCTGGCCTATGTCCCTTTTCCCTCCTCCGCCGCACCGTCCCGCGGCCCTGGCAACCCCAGGGGGGCGCCGGCAGCCTGGGTGCCCCAACCTTCGCCTACGGCGGCCGAGAGGCATCAGTAAGGCGTTCAGGGCGGAAGAGAAGACCCCGCGGTGCTGCCCGACCCGCGATCACGCAGGCGCGGCACCGAAGCTTCCGAAAAGTCACTTCCTCCCCCGTCTCCTAGCAACCGCTGGAAGCGTTGTTGACATCCTGGGAAACGGTAGCGCCCGACGGAGCCCAGGGTCTCGCCGCGCTCGTGATGGTAAAGCGGGCACCTCCTCCCGCGACCCGCCGCTGCAAGGGCGCGGCCCGTCGGGGGCCTTAGCTATCCCCCTCCCGGAGCCGACCCAGGCCGGGCCTGAACCGGGGCGGCAGCGAAGGCTGGTGGCTCCGGGGGCTTTCTGGAGGGGCGATAGGAAGACCCTAGAGGGTTAGAGGGTGACCCTGGAGGGGGGAAGACCATGTCCAGGTGAAGGGTGGGAGGTGTATAGATGGAGGGTGCCAGCTGTGGGGTATATATCTCGGGAACTGATAGGGGGGACGAGGGGGTGGAGCTGGAGATCGAGAAAAGAAGAGTGATCTAAAGGGAATGAGAGATCCTGAGGGCTATGGAGCTCTCGAGAGGGAGGAAAATTGGAAAAGTGGAGGGGCGAGATGAAGAGAAAAAGTGCAGATATAGAGAGGGAAGGAAGAGATGGGAGAGAGAGGGCCAGGGACCGGAGAAAGGGGAGAAGAAAGAGATGCTGAGAGAGTAAAAAGTAAAATAGAGGAGGGGGGGAGGGAGGGGAGGGGAGGGAGAGAGGAGAGAGCAAATGAAAATGGTAGGAGAAAGGAAAGCAAGTCGAGAGCAAATAAGAATTTTAAGAGAAGAATGAAATGGGGATTGGAAACGGGGGTTGTGATTGTATTTGGAGGGCTCCGATCTCATGAGAGACAAAGAGAAACAACTAGGGGAGAGAGGAGCTGTGGAGACTGTCTTAAAGATTTAAAAAAAAAAAAAAAAACTATTACACTTTAGTGCAGTGTTTCCCAAAGTGAGATGCAAACCTTAGTTGCTCCATAAAATGGCCCAGAAATACCAAATAAAACAAAGTAAATCACATTGTGAGAAAACTACTCTTCTGCCATTTTTACAATTTTTTTAGCCTTTAGAGCATATCCAGGAGAAAATTTCTGGCACTATTAGGTCCCTAATGCCACTATCATTTGGTAATTTCCGTTTTTCACTCGGAGAGAAGACTGCAGGTTCACAGCCTTAATCAGAGTAGAGTTTAATAATTGTTCTGTCTTTATTGCGATTGTTTTTACGGTTATTCTGATGATGACCAATGATACCAGATTTCTATTAATATTAGTACTAATGTATAGCTTCCCTTTTAAATGCATTTATTTAAGCCATTAGCAGTAAGATACTTTAAAGAAAAAGCCAGTTAAAGAATATAGATGGCGTTCATAATGACAAAAATCATGAATTTAGCACATGGATGCCTGAAATTCACAAAACACCTGCTATGGTGAGGGAAAAGAGGAAATAAGAGCTCCTGCCAACATTAGGCACAAAATAAAAACTGTCTTTTGACTAAAATAGCATAATGTCCACCTGTGCGAAGTTTCAAGAAAAAAAAAAAGTAACAGCATCACAAACTCATCAGGATACTCTGCAGACCACTGCTTGGATTCAGAATAGCCAGTGATTATTCAGTCATAAACAATAAGCAGTTTCAAAAAAGCTTATTCTTGATTTTGGCCTTTCTATATCCAAGGGAAAGAAAACTGGTATAATATAGTCTACGCATAAGATTCCTTCACAAAGCTGAATGAAAAACCCAATAATGGGGGTTCCAACACAATCATTCATGGCTGCCCATTCGGCTTACACTAGGATCTGAGTTATAGTGACCAAGAGAATCCTGGAATCCTGGAACACATTTCTAAAGAATATCTTTCTCTAAATTTATCATCTGAACCCACAAATGGGCAACATTTAGGACTGAGAATACGATTTCTTGTGAAGGGACACTTTTAGGCAGGGAGGGGCCTGATATCACTCTCTATATACTTAAAAAGGCTATAACGAAGAAAAGGGATTTTCCATGTTAATCCAGAAGGAAAACCTATGATCAGAGGGCGAAAGGTGATCTGGAATAGACATCCCTTTAAAGTGCAGAATGTTTTTCTAGCAACTGGAGACATATAAATAGAATGAGTTCTTGTGAGGTGCTAAGCTCTTTGTCTCCAGGAGGGATCAAGCCAAGAAATTTGTCAGGAATGTATACGGGGGATCTCGCATGTGGGACTTAACAATTTAACAGCTCTCATCTAAAAATCTAGGATTGTCGTATCCAGTACCTGGAGTTTGGAGATACGGGAGTGGCTTTCTCTGTAAACATTATTCTTTTTGGGATTAGGGTCACCAAAAAGACCCTTGTGGTTAATTGCCTTCCTGATCTCTTTCAGACAGAGGTGGAGGAAACCCTAAAGAGGATTCAGAGCCATAAAGGGGTTATTGGAACTATGGTTGTAAATGCAGAAGGTAAATATATCACAGCCTGCTTCCTCAGGAGCTAACCAAGAACCTGTTTATTGTGTCAAGTCTTAGGCAAACACCTTAGAAGTTCACATCAAAAGCATATTTTGTTTATTTTAGTTATAGTACTTATTTATCAAATATGTACTGAATATCTATTATATGCCAAGCACTCTGCTGAGAGCTAGGGATATAAATATGAGTAAATGCATGTTTTAAAATGTCTCTATATTTTTAAGAAACACTCTACAATATCTAAAATTTAAAGGTTTGGTAAACTTGCAAACTTTCAGGTATACTGTCTTAGTTTATCAGGCTGCTCTGACAATTACCAGACGATGGGTTGGTTTAAACAATAAGAATTTATTGGCTCACCATTTTGAGGCTAGGAGAAGTCTGAAATCGAGGCGTCAGGAAGATGGTGCTTTCTTTCCAAAGTCTGTAACATTCTGGTGCTGGTTTGCCGACAATCCTTGGGGTCCCGTGGCTTGTATCTCCACCTCGCATCACATGGCGATGTCTTTTCTTCTCTCTTCCGGGTTCCATTGACTTCTGGCTTCCGGGCTCCTCCCCGGGGCTTTCTCTATGGCTGAATTTCTTGCTTATAAAGGACTCCAGTGTTCCAGAGTAAGTCCCACCCTGATTCAGATGGGCCTCGCTTTAACTGAAATAACACCTTCAAGGGCTCCTACTTACTATGGGCTCACACCCACAGAAATGTGGATAAAGACCAAGAACATGTCTTAATTAGGGTACATAATTCTATCCACCACAAATACCAATAAAACTATCATATTGAAAATAGGGAGACTATCACTGCTGGCAGTGTGTTTTTGTCTTAACATTATAAAGGGTATAGAATTTCAGTCTTCATTTTAAATGAAAGTGTTTTTTACCATATTTAATTAAAATATATAAGAATTAATTTTAATATCTATTATAATCTTTGTGGATAGTTTAAGAGGGGCCAATCAATTTCCAACCATGAAATCTACGGATTTAGCAGACCCTTGATCACTGCCCACAAGCCCTGTTAAGAATTAGCACCTTTTTCCCTGGCACGTCACTCCATGCTCAACTACGGTGGAAACCTTTTAAAGGTTCCTGCTGCTTTCATTGCTAATGTGGGCATTTGTAAAGGCAAGAGGTGCCACAAATTCCAGAGCATTTTGTGAAAATATGAGTAGCTTCTCCACATAATTCATGGTGCCATCAAGGAATTGCACATTTCCAACTCAGCGGCTGGATAAAGAATCTCACAGCTAATTATTATTATTAGAACAAATCTATGAATAAATATTTATTGAACAACTACAAAGAGGAAGTCATTTAAATTCTGAGCTTCAGGTTTTTATCATTAAAAATGGAAAATAACCATACTTTACTGGGTGTTTGTGATAATTAAATGAGAATGATTGTCAAGAGTCCAGCACAATACCCGCTATTTAATAGAATTATAGTTAAATGGTTCGAAGAATGTGGGAATTTTCAGTTTATTTGTACAGATAAAATGATATGGTTGCTGAAAATGATAATTAATTTAAAGCCAAATGAGTAATGTATATAAAGTTCACCCAGCTTGAGTAATAAGGGGAGATAAGAGAGAGGATTTAAGTTCGGCAACAGGTAAGTCAAGAGCTACTGCAGAATGTTTCCAGAAAGCAGGCCAGCCCTAGTGCATGGTTCTGTTTGAACTGATTTTACATCTAGGCATGTGCACACACCCTGCCACATCCCCTTAAATGGGCTATCTGTATGACTTCATACAGGTGCATTCACCTGTGATATCTAGGACAACTCATCTAATGTGTTACTTTGGCAGCTCTTGGTCTAAAGTACATAATCCTGGAAATATGTATCAAATGCCTGAAGAATATCTGGGCCCTTTAATCTGTAATTCCACTCCTAAGAGTTTTTCCTAAGGAGTGATGAAGAAAAGATTTAGGTACAAAGGATACTTGCTGAAGCCTTGTATATAATAGCAATAAACAAACAAGTACGTAAATAAGCTTCCAGCAGTAGGGGAATTTTCATATTAATTATGAAATATTCACAGAGTAATGAAAAATTACTCTGTTTAACATGTGGAAGAATAAAGTCATGGAAAACCATTCACCTTATTAGATGAAAAAGCAGGGAACAAAGCAGTGCCCAGCATTTTCTAATCATATATATAGTCAGGCACATAAACACACGTAAAATACAAAAGAAAATAGATTATTATCCCTGAATGGTGGAATTAAAGGTAATTTTTACTTTATTTTCCTGGGGGTTCTCCATTAACTCTTTTCTTATCCAAACACAATAAAATATTATTTTAATACCAATTAATTTCGAATTAAACTCTACTAGATATAAGGGTTGTATTAAAACTCAGAGTAGTTTTCAAAAATTTTGGATACCCAGAGTTTTCACCTGAAAGCCATATTCACCTTTTTCCTAAAAATATTAATGAGGGGCCCGTTTTTATGGTCAGATTATTAATAAACAGAGTGTATGATGAGGATGTTTATTAATAGCATATGGTATAAGCTATGTGACCACAATGTAACAAAATAGTCATTTTCAACAGCCTACTCAATTTTAGATGAAAGGGCCGTTAATGGTAGTGTGGCTTTGCAGCTTTCAGAGGTTGCAGCTTTCAGATGGCGTTAATTGTTGTTGTTCTTTACTAATGGTTTTGGTCTCCTAAGTCTAGGCAAATCTTTTTAACATTTTAAGATTTGATTTGCAGTTAGGTAGCTCTTCTACTGTGTTTATATATTTAGATCTCATTGTATGCTGTTTTAAATATAGTCCTTTGGTTTCACCGTTATTCAAACATTGACTTCCTATTATAAGAAAAACATTTATCAGTTTAGCCCAATCCTAAGCAGTACAGATTTTCATTAGATTAGGTTCTTTGTTAACACTGGTTTCTCATTTATGAAGCCATTCATTGTTTGCAATATTGCCACACTGATCATTGAATTAGATACTGGTGATATATATATGTGTGTGTATCTGTTTCCCAGGCAGTCACATATTTGTATGCATATAAACCTGATTTCTGTAGGCTCTTAATTTTAAATATTCTTGGCATTTTGACAATCCATCATTTGAATTTCATTAGATTTTATCAACCACTCAGCCAATTCATTTTATTTTTGAAACACAATCTATCAACCAAAGTATAAATGTACAGTTGAAGATGAAAACTGAAATAATGAGTACCAGCTTTCTGGGATATTTTAAAGTGACGTTTTAAAGTAGTGCCATACTGTATGGGATTGAAGCCCCCTCTCAATTAGAGGTGGAGTGGACATCACCATCCCAGAATCCTCAGGATTGGGGAATGAACTGTGGACTAGAGTGGACTTACTCATATTCTACTATAGACTTGTTGTGATTCTAGCAATGGAAGAAATTACAGCATTGATGTGGAGGCAGTGGCCACTGCTCTGGGGGAAGGGGGAGGGAAAGACAGGTGTAAGTCCCACTCGGGACTTGGGAATCGTCCTGAATGGCATTGCAATGACCATTATAGAACTTCCCATAACCTATAGAATTGTGTGGGAGAGAGTGTAAACTATACTGTGAACCATGGTCCATGCTCAGTGGCAGTGCCTCGGGATGCGTTTATCAATTGCAATGAATGTGCCACACTAACGAAGGATGTTTATGTGGGAGGGTGTGGGAGGTGTGGGGAGCAGGGCATATGGGAATCCCTATATTTTTTTGTGTAACATTTGTGTAATCTAAGTATCTTTAAAAAAATAAAAATATATATTTAATAATAAATAAATAAAGTAGTGCCATAAATTTAGCAATATCAAATTTTAAGATGCGCGTACTCTTTGTTCTCGCCATTCCATTTTAGGAAGTTTTCCTACACCTTTATACATATGTGGAATAGCATGCACAAGGACATATTCTGTACCCTTATTTATAAAAGTCAAAGACTGGGAACAACCTAAATACCCATCTAGAGGATATTAATGCATGACAACACATCCTTTCACAGTCATTAAAATGAATGACTTAGCCTTATTTGTGCTGAATGGAACAATTTCCCAAGTATATGAAGTGAAAAAAATTAAGATACAGAATAGCAAACAATAGCATTAAAATAAAGAGAAAAATACAAAGACAAGCAGACACATCCTTGAATAGACTTAGAATATCTCTGCAAGGATGCAGAGGAAACTGAGTAGTGGTTGCCTCTGAGAAGGGGAAGTGGGTGAATTGTATACCACGAGCTGAAATTCTTAAATTACTTTTTTTATCTAGCATGGTGCAAAGCAAGTGTTCAATAAATATTTGCTGATTGATTTTAAGGTGTCTATGGAGACCCCAAGTGTTTCCAAAGTGTGTACTTATTATTCAGAAAGACCAGCTGCTTTTCTTTATTGACTTGGATCATGAATTGACTAAACAGGACTCAAAATCTGATTCATAATCTGGTCATCTACGTTTTAAATAGTTTATTCTGGTAGTATTTTTTCTTTTGACACTAAGCAATACAGAATTTATAGGTAGTTTCTATTTAGGATGCAAAATAAAACTTTGTCAAAAAGTGCTCTTAAAAGTGTGATGGCTTCTTAGATTTCAGTATCCTGGTTGTTGAAGATGCATACCTTGTTACCTTTTCATCAGGTGTGAAAGGCTTCACTGACTGCCTTCTGGGTAGAATGTGGCCAACAAATAAAAATACAAAAATTAACAACTTTTATTTAAAACCTCATTTTTTTAATAGGTTCCCCTGTAAATATTGTCCTCATATTGTTTAGCAAGATCTAGTCTGGAGGTAATGATTACCATAAAAAGGAAAAGAAATTAAGTCTCTCAAAGTCAAAACTGAGAGTCTCAAAGAGTTTCATGAAAATACTCTTCCACTCTTGATGTGCTCATCTTGTTTAATAGTTTCTAGAGCTACGTTCTCTGAGGGAAAACCAAGACCCACATTTGTTTTTTAATTGATTTGCCTTAATTTAGGTACCTGAATTAAGCAATCCTAAATTCAGCTTCATCTGTCCCCCTAAATTAAAGGCACATTTGCAAGTCAATCCCTAGAATTCCTTGGCTCTGGTGGTTCTCATAATAAATAAGAGGCCATCTCTGATCAGATACAGTATATGTAAAGTAGCTGGCACGAAGTCTGTTAGGTGATAGGCACTTAGATGAGTGCTGGGCGACCAGAACTGAACTAAATTGATTGGAGTGGAATTGAATTACACTTGCATATTTGTTTGGCTAGAATTTTCCATTAAAATGAATAGGTTCCTTTCTAAACTCATATAATGGTAAAACAGAGCACACAAGTAGCCAAATTTAATAATGTTTAAACCAAGAATGAGTACAAACCAGGGAATGCAGAGTGAAAGCACAAGTATCTTTGCTATTATTATGTTTTCTAACAAAATTTAAGGCTTGCAAAATATCATATGAGGTGTTATGCAGAAATTTTGGAAATCTCGTTTGATACACTCTCCAGCATGTGCAGTGAAACGCTTTATATTTCGGGCCTCGGGGCAGAACTCTAACGCCATGTCAGGGGCCTGGCCAGCATTTGAAAGCAGACTCACATAGACGGCATGCTCGGGGGGGGATACACTTTTGTATAATAATTTGTTAACTTAGTACTTCAGTAACTGACTAGCAACTTCCAAAAGATTTATGCACAAAAATGTTGATCACACTATTGGCTATTAGAATTAAAAGCTACCTAACAATCCAACAATAGGGGATTGATTATATTATATATCCATAAAATAGTAAAATGAGCAACAACTAAACATAATGTTGATGATATTTTCTTCAACAAGGACAACGTGTATTCTATAATTTAAGTGAGGGGAAAAAGCACTAGTCAAATTTGTAAATATAGTTTGATTCCAGCTACTTGTTACCAGGGCATAATATCAGCTATCATGTTTTTTTTTTTTTTTTTTGACTGGAGGTAGCAGTAATTTCTTTCTTATGAGAAAGGGCACACGCCCAGGCCAATGGAAGCGGGCAAGTGCCAAGCCATCATGTTTTTCTTCCTCTTTATAATTGTCAGTATGCTCCAATATTTCTACAGCATGCACATTACTTTTATAGCCAGAAAAATTGTTAATCCAAAATTGTTAACTCTCTTAATAGGCATTCCAATCCGAACGACCTTGGACAACTCAACAACGGTCCAATATGCAGGTCTTCTTCATCAACTGACAATGAAAGCCAAGAGCACAGTCCGTGACATTGATCCTCAGAACGACCTGACTTTCCTTAGAATCAGATCCAAGAAACATGAAATCATGGTAGCTCCAGGTAACGTGGCATTTCATTTCATATTAAATAAGCATCTTTCTGCTTTACTGGATTAAGGCTTTGTTTCAAAGCATAAGGAATGTAGATTTGAATATACAACATGAAACATAATATTCTTCAATCATAAAATGAGAAAATTTGAATCTGAAAATTGCAATCTGAAAATTTTGTGAAATTAGCAATGAACTTGACCTTTGAACAAGTTGAGTTTTGCCCGCTTGCCTTTGCTATTAGTAATTTAAAACTTTAGGCAATGTAGGGCTCTTTTTCAATGAACTTAGCCCAGAGACTTTCTGGAGAGTGGGAAAAAGGTCTTCCTTCACAGGGATAAAGGGCAGGGTGGATCAAAGATAGTGGAAAGGCCTGTAGGCTTTTAAGCCCTCCCTCTCTGCCGGGAAAGCGCATCCAGCTGGCCTACCAGAAGACAGCGGCCACAGAGACACTCCTTTCCCTGAAGGAATACATTTGCAGTGTTATTAGACGTCAGTGTAAGACTGGACCCACTGACCCTAAATCTAGTCTGCAGCCAGCATTGCTGTAGTGCATCTCTAAAATCAGAATTGCCCATAAACTTAATAAAGCTTCCTATACACCTGTGATCTTGCCCTGGCTGCACATGAGAACCACTTGGAGAGATTTTTTTTTTTTTTTTTTTTTTAATTATGGATATCTGGGACCCTACCCAGACCTGCAATCTCAGAATTTCTGGGCCTGAGCACTGGGCAATACGTGAGAGCTTACCAGATGATTCTGATATGCAGTCAGGGTTGAAACCATTGAAGTGAAAAGGAGATTAGCTGAAACATTCATTTTTAAATATAAGTTTTAGGATGAATTAATTTTGTCCACATCTCTCCATAGATAAAGAATATCTTCTGATTGTCATTCAGAATCCATGTGAGTAGACCTGCTACGGCCAAGTCTGACCTAGAGACACAGGGTTGGAAACATTTTACTCTTTACTGATTACTGAAATTATCTTCCTATCTAACTGATCTTTTGGACATCCTCTTTGCTTTTTACATGTAAGCTGGCCTACGTGTCTCATTGAGTCTCTTTTGATTGTATTATAAAGCTCTATATTAGCTCTTTAATAAACAAGTTCTGATATGTGTTTGTGTTTTTAGGATATGTAAAACTGAAGGATTGTGATGGGAAAACAGGCTTCCTTATGACATTCTTTTTAGTCTGGAAATAATGGTCAGCAAAAATAAGTACAGAAGTCTAATTTTGCCTCTTGCTTGAACATGCCAAGGAAACTCAGAAAAATCTGTGGGGAGTAACAACGGAAGTATAAAGTCCCAATCCTGCAGGAGCTTCACCAGGTTAAATAAGGACAGTAAGAAGTCAGAGGCATGGTTCTTGCTTGGGGCAGTGCAGCCCCTCCTCTCATCCCCAGCAAAGCTGCCATCACACCAGCAAGGACACATACATGTAAAGCTGACCTAATTCCAGAGATTTTACATTCAAAGGTTTAGAACACAAGGAAAATAAACTGACAAATATAACATTTCCATGCACCCAAAACCTATATATAATAGGCATTAATATTTTGCCATATTTGCTCTATATCCTCTATTTAAACTAAACTATAAATTTTAATATAATTGTAGGTTCACAAACAGTTGTAAGAAATAATACAGAGAGAGCCCATGTACCCTTTATCCAGTTTCCCACAAACTGTAGTACCATCCCACAACCAGGAAATTGTCATTGATATAGTCAAGATACAGTCAAGGGTCCTCACATTGATCTTCTATAGCACCCTCCCCCATTCCTGACCCCTGGCTACTGCTAATCTGGCCTCCATTTCTATAATTTGTCATTTCCAGAATGTGATATAAATGGAATGATACAGTATGTAGCCTTTGGGGATTGGCGGCTTCTTTTCACTCAGCGTAATTCCCTGGAGATCCATCCAAGAAATAAGTAAAATATCACACAACGCGCTAGAGCCTGCCCCTCCTCCTTCCCCAGGGGATTCTCGGCAGGCTGCACCAGGTGCTCGGCTCAGGAGTCCACAGACACCAACAGCTGCTGCACACCATATGTGCAGAGAGGTTCTTGTCAAGAGCCCCCAGTGCCCATCCTGGGAGGCCACGGCAGCCCCCCAAATGGATGGCAGCATGAGTGAAAGGAAAGGCCAGGATTCACTCTCCAGGAGGTGATGGGAGAGGAGACAGGTTACAGATGGAACTCACTCCAGTTTTAGACAATGGAGGCGAAAGCCCGACAGCCAAGCCTACCCACGCCACGGAGCCCTGAGGCCCACTCCGTTTCTCAGGGTTTCTGGGAATGGCATCCAGACATGGCTATTCTGAAAATATTCCCCAGGTAACAGCAAATGCACCTCCAGTCTGAGATTGCTCCAGAATGGTCGAGAATGAAGGTTTTGCAGTCATCAGTCCTGGGTTCTCCAAAATGTGGTTCTGCCATTTATAACCAGTGTGAACTTAAGCAAGTTTCTGAGCCTTGTGGCCTCATCTGTAAAATGGGAGTGATAAGGGAACCTAAGCAAGGCTTGGTTGGTGAGATAAAGTATTCAGCAGGGAGTATACTGCAGGGAGCAACCGACCAATGTTAGCTCCCGCCACCGCCGCTGTTCCTGGGCCATGAGGAGGGTGGCCCACAGCACAGGTAAGAATGAATTCTGGGCACAGCCCTGAGGTCCCCCCATCATCAAACCAGCCGCCCCCTAAAGGAGGATGCTGACAGACGCTCTTCAGAGAGAACAGAACAAACGAGGAAATGAGCTTTCGGTACAGCAGGAGTGAGGACTTCCGTTACCTGGGAAATGACCAAACATAGGAAGGGATTCAAGGGATGGAGAACCCAAACTATAGCACACATCTGACTTTGGGGCTGCTTTTCCACCCTTTTTATTTAAAAAAAAAAAAAAGTGGAAACTTTGAAACAAGTAGAAAGAATAGCACAATGTATAAACTTCACCCACACTCGCAAATTGTTAATGCTTTGACGTTTGCTTCATCTCTCCTCTGTTAATATATATTAATATATTACATATATATGTTGCTGAATCACCCCAAAGTACAGAAACATGATACTTTAAACACTTCAAAATAAGGAAATCCTCTTGCATAACCACACCGCCAATATCACACTTAAGAAATAGAACATCGATAAAATAATATCTACTATGTAGTCAATATTCAAATTTCCCTAAAGGTTTCAAATAATGTCCTTTACAGCTTTTTAACCTAAGAGCCTATTAAGTGTCACACACACATTTGATTGTCATATTTCTTTAGTTTTTAAGCTATTTTTAAAAACCTTTATTCTCCAGGTCTCCTCTAGGAGGTATCCAATTTGTCATTGCTCTCCCTAGGGTCCCCAGGGCCACCTCCCCCACCCCCCGAGGCCCTCCTAATTGGACTCAGTTGCAGTCTGTGCAGGTCATGAAGTCACAATAATTCTCATTCACTCCACTGGGTGACACCACAGTGGATCCACCCTCATCCTTCCGATCTGTGATATCCACTCATCCCAGGACAGGTAAACATCTGACAGTTTCCAATCTAGACAACCTAGTCTTGTTGGAATCCAAATAGGAAGGCAAAACTCTAGGGGAAATCCATTCTATTTAGAGTCCCAAATACTCCACGCTGGAAACGATTGTGGAGAGCATCTACCAGTCCTTGCTTTTATAGGTGAGGCTCTCACCTGAGCCTGGGGTCAGGTGTCTTTAAGGCACTTGGTATACGGGCCATACCTATGGAGTTGGCACTTACAATCTTATCGAAGGACTCGTGCTCTTGTAAGACCCATACTTACCCTCCAAAATATTCTTTCTAGGAGGTACAGAAAAGCTGCTTATTTTTAAATATACCAGAGGTAACATTGGATCACAATACCTAAATCTGTCTTCTCCCCATAGTTTCCCAGCTCATCCAGAGCTCATCAATAGAAGCATGGCTGAGTGGTAAAGCCACTTCCTTCCTCCTGGCCCGGCCAGAAATTTCAAGCCCCATTGGAGATGTAACTGTGAAATCGCTGGCTGCTGCAGCCAATACTGCCACACGTGCCAGGGCTCTGGGTGGGCTTTTCCCGGGAAGAAGGCCCACCTTTCCCTCTGGGCAGGGAACTCTGTCTGCACCTTTGCAGCCAAAGCAAAGTGTAACCCTTTGTTGAGGGCAGAGACTGTGGCAGCAAAGAGTAGACCTTACAATGGAGAAGGATATGATCTCAGGGAATTTGGGTCATGCCTTTCTGCCTTCCGGTGTACAGACACCACGTTCCTCCTGGATTCATGATCACATAATTAATTAGCTACTTAAAAAGATGTTGACCTATAGACTGAAGATCCACATCCATTCAAAATCATTGGTACAGCTCTGGTTTCCAATGAGAAGTACAAGTCTGGGCTCGTTTGATGCCTCTTCTTAGTCCAACTTGCTATAAATTGTACCTGAACAATAGCAGAGCTATTTGCCAAGTCTCTGGAGGGACATATCCCCACCATAAATCTTACTGATAATGAACCTGGAAAGCCCAGCTTAATAAAATAGCTGAAATGCATTTATACACCACGAGCATTCGAGCTCCCCAATCTTCCTCTCTCAAGAGCAGGACCATTCCAGTCCAGGACGGGCTGGAGCTTGTCCAAGCCCCAGCAAGGCGCCGGCCCCTCACAGCCTTGCAACTGGTGCATTCTGGCTTTTGAACTACATCACCTACCCTCTTCCAAAGCAAAAATTACCATAAACTAAGAAACGCTGGGGGCGGTGGCGGTTCTCCCTTCTCTGCCTTTGATTTTTCTTAATCTCAGTATGCGATTCCAAGTTTGCGGTGGTGAAGACCTAGCCCAGACCAGGCCAACGAAAGCTGCTTCCTTCTTATTTACACTTGGAGCAGAGCCAAAGAGACACTTCCCATGAAGCTCGACCTGTGCACAGGACATGGATTTTCCACACACACCCTTGGGTAGCAGAGAGTCAGTTCTTAAAGGAAAGAACGCACAGTAAGAGGTAGAGCATTCATTCCATGGATTTCCTCCTGTTTCCAGGTCCTCAGCTGTACTTTTACTTTCAGGTTCTGTGAAGCACCCCGAAGGCCTTATTTCCTTTTTTGCATCCACTACCGGGCTGAAAGCAAAAGGACCTTAACTAACACATCGGGCTGCACTTGGGCCACTCCTGGCTGCTTTCTTCAGACGCAGCCGAGGAAGCAGAGGCAGCCGGTGGCTCCCCAGAGCGCTGAGCACTCATCAGAGGCCCTGAATAGATGGCTGGCAGCCAACCGCTCCCGGGGACTTGGCCAGATGGGAGGAGAGGGCACTGACAGACCCTTTGGGAGGAAAGGGAGGAACCGAGGCGCTGTTCCCGCTGGGGAGCAGAGTCTCAGGTTTATCTCCCCCTGGAAAGCGGCCTCTGCCTCTGTCATTGGCAGGAAAGAGAATGGGCCAGCTGGACTCTGGACAGGTGCATTCCCAAAGCACCATGCCAGATGGATGGGAGGACCTAGAGTGGTGGGAAGTCTTATGAGAGACAAAGGGGGTAAAGTGTTTAGAATAGCCTCGCCTGATTTCCCCCGTCTCCTCATCCCCAGAAGACAGTATGGTCCAGAAGAAAGGATGCTGCTTTGTAGCAAGACAGGTGTTTGGATCCCAGGTCTGTCATCAGTACTAATAAGAACAGCAGAAGCTAACATTTGTTCATCACTTACTACATGACAGGCACTTTGGAGTCTAACAGTAGTTTCATTTTAGAGATGAGAACTGCAAGGCTTAGAGAAGCTACATGGCTTGGCCAAGATCACTTAGGTTTTTGAGTGGCAGAGAGGCACCCAAACTGTGATACTTGACGCTGGCTCAGACACTTGCCACTCCCTGTCTACTCATTCATTGGACACGTGCAAGGAAATGAACCCCTCTGATCCTCAGAACCCTCACGCATGAAGTACCAACCATAAGTCCTACACTGTAGGTCACTGGAAGGCCAAAAGAAGTTACATAAAGCATCTGACACATAGTAGATAGATGGTCAACAAAGGGTAGTTACTTTTATCATCACCACCGTCATCAATACTACTCAGGAAACCAATAAGGCCGGGAGAGGACCACTGCAGCCGTTCTCTTACTGTCATAAATATGATCAATGTCACAATTTTGACATTTGACAATATTCCATGGAATTCATCCAATTGATTAGTTACCCCAATCCTTTAATCAAAGCCCCTCAAATCCCCAGCAATCAACTATTCATCAAAGTCAATAGGGAGCCAGACCACCATTCCAATAATGAACATCATTATATCAGGAATTGCTCATAGGATTCATCTCCTCTTCAAGAATGTATCTATTGCGTTGAATGTTCCCCAGCGCGTGCTTTATCCCCTGCCATTGTGTCTGCACAGGAAGCTAGCTTGCACTATGCTTCATCCCCCTCCCATTCTATCTACACTTGTAATCATTTTGACCATACTTTATTCCCCTTCCATACTCCGTCTACACTTGTAACCAGTTTTCCCATTTAGTTTGAATTGATGGTTCAATTCCATCCTTCAGACTGATTTTCTGGTCTCTATCGACTGACTGCATTGACCCAACAATTCAAAGAAAAGAAGTGGAATTTGTTGTGCATTTACAGCCTGCGAGGCTTGAGGACACAGATTCTGTCTTATTCTTACCCCTAACGCCTGCAGAGAACCTGCCCTAGGTTGGGTGCTCAGTATCTGTAGGGCAAACAGTCAACGTCTCTCTCCTTCCCAGGTCCTATTTTAGAAATGCTGTTCCCTGGATTATGGGGTTCGTGGCAAAGGGGTCTGCCAAGTTAACGAGAGCCTTTTAAGTAGGCATAATTAGCTACCCACCCCAAAAATACTCAAAACAGGACTCCCACCAATGAGAAGCTTTAAGACCTGAAGTTCTCGATCCAGATGGCGCTAAAGGAATTGAGGCAGGTCAGTGGCTCTCGCCGGGCTCCTCCTGCATCTGCTGCTGCACAGCTTTGTTTTCTGAATGGCCCCCAGGAAGTATCTGGGGCCTGCCGGGGATGCCAGCAGCGAGAAGGTTCACCTTCTCAGAACAGGCCCCGGCCTGCACAGCTGCACCCTCCCTGGGGCCTAGGCGGGAGGCCGCACTGGCACGTCCCAGGCCCCTGGGGAATGGCCGGCACCTGCGTCAGCAGCTTGTAACACCCCAAAGGGTATTGTCAGCCAGAGCTTTCCTCCAACAGGAACTTTAAATTTTTCACCAACCCTGAGCTTTCGTTTGGGTATTTGATCATGGCTCAGGGAAAGTGGGCGACAAGTGAACATCTAGTGTCTCCAGGAGAAAAAAAAAAAAAAAATGAGCACAGCGCTGTTAAGGAGAGAGGAGGACGGGAAAGGGAATATTATCTGAATGTGTTTACCTGCTGTTGCCAAGCCCAGCAATTTCCGGGAGATGCAAACAGAGTTTATTAACTATTTATGAAATATCAAATTAATAAAAATATTGGCTCCATCTGAGGATTTTAAGGAAAGATTTTCTTCTTAATCAGGGAACCATTAACCAGATGCTGCCCCATGCTGCAAGCATTTACCCAGTACTTACTTTTTGCCAGGCGCCCTGCTGGATGCCGGGGGAGCAGAGAGGGGCAAAGCCATCCCTGCCCTGCCCAGAAGAGCTCCTGATACAATAATGGAGAGAGGCCTGAAAGACATACATTTTCAATAGTGAGATACTAGCAGCAAAATGCAAATGTGCGAGCACAAATGCAAACCCAGGTAAAGGACTGATGGAGTAAGTGCCTGGTACATTAAGTCAGACTTACCTGGGCTGGATTTGGAAGGTTGAATAGGAGTTTACAATAGAAAGAAGAGGGAAAACAATCTGAGCAGAAGGAACTGCAGGCAAAGCAAATTCCACACCAGTGTTTTTCAAACCTTGTATTAGGAATTGCAAACCATAGCTCCCAAAATGTAAATCAGAAGTGAGCAGAGCTGGTCTTCCTGAAGCAAGGAGCTTCCATTTCATCCCTTTCTCCTGACTTTTGGCACCCACATGTACACACGGATCCTTATCAGGGCCCCATGGAGTGCGAGGGCTACGCAAGGCAGACGTTGGAGACCACGGATTCACAATGGCTCAGGCCACAACGGATATGACTTGAGAAATAATTGGGGCTTCCAGGCCACCCTGGGACCTTCCAGCTTCACCCCCTGATCAAATCTGGTGACTTCCTTCTCCCTTCAGA
Organism: Tolypeutes matacus; assembly: GCA_026826555.1. Taxonomy (NCBI): domain Eukaryota; kingdom Metazoa; phylum Chordata; class Mammalia; order Cingulata; family Chlamyphoridae; genus Tolypeutes; species Tolypeutes matacus. Next base: position 7,476,013 of record JAKSZT010010873.1, on the reverse strand, counting down.
GGTGTCTGACTCACAGGGAACCCAGAAAAATCATTTCGGTGGGTAGATTTCCTTCTCTACACCTGTGAGTGTCTTGCAAACAAGGATACTATCTTCTCCCTGCAGCCTCCTCAGAGTTTTTATTTAATGAATACTTGCATAGCATTCAGCATATGCACTCTGATCCAATTGGCACAGAGTGGATCCTCCATAAATATTTGGTGATTTAAAATCACTCTTCCAAGTTTCTGCTGAAATTTGTTGTTCAATATGATCTATTCCAGGGTTTTCCAAACTGGCCTGAACCTACCAAGAACCCCTGGTGCTTCTTTCAAGATTCCCAGGGTTCTGATCAGCACCTGTGGTGCCTCTCCAAGGGTAGCCAGTTAGAGATGCAGATCTGGGGTTCCAACCAACACCTCCTTGAATCAGAATCTAAATTTAACAGGATCCCCACTAAATTACCAGAAGCCCTAGGACAAGGAAATCAGTTTCTCCCCCAACAGTTGCCTGGGTAGGGATGGGGGTTATGATTACCCAAGCTTAGGAAAACTGCTGCTTTCCCCCTTTTCTCTTCATGGAATTTTTCTCCATTTCTGAGCCCAGGTCAACCAAAACCGCAGTTCCTACCCGATAGTGAGAGAAGTAAATGAGTATTGTATATAAATCAAGTTATGACCCAGTCATGGCTAAAGAAGGAGACTCTGCAGGTTGAACGCTGTTCCCCAATAAAAGACACATTCTTAATCCTACTCCGTGTTCCTGTGGGTGTGAACACTCTGTAAACAGGCCCCTGTGAAGCTGTGGAGGGAGCCCTGGTGACTAGGATCTTCCAAGGTCCTGTTTAGGACTGGCCTGACTCAGGGTGGGCCTCGATCCACATTAATGGAGCCTTATAAAGAGAAACCAGGGAGGGCCACAAAGCGAAGCAAGAAGCCAGTGGAGACCGGAGAAGCAGACGCAGGGAGAGAGAGAGCATGCCTTATGGCAGGAGACAGGGGTCCAGCCTGGGAAGCCCAAGGATTGCGGCAAACCAGCACCAGAACTCTACAGCCTCCAGGGAAAAGCACGGCCTTGCTGACGCCTTGACTTTGGACTTGTCTTGGAAAGCATGAGCCAACCTATCCCTGAGGTTCAGCCAACTAGCATGTGCTATTTGTCACCGCAGCCCTGGCAAACTAAGACAAGGACTCACTGTGAAATCCACCGAGGCGGGAGATCCTGGGTCCCCAGTCAAGTTCCTCACCCACAGGTGCAAAGGGTGCCCAGGGGTGCCTCAGGATGCCCGTGAACCAGCCCTCCCAGTTTCCATGTGGCACCTGCATGCCCTTCACCTTCACCTCCTCCAACCCCCTTCCCTTGCCACTGGCACATGCAGGGGACAGCACATGGGGTTCTGAACATCACAGACACTTCTTCTGGGCACCACCATGCCAGTGGGCTCTGCCCTCACCTGCCACCACCATCTCCTCCCACACCAGGCACGACTGCCACCTGTGAAGTCGGATATTAGAGGAAGGGAAAGCCCACTCCCCTTTCTGAGTCTTCTGCTTCAGCCCCAACACTTGGTAATGTTCCTCCCTCTCAGTGTTTATGTGCAGGGACCCTTCCTGGGTACAGACCCCACTTTATCATCAGAATTGTTCTTTCAGAGAAGCCAAGCCTTCCTGGGTTAACCTCCTTAGGGTGAGCTCTCTCACAGGAGACTCCCAAGCACTCATGGCACAGATTTCTGCCAGCGCAGGTGGGCTAGACTTATCGGAATTCCATGTGGGGCCCAGGTGGGCTCCAACCAGGCCCCGTGGTGTTTGTTTAACGCCATATGGCCTTGGAGCACATGCTGGGTCACCTCCTTGGATACCACATCAGCCCTGCCTGGTGGGCTTCATCATCCCCACTTTGCTTGTAAAGAAACTGAGGCATAGATCAGGAGTGTCCCTCAGAGTCTCAAGGGCAGAACCCGAGTCTAGTTAGCCTTGCAGCCCCCACTCCCCACCCTCCTGGCGCATCGCTCTGCACTTAGTCTGTCCTTAGCAAACCCCTGTTGAAGGAAAGAATACATCATCCATAGTACAATCCACTTCACCAGTTTGGGGATCGAATAGGGGCATGCCCTGTAAATAAAAAAAAAATTGTCCCTGGAACCCCTGCCCACCAGATCCTCAGGACGTCCGGGGTCTTGCCCAGACCCATTCCCTCCCAGATCTTCCCAGCTATTACTTCTCTGGCAGCACGTCTGAAAGCAGCATGTTCTCCTCTCAGGATCGGGAGATTCAACTCCTGCACAGCCAGGAACTCTGTCCAGCTTGCTCATGGGCGTGTTTGTGTGTGTGTGCACATGTGGGAAACATTTTGAAAGCTGTCCAGTAAGACATTAACATCTGAGTCAGTGGGATCATACCTGACTGTATTTTCTTCCTTTGCCCTTCTGTATTCTCTGATGTTTCTTTCCTTAGCATTTTTCTGTTCGTTCTTAAATTTTATTGAAGTATAACATGCATATAAAAAACACACATCAGAACTGCAATGAATTTTCACAAATGGAACACATTTGTGTGACCAGCCCCCAAGAGGCGCCCTGTGTCCTTCCCGGTCTCTGACCCCAACCCCAAGGATGACCAAAAGCCCGACTTCACCATAGATTATTTTTGTCTCTGATTACTTTGTGTAAATGGAATCAGACTCTTTCGTGTCTGGCTTCTTTCACTCATCAGCACACTTGAGAGATTCACTTATATTGCTCTGTGAGTGATGGTCATTCATTTTCATGGCCAGTTATCACTTTGTTAAACGTAGAAATATTAGTGTTTTCTTCTCCAGTGGTGGAGGTAGTCTGTGTGGAAGGAAGTATGGAGCCAGTTCTTCTTCCTTGCAGGAAGCAGGTCTGAAATCAGGGGTAACATTATCTCAGAGATTCTAAAAAGCCAAGGCAGGTCCCTGCTTTCAGCCACTGGTTCCCAGACCCCAACAGGTCTGCCATCACGGTGCTGTGGAAAGAGCATCTACTTTGGAGATACAGGTTCAAACCCTGACTCAGCCACTCACCTCTCGAGGGAGAGTTGCTTCACTAGTGGGAACTTGGTTTCTTAATCTGTAAAGTGGGGATCTTACTGCTTCCCTTTAGCAGACACTATTGGCTTCCACCCAGTTCCCCTCGAATTCTTTTCACCATTTCTATACGCTCTTCCGCTGGCTTGGAGGGCTTTGGCTTCCACCTGCCCTGGGGTTCCTGGAGCCACTTTGCAGCCGCAAATGGAGAGTCACAAGTACCTGGGAGTTTGCTCACCCTGACCCTTGGGGCCTTCGGCCAGTGGCTGATGGGTGCAGGAGTGGGCAAGGCCAGCTCGCGTGGGCCCAGAGGAAGTGTAACTTACCCTGGAGCCCCTGCAGGACGACAAAAGCTCCCTCCATGGGTGCTGGCCTGAATCGCAAGCTTGCTCTCCTCCCCCTCTCCCTGCTGCCCTGGTCACTCGCTCAGGAGTCCTCCCCCAGGGTCTGCTCCTCCAGACCCTCACCTAAGACCCCCTCGGGCTTGTTGGGAGGTTCCCGCTGATGATGTGTAGCAGGCACCTGACATCTAGTAGGCACTCTGGACTTGTCAAACTCCTGCACCGCGTGGGCAGCAGGCAGGCCTTGCTGTGTGGCCTCACTCTTCAAATCAAATCACCCCAATGAGAAGGACCCATTAAACCATTAAACGCCCTGGACGCCTTAGGTCCTGAATTACCTTGAATCGCTCCCCTCTCTCCCCCAGAGCCTTTTACAGTGGCTTCTAAATGAAATAACAAGGGACAGCCGAGGCCCCTACCCGACTCCAGCTTTATTGCACTACAATCAGCACCGCCATCTCGAGTGGAGACGGAGCTCTGGAAAGCGGATATTAAAGGCCCTGGCGCGCTAAGCTTTCCAGATCGGCAGCCAGATCCCTCCCGGCTGCTCCAGGCAGCGTTTGCACCCCCTTGACCCCCCCCCCGTTGGTGGGGAGAGGAACCCTGACTGTGGGTGGGGGTGGGCATTGCTGTGTGAATGAGTTAGCACCCACTCTTCCTGGGAAGGAGTCTTCCTGCATCATAAACTGAGAAGTGCAGAGAGAGATTTAAAAAAGGGAAAAACCTAGCACATATGGAATTTTCCCTTTTTTGAAAAGAAAATTCAGTGTTTTTAAATAATCCATGACATCAATCTGGGTTATAAGAGCAAGCTAGACTTGTTCCTCTGAACCAGAAGGTATCACGAGGCCCAGATACTGTCAAGAAGCAGTTGTTTAATGTTAATATTTTCAAAAATTATGTACCAGGTGCTACTCTAAATGTCGAACAGTCTTTGAGGTAGGTATGCTTTGATTCACAGATGAGAACGTGGAAACTCTGAGAAGGTAAATAACTTTTCCCAAACCATGCAGCCGGAAGGAATGAAGCTGATTCACCTTTGTAGTCCCACTATCCAGCACATGGCAGGGGCACAAGAAGTGTTTGAGTCAGAGATAAGGCCTCACCAAAATCTGTTGCCACGTGTTGGAGCCAGACAGCTGCCGATGTTTGCCAGGGTCCAGGCTTCTTGGGTTCCTCTCTTCCTGGGGCTGCGTTTCTCCCCAGGCTCAGCTCCTCTGTTTCCTCCACAGGGTCAGCTGTAGACTATGAGGCTCTCTAGGTTTTTCTCTCTCCACAAGGCCAGCTGTGAACTGTCAGGTGAATGGCTTGTCTCTATCCCAGGCCTTCTCTCCTTCCATCTGCTCACCTCCCAGGGCTCCAGCATCAAAACTCCAACATCTGAACTGCTCCAACTCTGTCCTTTGCCATGCCTTTTATCTTTGAGACCCCACCCACCAAGGGGTGGGGCTCGATACCCTACTGACGTGGTCCAGTCAATGCCCTAATCATAACTTAATCATGCTCAGATTAACAGACCAGTTTACAAGCAGAATCCAATATCTATTTTTGGAATTCATAACTATTTCAAACTGCCAAACTGCTGCACCTAACAAGAAGTCTGAAGGAGAACAGTTCAAGGCTGCATGTTATAATTCCACAAATGTCCTTTTATCATTCTGTTTTTCATCCTCATCATGTGGCTTACATCCACATATTCTCAAGATTGCTGCTGAAGCACCCGCCATCATGCCCATGTCTAGAGAAAGAAGGAAGAACCCAATGGTTTTCTCTGTCAAGCTTTAGTGGAGAAGGGAAGACTTCCCCCAAGAATCTCTGTCTACATTTCACTGGCCAAAACTAGCTACAGGGGATGCTGGGAATTAGAGGAAGTCAGGGGAGAAAGGAGTTGATAAATAGATGCTCCAATCCAACTTACCGTATCTGAAGAAGTGAGGGTGTCCCTTGTCCTTCCTTGCCACCCAGTGGGTGACCTATTTGGAATTCAAGCATTGTTCACATCATTCCAAGAGTGAAAACTGTTATTAAAAAGAATGACAGGGGCCTGCAAATGAGGAAACTGAGGCTCAGGGTAATGCACCCAAAGTTCTACAGCTGGGACTCAAAACCAATCTAGGGGACTTAAAAGTCGCACATTTTTCGATTCCCTTGCTGGGCCAGGCCCACAGGGTGTCCGTGCCCAGGGAGAGGGGAGCACGGGGGGGACAAATGAGCAGCCCTCCTTCTCCGTTCTCTTGTCCTCTAGGCACCTTCTTGAGATTTGTGCACTGTGGTTCTTGGAGGCCAGGCCAAGCCAGGCCTCCCTGGCCGCGCACACCGGCTGGCGGCAATGTCTTACATCCAACAAATTAAAGGCCTCAGCTCTGCCGCCCTGCTCCAGCCCGGCAGCCAGGGTTGGAGGATGACACTGGGGCCGTGGGAGCTGTGACTCATGGCTGGGGCTGGCAGCCCCAAGAAAAGCAGACCAGGCAGGGAGTGGCCTCTCGTCGCAGGGGAGCCGGGCCGTGGGCTGGAATCCCCAGCCTTATCAGGGACTCGCCCTGGGACACCCCTGCCACATTGGCCGAGGGCGAGCTACCAGCCCCTGGCCAGCCTGCCCCCGACCTCACAAAGCTGCATTATCAGAAACCATAAGGGACATGGGGGAGGGGGGGAACGGACACTCCTCTGTGAATCATCACAAAGGACCAGAATCAGCAGGCAGAGAGGGGCCGAGGGGAGGCAAGAGTCTCTCAGAGCTGCGTTTTCCAATCTTTTCCATGGCCATGATCAACCATAAGAAATAGGTTTTTCCTCATAACTTGATATATGCATCTATCATCTGCCTCTCTGTCTATCTATCCATCCATCTATGCATCCATCCATCTACCTACCTACCTACAAGACAGAAACAAATATTCATGAAGCAATCCTTATCTTTACAACATGCAGTACACTGTGATCTATTTTATTCTATCCTATTTCTTAGTATTTCTTTTCTTTTCTTTTTTGCAAATGCTAGTTTTGACCCACAAAAAATTTAAAAAATGATGTCGTGAGTCTGTAAGTGGAAAACCTGACATAAGAACTGCCGCGGCTTAGCACATGGGGTTTGCAAGACAGTTGAACTGGGTTTGAACTTGCCAGTGTGCAGATCCAGCCAAGTGACTTAGTCTCTGACATCTGGCCAGTCTTCTTCACCGCTAAGCCCAGAATCCCAGTTCTGGGCCCCCCTTCTGGCCGAAGGCCTGGCCTCCTGACTGGGCTCCCTAAAATGCACCCTGGAAGCTCCTCCACCCACATTCCACCTGTAGCCTGCGGCATCTTTGTAAATGTGAGCAAGCAGCCCTTGCTCAATGCCTCCCAGCTTTCCCTTTGATCTCTGGATAAAGACAAAGCTGCAACCTTGGCCAGCAAAGCCCTGTGTGGTTTGCTGGCCCACCCGCATCTCCCGCCCCTCCCTGTCCCTGTGTCCCTGACTCGTTCTCATAGGCCAGCCCGCCGGGGCCTCTGGGTGCCTCATCCTCATCCTCTCCGTGCTCCCTCCTGCTGCAGAGCTTTTGCACGTGTTTCCTTCACCTCCTTACCTGTCCTTCAGACCTCAAGGCTCACTTCCTCAGGGCAGCCTCCCTGGTCTCCCAGCTAAGTCACATTCTCCAAATGTCCGCTTCGCACGCCTCTCCCACCCCAAAGCCCTTGTCAGGTGTACATTTGTACATTTGTTTGGAAAGGTAGTGGAGTTAACCCACCAGATCCCAGGACTGGGACTTCTCAGAATCAACTAGAGACATTTCAGGAAGTGTAGGCGCCTGACTTCCTCCCCCATCCCCCCACCTGGAGATTTCAGATTCAATCCTGTACTTCCTAGAAGCTCTTCCACTTATTTAAATGTTCCCTCAGGGATGAGAATGACAGGGCCAGACTCTGAGCTTCAGTCTGGCAGCGGCCAGTTCTGCTCTCCTGTCCCCACTGCACGTGCACTGCTGAGCTCTGCTTCAGTAGGCACTCCTGACAGGTTTGTGGAGGGGAGGGAGGGAGAGGGAGAAGTGAGAGGGAAGGGAGGGGGAAAGAAGAGAAGGAAGGGAGGGAGGGGGAGGGAGGGGGAGGTGGGGGAAGGGGGGAGGGAGGGGGAAGGACGAGCAGCCTCCTTAAGGGGAGATGCAAGTTCAGCAACAAGAAACTACCCTGTGGTTTTGCTTTGCATAGTATCAGCCCCCAGAAGAATCCGAAGTTTCCCAGAGGAGCCAAGCAGGCTGGCCCTGTGCAGGCATGTGCCCTCAGTTCCTCGGTTTATTGGGGAGCATCCACTGACCCTACAGCCTCCCCCTGCAGCGGAGAAGGTGTTCCACAGCTGAGGGGAGGAGGGTCCTCAGCAGCTCTGGGAGAGAACAGGGTTTCTCCTCCATTCCCCTCTGGGAAGCAGCAGTGTCACCTCACACTGGGCTGGAGGGTAGGGGGGCAATTGACGCTCGTCCAAGCTCCTACTTGTCTGTGTCAGGTCTTTGCCCCAAGCCTGTGGGGTTGACAGGCAGGGGAGCCACAGGTGAGGGACAGTCCTAGCCCAAAGCCTGCCGGGAAGAGAGCACTCAACAAGACATGTCGTCCTTGCCACCCCAAGAGAGCAATATGGTGGGGAAGAACCGTGTCAAATGATCACGGCAACTAATGAATTAAAGGTGCAAAAGGCCGTGAGGGGCGTGCTAGGAGCAGGGGCTTTGGAATCGCCCAGGTCTGGGTTTGGGACACACTTTTCAGGTGTGGGGCCTGGGCCAGGTGGCTCCATCCTGCTTGCCCTCAGTTTTCCGAGCTGTAGACTGCAGATAATAACACTTGCCTCTTCCTCACTGGGTGGTTAGAAGGCCAGAGTGGGATAATGTGTATAGAGAACTGAGTAGGCTGCATGGCCTGGGAGGAGCACCTGCTCAGGGGAGGTATTTATTCTGATTCCCATTGTGCAGATGTGGAAACTAAGGCTCAGAGAAGGGCATGTGGGCATCGGGGTGACCTGATCAGAGCTGTGTTGTTGTTGTTTTTTCTTTCTTTCTTAGAGATGTGGGTTTACAGAACAACATGTGTAAAATACAGGAGTCCCATACAGCACCCCACCACCAACACCTTGCATGGGTGGGAACATTTGTCACAACTGATGATAGCACGTTTTTATAATTGTGCTATTAATTAAAGTCTATGGTTTATCTTAGGGTTCACTGTGTAGTATAGTTACATGGTTTTTAACAACTTTTTTATTGTTACCATTTATACACTCTAACATTTCCCCTTTTAATCATATTCAGAAATGTACTTCAGGACTGTTGTTTTCACAGTATTGTGCCACCATCACCACCATCCATTACCAAAACACCCCCATCACCTGTGTCTTGCATTATTCTTTTGCCGGCTCCTCCTCTGCTCATCTTTAGAAGTTCAAGTCCACCAGGACCCTGCCCATTGCCTTCTGCTCCTGACACTTTCTTCCCAGGTGATCTCATCCCATCCCATGCTGAAGGCGTTTCTATCCCTCTCCCTGACCCATTTCCTGAACTCCAGACTGGTCCACCCAACTCTGACGTGGTTCACCTTCCATGGTGGATGTGATAGCGGGCCTCCAAGAGGTCCAGCTCCTCATCCCTGGAAACGGAATGAGTTATCTTACCTGGAAAAAGAAGAGGAATTCAAACGAAGATCATGAGGTGGAGAGATTACCTTGGGCCACCCAGCTGGGCCCACTGGACTCCCAGGAGTCCTTATAAGAGGGCAGCAGGAGGGTCAGAGAAGAGGTGATGATGGAAACAGGTGAGAGAGAGAGGCTGGAAGCTGCTACGCTGCTGGCTTTGAAGATGTGCGAAGGCGCCACAGGCCAAGAAATGCGGGTGGCCCCTAGAAGCCAGGAAAGGCCAGCAAATAGGTTCTCCCCCTGGAGCCTCCAGAAGGAACCAGCCCTGCCCACACCTCGGCTTTAGGCCAGGGAGACCCAATTTGGGCCTCTCACCTCCAGAACCATAAGAAAATGTGTGTTGTTTCAAGCCACTAGGTTTGTGGAAATTGTTATAGCACTAACACACCTCCCCACGGCCTTCAGCTCCTACCTGTCCCCCTAGGCTCCAGCTCGGCCCCCTCCATCCTCGGTCGGCACAGCAGACCAGGTGGGCTTCTCAGCCATGTGTGTCAGGTCACATTGCTTTGGTACCAAAGAGCATCCGATGGCATCCATTGTGCTTAGAATAAAACTTCAACTCCTCATCGTGGCCTGAAAGGTCCTTCAGTTTATGGCCCCTGCCAGCCTCTCTGACCACATCCCTCCCCGGTCCCCCTCCCCTTCCCGGCTCCATGGCTTCCTTTCAGTTCCTGGAATACGTCAGCTGTGGCCCCCTCAGGGCAGCTGAGCTGCTGCCTCTGTTCCCAGAACATTCTCGTCCCTCGTCATTCAGGGCTGGGCCTGAGGTCTTCCCCGTGACAGCCTTGTTCACGAAGCCCTTCCACGCTGGGCCAGTCTGTCCTGTCCCGTCCTATTTCCTCCCCAGCACTTGTAAGCGGCGTTACTCTGTTCAGTTCATTTTTTCTGTTTACACTCTCGTGGCTGCGGGCTGGGGTGTCTCCCGTCTACATCCACAACGTGGCAGGCACCGTCTAATGGCGCTTCAGGACTCCAGCCCAAGGGGTGCCTGCACTTGGGGATCCTCCACACTGACGCTGTGACAGTCGTCTGACCAGCGGCTGGCACACCGAGCTCGGCAGAAGTGCTTTATTCCACACCCTCCTTACCGGGAGCACGGGGAGCCAGGGTGCGAGGCCGGGCCCAGGTGGGCGGCCCCTCATTGGCACCCCTCCAGGGCCACAGCCCGCCGGGATTGCTTAGGGTCTCAGCAGCCCCGGGCCCCACCTAGGGTCCAGCTGGTGACAGGCGCAGGCAGCCTGGGCTTGCAGAGGCCTCGCCCGGTGGCCGGGCGTGGGGGCCAGAAAGTTCCAGAGGAGGCATTTGCTGTTACAAGTGTGAGCCCAGGCCACGAACCCCCAGCTCGCGGTGCACATGCACGCACCACCCGGCAGGTAGAGCCAGCGAATGAGGACCCCCTGGGGGGCCGGGTTGCCGGCGCCGCCCTGGGCCCACGTGGTGCAGCAGGCCCACCCCTGCCACCCCATGGGGCTGAGCACATGGCTCCTACTGGGCTGGATAGAAATAAACAGCCACCAGAGGCTGCAAAGAAATGACCCCCAGAGGAAACCTGATCCGCAGGCAATTAGAGCCCTTCTGTTCAGGTAAGTGCCTGCCGACACGCTGAGGTGAGCTGGGTGCCGGGCCCCAGAGGGCTCCAGCCTTGGCCCCCCAGCCCCTGGCTGGGTGGCGCAGCTCCCCCAGGCAGCTCTGGCTTTGTCGGGGGCACTGAGGGGACCCGGGCAGTGTCCAGGCGAGAGGATGAGTGGCACAGCACCATTTTCAATGAATTGGGGTGCGTGTGGCTAGGGCAGGGGTTCTCATCCAGGGGTGGTTTTACCCCCATGGTCAGCTGGAGATGTTTTTGGTGGCCACAGCTGGGGAGGGGGCTTGTTAGCGGCATCTAGCGGGTAGAGGCCAGGGATGCTGCTCAACATCCTACAATGCAGAGGGCATCCCCACAACAAAAAGTCCTCAGCAGCAAGGGCACAAAGGCTGCGGAACCCTGGTCTGCAGGGAGGAGAAACCTCGAAGGGAAGAAGTGGCTTCCCCTGCACCTTCCCCTGCACCAAACACCCACTAGGGGCCAAACACTTTGTGTGGCATAAGCCTCACTCATTCAATCCGCATAACGTCATCACCATCCCCACCGACTTTCCATCCCATTCTACAGGTGCGGAAACTGAAACTCAAAGGTTTTTAGCAACTTGCCCAAGTTCCAACTGGTAGTCCACAGTGGAGCCAGATTTCAAAGCCGATTTGATGTCAAAGCCCGAGACTTTGCCCCCAAACTGGACCGGCTCTCACATTTGTAAAGCCCCTCCTCTGTGCCAGCCACTCCCTCATACGAAATCTTCCAGACACAACGGGGAGTGTGGAAAACACGAGGCCTTTGGATTCCTATAGGTCTGAATTCAATTCCTTGCTCTGCCATTAACTTTTCACCCAACCTTGGGCATGTCAGTGAAACTCTCTGGGCCTCAGTTTTCTCATCTGTAAAATGGGTGGATAATGGTTTCCACCAGAGGATGACATGGTACTGAATGAGACCAGGTGTGTAAACACCTTTGCACAGCGCCTGGCATGTCAGGGACCTCAATCACAGTAGCTTTGTTATTGCTACTGCTGAGTTTGAAATTCAAAGCCCCAAAGGTGCTGCCTTTCATTAGGGAAGTATGGCAGTGTAGGGCAAGCAAGGGGAACTTGAAGGGGGAGATGAGCGGGGAAGTGGGGTGGGAGGAGGAGGAAGGGGGTCCATTCCCATGACTGCCAGGACCCTTGTCTCTCACTCCCTTCATGCACCCTCCTTTGGGGAAAGTGTTTTGTTTTGTTTTGTTTTGTTTTAAACCCATATAGGCCCATGATTCTCTGCCTCACTGAAATAACCAAATGCTTGGCAGTAGACTAGCATGGGTCTATTGAGATAGGCCGTGGTAAGGGTGAGAAGCTCTATTACAGTTTGCGGGACCACTCTGGCTTTGAGCCCATAAGAGCCCATAGGAGATGGGGCTGGGGGCTGGGATCACCCAACCCAGCCTTCTCTTAAGGGGAAGGGGAGAGAACAAACACATCTTCACAACCTCTTCTGAGGTTGGTTTCATACAGCCAACCCAATTTGCACGAAAACCCTGTGAAGTTGTGGTATACCCATTTCACAATTGGGGAGACTGAGGCCCAGGAAGATTTATTAATTCGCCCACGAATGCACAGCTTGGAAGTGGCAGCACTCCCATGCTGGTGCCTTTAACCACTTTGCCTCAGGTCCAACGTGCCCACGTGAGGCAGGGATGAGACTGGGGGACCCACTGGACCCTTCCCTCTGGCTCCTGCTCTCCAGCCCACTGGTGCCTGTTGGCCACAGTGAGCATATTTCCCAAGCTCCAGGCCAGCGTCCTGGGCTGAAAAGACTGAATGTGCTCGGTGGACACAATGGGACTGAAAACCAGGATCATCCAGAGGAGCCCTGTCCAACAGAACTTCCCACCGTGGTGAAAATGTTCTATACCTGCACTGTCCAATAGAGAAGCCGCCAGTCACCCATGACTATGGGACACTGGAGATGTGGCTAGCATGGCTGCCGATCTGAATTTCAATCTTATTTAATTTTTAAATTAAAATAGTCACACGTGACTAGCTGCTTCTGCGTTGGACAGTGTGGAGAAAATAGAGGACACTCAGTCCCTGGGCTGTCTATCAGTCATGTACTTCTCAGCGCTTCCTTCTACAGAATTCCAGGTTTAAGATCCATCAGGCCTTGACTTCTCTGGGAAGGCTGGGCTCATAGAGGATCCCTCGTCCATGTTCCCAGCCAGCCAATGCACAGACACATGCTGAGTGCCCCGAGCGTGGTGAGCTCCAGGGCTAACAGGGGCAGTTAAATGGTAATAACAATGATGATATAATGATAGTGTTGATGATGGTGATTGTGAGTTAAATAAATTATGGGACATGCGTAGCGTGGCCTGACAACTAGTGTAAGGAACTAATAAATGTTAGCTTTCGTTATTATTATTCACTACCATTTATGCAGGGTACGCTATTTCCCAAACTAACGTCTTACACAATCTCAGTGGGTCTTCACACTGGTTCTACTCTCATTCCCATTCGATGGATAAGAAAACTGAGGCTCAGCTAGGTTTAAAGGATTTGGCCCAGTTTTTAAAGTGCGTGGCAGTGTTGCACTTTGAACCCTGGTCTACATGACTTCAATGCCCTTGATTTTTAAGTTGCTTTATCGCCCAGCAGCCTACAAAGCAGAGGGGATAAGGGCTCCCTCAAAGCCAACATGGCATCATGGAAAGAGGGCAAATTCCGGAGCCCGCCACACACCAGCTGCACAGCTCTGACGAGTAGCTTCCTCCTCGGAGCCTCGGGTGCCTCCACTGTGAAAGAGGACCGCGAGAGCCCGTGGGTCGCTCTATGGATGATATGGAATCATGTGGCTAAGTAAACGAGCCAGTCCGCAGAAATGTGTCACCTGGAGCCCGGCACACGGCAAACACTTGCCATCAGCTGGCGTTAAATTGTTTCGCACAGGCCTGGCACGCAGTCCGCGCTCTGTGAGTGCTCCCACCCCTTGATGCACAGCGCCGGCCTGGGAACCCCTTTATCCAAGTAGGGCTACGGAGTGTGCTATTTCATCACGTGGCTTTGACTGCCTGGCAAGGCCCCAGGGAGGAAGCAACCCCTCGAACCTGTTCCCACGAGGTCGTGCTGTCCCCTGGCGCAGACCCTCCCCAGTGAATCAAAGCGCAGAGGCTCCACGCGAAAGCTGAAGTTCCTGACGAAAAGCTGGGGTCAGAGGTGCCAGGACACCGAGTGGGTATTTATAAACCTGGCTCCGGGAACCTGAGAGGCGAGGCGGGAGCAGCTTCCCCACCCCGCAGGGACATCAAAGAGGAAAAACACCAACCCGCCCCTGCCTGGACCTGACTTCCCTGGAGAAGAAATATCCCTGTTGCTGTCTTCAGTCTCACAGAGGAGTTTGGGCTCAAGTCAAAAGCCACAGAGGGTGCAGCCAAGTCCCCTTCTAAATTTAGAACTTCCAGCCGAACCAGTTCTCCGGCTCGCCTGGCAGCTCTCTCCTTGGTCAGGGACACAGATGGGCGAGCCCAGACCCAATCCCACTTTGTCTCCCTTTCTTTTCCCACCACTCTGAGAGCCAGGACCTCAGGGGCCTTTCTCACATCTGAGATGGCACCGTGTGGTAGGCAGGGATTTGAGTCAGAGGCAGAGCTCAAATGCTGGCTCTGGCTGCTGTCTCTAACCAGCTGAGGTCTTGGACAAGGACTGCCTTGAGCTTCCTCCGTCTCAGTTCCTTCATCTATATCATGACAGCCTTCACTTCATCATCTTATCAAGGGAAGGACAAGGCTTACCTGGGATCTCCCCGGCCCCAAGCCTCTGTTTCCCTGTCTCCCACAGGGGGAATCTGTGCCTTAGAAACCTCTGTTCGGATGAAGTGCAATGAGAAGGTGAGTGTGCCTGGCCCAGCACACAGGGCGGGCACCTGCCCACCGGGGTTGAAAGAACCAGGTGGGAACGGGAATCTGAGAATCCTCAAAATCCCTACTCTGTGTCTCTCTCTTTTACCAAATTCAACAGATTTATTAAATATTACCTGTGTGTTCCTGGGTCCTATTATTAGACCCACGATAAAAAAGGAGGGTATTTCTCTGTGACCCCATCCACAATTGAGAGGCATCTTGCCCATCTTGGAACTCCTTTGGGCCACTCTACCTATTACTAGAACCAACATCTGCATCAAGAGTTATAATAATAATAATAGCTAATGGCTGTTAAGCACTTTCACGAATTATCCTATTTAATTTAATTCTATTTTCAGCAGTCAATATGTATCAGAACCAAGGTCCATTTGACATGATAATAAAACTATAAAGGCAACACTGATACCTGACGTGTCTAGAGGGCTCACTATCTCCTGAGCATTTTACGGTTACAGCCTCCTCGAATCCTCACATCATCCCTAACATACACCCCAGCGGGCAACAGCACGTACCACTCAGACACGCCACGGAGCCTGCGATGCATCCGCCCCCACCAGCTCCAGTGCCATTTCTCTACGGGAAACTCGACTGTTGGGCCCAGGAGCCCACTGCCCCAGGCTCCTCTGATCTGACATCAGTCTGTGCTCCGCCAGCCACCCCAACTGGGAAAGTACCTGTCCCCATTTGCACTCCATCCTGTTTCCCCGGTTACAAAACACCCCAGCCTGTGCACGCAAGGCCTCTCCAAGTTTTGATATGAAGCAGCCCTTTTATTTTGTGCCCAGCTTTTACGGTAGCCGCCCCGGCCTGGGAGCTCAGCGAGTCCGTGCTTTCCGCAGACGCTGACCTCTGTTCTTTGCCCGAGCATCCCGGCCTGGAGTCAGCCCTCCCTCGGGCTTCTTTCCCAGGAGGCCCCGAGCAATCACCCCCACGAGGCCACGCTGCCATCCGCTAGACTTGCCTGCACATTTCCGAATCCCAGCGTGAACACGGCGTTTTGCGCTGCCGAGCTGGGACTTCCACTCAGAAGACTGAGCTGCTGACCTGCCCACAGAGGCTTGAATCTTTCCGCTGTCTTCTTGGCATACGGGCTGGTTTTGTAATGACTCATCTACAGGCTCTCTGAGAAAAACCTGGTGCATTATAGAGGCAACTCGTCAGCGTCTGGAGTGCCCCTCTGCTCGTGACGACTGTCCAATAAATGCCCAAAGATTCAGACTAAACCACCTTCGTGTACTCATCCATTCATCCAATATCCATTGAGCTTCCTCTCTGTATAGGCCCTGGGATGGCTGATGAACAAGACAGAGCCCTTGGGAAGTGCACAGGCTAGTGGATTGGGGTCAGACACTCGTTCATTCAAAGCCAGGCATAAGAACAAACAAAACACAAAAGTCTCTACTCTTGTGGGCCCTGCATTCGGGGAGATACGAGTAGCCGAGTGCACTAAAGCATCAGAGTAGTGCTGTCTTCAGAGAATTCTGCGGAGGGGTCAGCAGAACAGAGAGGAGTCATGGGAGGCTCCATGGGGAGGTGACAGGTGAGCCATGTTTTGACAGAAGAATAGGTACTCATCAGCCAGAATAAGCAGGGAAAAGTTTTTGAGGCCAAGGGCACAGAGTGAACAAAGAAGTGACCCTGCTGGCTGGTAGGGGAAACCAAGAGTGGCTTGTAGAAGGTAGTACATTAGCTACAGAGAGGAGTGACAGTGTGGGAAGAGAGAGTAGTGAGATGAGCAGAGGTCAGATCACATAGGACCTTGGGGCCTGCAGGGGGGTTGGTCTTTATCTTGAGGTCTATGGGGAGGCTGTTTTGTCCAGTGGTTCCCCCAAAACCCGAGCCTGAGGGCAAAGCTCGCATGCTAACACTTTAGTAGGGAGTGCCATCCTCAGGACACAGAAGTGAGGGAAAGCATAAGGCAGGGAGGGAGGGAAAGAAAGCAAACAGAAACCTTACCCAGCTGGCCAGGGCTTCGGGACAAGGGGGTTTGCCTGGCTTCACAGGGCATCTTCAGCAAGGCCATCTCTAAAACACTCCCGTGGGGGAAGGAAGCCAGGGCACTTTGCATGTTGGCTTCCATAACACACGGGTCAGCATTTGCCCCACGGCTGGTTTGCTCCTACACTCCCAGGAGGTGCGTGCATGGACGTCAAGTAGTTCCTGCAGTGTCTTGGACCCAGGAACAATAGGGAAGCCACTGGGAGGAGAGGTGGGCCATGCCGGCTCAAGGCGGGGGGCTGTCAGGAGGTACTTACCAGCGACAGAGAGCATCTCAGTTTGTAGCAGCTTCAGAACTACAGGAACCGTAGGAGAGGGAGCGAGGTGCTTGCTCCAGCTAGAAGGCAGGGCAAGGGCTCAGATCCAGGGTGTAGCATGAGCTTAACCTGGAACAAAGCCGCGGGAGGATTTTAATCCAGGGAGTAACAAGCGCAAATCTGCATTTTCAAAGGACCACTTCTGCTGCAGGGTGAAGAGTGGGTTTAGAGTTTCACAAAGAATTATGCATGTACCATTGGGGATCTAATGAGATTATTTCATGTAATGCACATATTTATCTTAAAAGCTAAATGTTTGTGTAAGTATATATTTTATAGATATTTATATAGATATTGCAATATAAAAAATCGATATGATTTAGTTGAGGCTAAAATTGCTTAAGAGAAATGGAGTCAATGTGAAGAAACATGCAGGCAGTGTGGAATGGTTTAGGTGGAAGGGAGAGATGACAGATTTTTTTAAAAAGTGAAGTTTAGGAGATCCTGGATTGGAGAAAGGCAAGACTGGCAGCTGGGTGGCCAGCTGGGAAAAGGCTCCAGGAAAGAGGAGGAGAGAGCATGTTGGGGCAGGAGCAAGAGGTGGGTCTAGATAAGAGAACCTTTGAAGAGGCAGGTCTCATAGGACCTGGCCGGTCATTGAAGCTGGGGGCCTGAGGGACGAGAAGACCTCAGTGACGATTTAGCAATAGAGAGGTAAAGGAACTGCAGGAGCTCAGACCTCTGACTTCGGTCTTGTCATCCCCATGTCCCACCCCGTGGGCTAATTGGAAGGAGGACGAGGTTCTGAGTTCTCAACCAGAAACTCCAAAGCCAGACGTGCTTGAGGTCTGCGCAGGTTTCAAATGAAGAGGCGTCCTGCGGCGTGGAACCACCACCACAAACTGTGGACCCAGCCTGGGCCCGAGACAGCCCGGCACAGCAGAGCCAAGGTGGCGCCACTTGATGAAATGTTCTTTTGGGATCAGCCGAAGCCCCTTTGCTCCCAGCCTGATGAGTAAGCACCCTTGGCTACTGCTTGTTACTCACCACACAATCACACGTTGTTTGGAAATTTGGTGACATCTGGAGTTTCAGTCTGAGTCAGGGTGGTTTTGGCCTTTCCTTTTCTGGCATGAAGCTGTTTCCGGGTATTTTTCAAAAGTGTCTATAGGGCATGCCATAGAAAATCCCCTAAACCGAACCCCCTTAACGCCACAGGTTAAAATTCCACGACTAAGGGAGCTGAGGCGGTGCAAGAGATTGAGCGCCTCTCTCCGCTCCAGAAGGTCCCAGGATCGGTTCCTGGTGCCCTCTCAAGAGAAGACAAGCAGACACAGAAGAACACACAGAGAGCAGACAGCGAGCGCAAAACAGCGACGGGGGTGGGGGGGTGGAGAGAAATAAATCGTTAAAAAAAAAAAAAAGAAATTCCATGACTTGCACATTTGTCCCACGGTTTGCTGTGTGTCCACACCAAGAAAGCCCGGACCAGTGACCGTGAAGGTCTGAAGTCAAAGTGCACACAGGCAAAGCACCTTCCTTCCCACCCAGCGTGGCGAGTCACTTCTCCGAGTTTCTCTTTCTTTATCTAAAAAAATGAGGAAATGATATAAGTAAAGTACTTCTCAATGGCTCAATAACTTAGCTTTTCTAAAAAAAACTTTTGAATTAGCATGTATACAACACAAAGTTTCCCATTTTAATGATTTTCAAGCAAACAATCTTCAGCATCAATTACATTCTCAATGTCGTGCTACCATCGCCACCATCCATTACCCAAACGTTTTCATCACCCCACACAGAAGCTGGGTGCCCATTAAGCAAGAGCTCCTCAGCCTTCTCCCACCCACCCCCGTTCCAGGCCCTGGTCTTCATGTCTTCATGAATTTGCTTATTCTTGATATTTCATATAAGTAGAATCGTACCATATTTGTCCTTTTTTTTTTTTTTTAACCGGGAGGTCCCGGGTATCGAACCTGGGTCCCTCCATATGGGAGACGGACACTCAACCATTTGAGCCACATCCGTCCCCATATTTGTCCTTTTTTTTTTTTTTTTATATATATATATTTGTCCTTTTTTGTCTGACATTTCATTCAACATGATGTCTTCAAGGTTCATCCCATGCTTATTATTTGGAGACAGCTTATATATTGTTTTTTATCAATAGCCCTCTTGCAGCTATTAGATTCTCTTACTCTCTGTGAATGAACCTTGGGCCAGGAATAGCCACATCTGTGATTTTCTTTCCTTTGAGCCAGAGACCTAGTCGTCACACCACTACTACCTAACTCCTGGTCTAGGACTATGGCACTGCCACTTCATCCCAAAAGGAGGTGTGTTTAACTTTTCCCTCTTTCTCCTCTTTGATGTCCTGTGATGTAGAGTAGGAGTTCTCAAAGCACGGTCCAGGAACCTCTAGGTATCGCTGAGACTCTTGTAAGGGATTTGTGAAGTCAAATTATTTTCATAATAAGAATTCTAAAATGTTATTTATCTTTTTCATTTTATTCTCTCATGAGTGTCAGGTGGACTTTTTCAGAAGCTAAATGACATGTGATATCACAACAGATTGAATGCAGAAGCAGAAAATCTAACTATCTTCTACTAAACCAAACATTAGAGAGATTTGCAAAAATGCTTAACAATGACACTCCTCTCACTTTTTTTTTAATTTTGGGAAAATATGGTCATTTTCCATTAAAATTGTTACATTTGTTAATATATAATGGGTTTATTAGAATTATATTTAAATGAATTAAATACTTTAAAAATTCATCCAATTAAATATTTTAAAATTTATCTATGTTAAATATCAATAGATATAACCCACATAAACAAAAGCAATTTGGGGTGCTCATCATTTTTTTCCATAAATATTTAACTACAAATTTCTTAAAGATAAGGACATTTTTAGAAGCATAACCACAATATCATCATCCCACCTAAAAATTAACAAGAATTCCTTAATATCACAAAACATTCAGTGTTCTAATACTTCAGATTGTCTCTCTCTCTCTCACGCGTGCACACACACACACACACACACACACACACACCCCTACGTGCATATACATACATGCTCACTAACAGGTTTTTTCCCATCAGGTCAGGGTCTGAAGCACTCTACACATGGCAATTGGCTGATGTGTCTACTAGGTTCCCCTCCCATTGACATTTTCTTCCTTGAAATTCATTTGGTAAAGGAACCAAATGCCAATATAATTTGTTGTGTGGTTTCCCACATTCTAGATTTAACTAATGGCAATGGTGGAGTTTCATTTAATGTACTTCTCTGTCCCCTGTATTTTTTGCACGTTGGAAGTTCAGTCTAGAAGCATAATCATATCCAAGTTTGATTATCTTTGCAAGAATACCTTTCAAGTGGTGGTGTGTCTATCCATGAGGACACAGTTTAGTAAAGTTAACAGGAATGGTGATTGTTACCTAAATCTAACAGCTTAGTAAAAACTAGCACCTCAATAGTTTTTAAGAGCATAAGAACAGTCATGAGACCAAAAAGTATGAAGACCACCAGATAAAGAACATGGGTTTAAACTGAAATGCACCCACACTCCCAACCCAGATGTTGCCATTTACTAGTTGTATGGTCTTGGAAGCTACATAACTTCTCTGAGCCTCAGTTTCCTCATCTGTAAAAAGGGGAGCTTAAAATTCCCTAGCAAGTTGGTTTGTTGTAAGGATTTAACAAAACAACATATATAAAAAGCATGTATGGTGCCCATGCATGGAAAGTGATCAATTAACAATACCCTCCCCTTGATAACAATCTAATTTAGAAGCTGGCAGGGGAATCCTCACTTAGTGAGGCCAAAGGGGAAAGGCGTATGACAGACTGAAGAGGGAAACAGAGAAACTCCCCCTCACCTTTTCCAAGGTATGGGAGCCAGCCCTCCTCCCCACCTTGTGTTGGGACCTCCAGCAGAACAAGTGTGGGCTTTTGACCCAGAGCAGGATTCAAAGTATGACTCTGCCATTTGCTGGTCATGGGACCTCTCAGAGCCTCAAGGTCCTTGACGACAAACATACTTCTTGGGTTTACCATGAGCACAGACGACACCTGACTATGGGCATGGCACCTTATAGACAGTCAACAATGGTAGTGGTTATTTGTACAATGTCAGTAGTAACCGTATTAGGAATAGCTGCTGCTGTGGCTGGTGATGGTGGCGGCATAGATATTACTGAAGATTTGGGGAAACCTAACCTCTCCCAGGCCCTCAACTCTGAGTCACAAAGGGTCAAATATTGGATCTTGAGGATTTAGTATTATTCACTCAAATTTAATTAAGTACCTACTATTTGCCAGGCAGGATGGAAAATAAAGGGATAAATAATATACATTTCTCTGCCCTTAAGGACCAAACAGCTCTGAGAATCTCATCTGTGTGGTTGTTATTTCATTTATTTATTTGTTCAACAAACGTCATCTAAGCATCCTATGTGCAAGGCACAAAAGTGCTGGAGATTCAAAAATAGTTTTTGCCTTCAGGTGAACTCAGTGTAAAAGCAAAATCCTGAGTCACAAATTCATTTAATATTATTTTCAACTGGCACAAATTTGGACAGTTTGAGTGCAGTACCAGAAATTAGTCTCTGGGCAGCATGGTGCAGCTGAAAGCACGCAAACCTTGGACTCAAACCCCAAGTGACTGGGCCAATATCACCAGTAATGGAACAAATGGACATCTGTGCCCCACAACAGGATGCACTGAGAAAAACATAGCATCTGTGATTTTCTAGCCAAAAAGGCATACCCCAAATTTTATATGGGGAAACATCAGACAAACCCAATCAAGGGATATTGTACAAAACATAATCAGCCTGCACTCTTCACAATGTCAAGGTGAAGAAAGTCTAAGAAAGGTGAAGAGACTGTTCTAGATTAAAGGGACACCAAGGAGACACAACAACTAAATACGATGTGCTCCTAGATTAGACTCTGGACCAGAAAAGGGATGTTTGTGGGACAATTGGTAGAATTGAGTAATTAGATAATATTGTTATTAATATACTAATTCAGTGATTTTTATAATTGTGCTGTGCTTATTCAATGTATTGACACGTAGGGGATCTCAGTGAAGGGTATTAGGAATTTTTTTGGTACGATTTCTGCAAATTTTTTGTAAGTTTGAAATTATTTCAGAATAAAGGTTCAAAGATAAGCAAGTTGGAATTCCTGCTCCATTGTTTACCACTGTGTGTCCTCAGGCAAGTCATGTCACCTCTCTGAGCCCCTGTTTCCTCTCCTATTAAATGGAAGCATTGAAGAAATTGGACATAAAAATACCTTATAAATAAGGAAAAGGGGCTAATCAGAAATAAACAGCTATTATATAATAGTATATCCTCTCTATGTTATTTTTCAATCCTTAAGAACACCCTAGAAGAGAGGTCTGAAGCCCTGTGGCTATGTCATCCCACTCCATCTCACAGTGATGGAGGTGGAATTTGAACCCAGGTCTGTCTGATTCCAGAAGTCCTGCTCTTCCTGCTACACCAGAGCTGCTACTATGATAAAATGATTGAACAATACAAGATTCTGGGAGCAGGAGAAGGGGGAGGGAATCGAGTAGAAAACATGGTCAAGCATAGATACAATCTGAAAGACACAACCACAGACTTCTAACCAGAACGAAGTCCTCGTCCACCAGAATTGGCCCACAACTGAATTTTCTCCTCTTTTGCCTGTAACTGCTCACTATCTTCCAAATGACTGAGAGCAGCTCCGGTGTCTCTCTTTGGAAGTGAACACATAAACAAGTGTGTTTGCACAGGTGGCATCCTGTGAAGCTGTGTGCCTGAGAAGATGGAGCCTAGCAGGTCCCTGCCACCTTGAGACAGCTCATTTGCCATCTGTCCTGGCAAAGCCTCGGGCTCTGGGTTCAACACTAACTAAAAAATCACAAGGACAAGCCTTTCCCATGCTCAGCTCCAGGCCTGTCACTGGGAGCTCTGTGACTGTGTGCCTGAGGGTGTGGTCCTCTGTACACAGGGGCCAAATCCACGGACCCCAACCATCCTACATCCGCAAATCATTTTAAGGCCCTTAGTCCAGAGGTATTAAGTTACACCCCCTGTAAGCCACCATCTGGCTGTGGGATTTTCCACTTGGGTGATGTCCCTGGCACTTCTTGAATTACACCAGCTTGGATGTCAGCCCCCTGTTGAGTCGCAGACACTCTTGTGGACACCCTCTCTGTCTTCCAGTCTGTTTCCCACCTTCTCCCTTCCACCTGGTTTCCACTGCTTTTAAGGGAAAGGAGAGACAGTGGGTGTCAGGACATTAACCTACCTCGTGCCAGTCCCTTCTCTAAACACTATTGCATTTAGCTCACACCACCCCCATAACAACCTGCAGTAGGTGTTATTGTGCCCATTGTACAGATTAGGAAAGTTACGGTGACACAATCAAAGCCATGGATCAAAGCCAGATTAGAGATTTAAATGAAAGGCTGTCTGAATTCAAACCATGTCCTTTCCACAAGACCTAAGAATCTCTAATGTTCGTGCCTTTGCTCTCTCCAGTGGCTTTTCTTGGCAACATGTCCCAACGTTTGTTACAAATGACAGTCCTAGACCTGGAATTATTTTCATTGATTCATGACACGCTGCTGCTTCCTGCCCACTTGGTGCCCTGGACAGACCCTCCCCGTCCTTGGGCAAGATGGCAGTTGTCCTGTAAAAGTGCACAGGGTCCATCACACACCCCACCCTGAGCCTTCTCTCCAGGGCCCCTGTCCCGTTGTCCCGTCTGGGTTCTGGATTTTGGGCAGCCACTCTGCATCGATGCCCTCATCTGTCTCCCCAGCTGTCACCAAGTGCTGGCTCCTGGATGCTGACTTCTGGACTTGGCTCCATGCCTAAAGATCTCTCTTAAACCCACCTCAGCCTGGGAGACCCCCAGTCCATCCCTGTCCTGATGCCAGTACAACAGTGTTTCCAGAAAGGGTTTGGCTGGTGGATAAGTGACACATTGCTCTTCAGGATTCAAAAGCTTCTGACGGGGCTGCTCCATGGAATCCCCGAGGGACCATACCAGTGCCCTGGTAACACGCTTTCATTTAATCCTCCGCTCAAGTCTGAGGGAGGTCGTGCATGCCCCACTTGCAGACGAGGACACAGAGGCTCAGAGAGGAGAAGGGACAGGCCAAGGTCACCCAGCCAGGGAGCAGTGGGGCCAGGCTTTGAGCTTGTCTCTCTTCCATCGAGGCCCAGCAGGCGGCGTCCCGGGGAGGACCACGCTCCACTTGGCTGCATCTGGAGACCCCACTTGCAGAGTCTCACCTGGGAGACCAGAAGGGCTTTAGCACGGTACAGCCAAGGGTCTCCTGGGCACACTTCAGCTGCCCCCCGCACCAGAGCACACTGCCCTGAGCCCCCCAGTGGGGTGCCCAGCCTCTGCCCATGGCATTTGCCAGCATAAGTACTAATACGACGACTCCTGATGACACAGGGTCAGCGTGCCGACAATGGCCCTAAAGATATGTGTTTGTATATGTATATTATATGTATAATCTCACATTTTAACATAAATCTAATGCATTTATAATCTCATGCATAGGTATAAAGCTCATTTAATCACTAAATAGTGCCAACAACTGTTGTAAACACACAGAGAGATATAAAACCTCATCTATAAATATGTATATAATCTCAATTAACCTCACATATATTTAAGTCTCATACAGATAAAATCTCACATATATATGCAAATCTCATTAAATCTTAAATAGGGACCATGTGCTAACAACTGTTCTAAACAATTTATATAGATAAAATCTTATAGCTGTATATAATCTCATTTACATAAATCTTTCTTATAGTTGATAATTTCATATATTTATAAAACCACACACATACACATATACGTAAGCACAAATATATACATAAAGCTCATTAAATCATTATAGTGACTATGTGCCAACAACTGTTCTAAAAATTATATTTCATTTACATATTTAACCTAATTTATGTAAATCTCCTATATGTAAAATCTTGTGTCATATACCTGTGAAAAGGTCATTTAATCATGGAAGAGTGCCTATATGTTAGCAACTGTTTTAAATATTACATAGATATCATCCAATTTTATATATTACTGTCATTTATATCATTACATAAATCTCATCTATAAAATTGCACATATATACATACACATGCAGACACACATATATAATACACATATTATGCACACATGTAAGTCTCATTTGGTATTTTAAAACCCCTACGAGGCAGGCAGCCATTATCCCCAAGGCTGAGCAAGGCCAAAGGCCCTATGCACGTGACACGGGGCCTCAGCTGAGCCCCTGGCTCTCCCACGCAGATCTGCTGCTCCCCGCAGGTCCCACATCTTGGGCTCATTCCTTGACTCCACAACCAATCGGGCAACACATCTTGGTCTGCCTTCGAAATACACTCAGAATCTCACTACTCACCAACCCCACCACCCCAGCCCTGATCCAAGCCTCCCTCGACGTGTGCATGGACGACTGCGGGGGCCTCTTGCTCTCCTTGCTTGGCCCTCGCCCGCTCAGGTGATCATCACAGAGCGGCTCCGTGGAGATGCGAGGCAGAGGCGGTCACTGCCCACCCTTCTCGGCACGCCCAGGGGTCCCCTCTCACTTGGAGTGAGCTGAGCTCCTCACCATGACCCTCGAGTCCCCGTGGGATACAGAGACTCGCCAACACATTGAATCGCCACTTGTCAGAGCCTGAAAAACTTCTAGACGAGATTCACATTTCTAGCATTTCTTTCTTTCTTGGGAACTGTGCTGCCCACCCCCCTGGCCCCGCCCCAAGAGAGCAGGTGAGGAGGCTTCCCCTTCCATCTGCAGTCAAAAGAGAATGGACAGAGTGTCTGTGAGAGCTGGAGAAGAGATTTAGATGTACCCCCTCAAACTTGGGGACACAGTGGGCTAGTGCCTGACTCATGCCTGAGAAATTCCACGGACGAGGGACGGAGGCCGACTCGCCACTCCACTACTGAGGCGGCTGGAGCCCTCCGAGCCTGCGCCCCCTGCACCTGCTCGGGCAGAGGAGGCAAGGGTGTCCCGTGAGTAACACGTGGTCGGGAACCGCAAAGAGCTGGCCTGGGACTGTCTTGCTCTAAAGCAGGGGTTCTTGACCCTTTTTGTTCCATGGACCCCTTCTCAGAGTGCAGCGGCAGTTTTCTGACACTCAACATCGGCATGTCTTTAAATTAAATGTTAGGATTCTTCAAAATTACATTTTACAACTTTCCCATAATCTCAATACCTGATAACCTAACACGGTTTAATATCTGTTCAATGGTCATTTTCAGCAAACATTTAGAAATTCGAGTTTTCCCACGGCGTCATAAAACCGTCTCTGCCATCCTTACCAACCTTTTTGCAGGCAGTTATCCATTGCACTCAGAACATGCTGCATCAAAATTAAAATCATACTAAGTCCACACTATACTGTGCGTTATTTAATAAATACATCAAACCCACACCAACATGTCCCCACAAGAATAATGTTTTTTTGAATTTTCAGTACAAGCTCAGAGTCCCCCTGAAATCTTTCCATGGACCCCATGGAACCCTGGTTAAGAACCCCTGCTCAAAAGGGCCAATACGTCAACAGAGAAGATAGCAGTGGGTCACCAGAGTCCGAGGGGCTCACGAGGAAGGGGATGATGATGTAGAGTCGACCTGGCATTCGTAGGGGCCTGGCTACCATCGACTCAGAGGTGTCTCCGAGAAATCCAGACAAGTCCCCTGTGAAGCAGAGTCAGAAATAAACGTCTCTGAATACAGTCAAGAGAATGGAAAACTCCCTCATCAAGTACCAGTCATGTAAAGCACTTTCCCCAGTCCAATCAGAAAAGGCAGCAAGAAGGAGTAAGGTCTTAACCTTGAATGAAGCTGGAAACATTGCTTCTTAAAGGGACCATGTGCTCTTTGGATTATAGAATTGAGATTGTGTCGGTGACTGAAGGAACTATTTACTAGGTATGAATGACCAGGAGGTTCCTGAAGTCTGCTTGTGCTGTCGGTTAAGGGAAGACTGACTAGTCCCACTGAGCTGGTTTAAAGAGACAGCAAGAGGCAGGGCTTTTTGTGACATGACTGCATATTCAATATACCAGTCAAGCATTTAATTGCTAATATATCAGATCTGGTGGAGAGTCTCAACCCACTTCACCCTCTCTGTTCTTTCTCTTCCTGTCCTCTATTCAGGGGGAGGCTCTTTCAGCATAACGACACACTGGAGTTAGCCTAGGAGACAGTGTCAAAATAACAAGGTTCTTTTTCTGGATGACCCACTCTGAAGCATCCGAAAGGCTGAGGCCAGTCTACTTGAAGGACCAAAAGAAGCCAAGAGCAAAGGACTTCCCAGCTTTGACCTTGACTACTCAGGATGGAGTCAGGACTTTGGAGAAAGGGCAAAGGGGCACACAAAACAACGACGACGACACCGGAAGGAAGACAGAAAGGGAGGCCAGCAGAGGAAGCAGTCCTGGACTCCATCCACGGACTGAAAGGTGACCCGACAAAACGTAAACTACTGATAGTACACCATCTCCTAGACTCCGAGCGTGCTCAGACGTTGTATGAATCTATTCCATCCAGCCGTGTACTGTGGCCGCTCCGCCCTTCAGATGTTTCAAGAATCCTGGCAGGCTTACTTACCTCTTTCTTACATTAGTTGACCCCGAGCTCTAAAGCAGAGATTGTGTCTGAGTGATCTCTGCACCCCAGCACAGCACCTACTTCTAGTCT